>CAMTDV010000006.1:20963110-21329313 GCA_947069175.1 Scalesia atractyloides
ACACAAGGACCCATGAGTGGGGCTCGCCTACACCCGATAGATCTACCACTCTTGTTCCGTGGTCTTATAAAAGATTAATGGCGCTTAAGAGAGACCCTATTCGCACATGGTCTAATATTTTAATCCATAGCTATACCACACCATCGAGACTTGTAATCCCCCCCCCCCCTCGAGAGTTATAAAACCGAAAACATTTAAGAGAAAAGGGGGACATAAATTCACGGTTTGTGCCTCGCACAAATGAGAATGGGCCTAGCCCATTTGAGTTTGTAAGCAAGACCATGATGTCTCCTTATTTTTATGCAGGACAACCCGGTCCCGTTGTAACTAGTACAATCCCGTCACTAGTCATGAAACTCATGCACGTTATACGCGTGTGTTTTGTAAACCGGTATGTTGAGCATAAGCCTTTCGTAAACCATTTGAGTTTATTGAAATCCATTTGCAATATAGTTTAGAAATGTGAATTTTCATCGAAATATTGTGTACTTTTGCAAAACTTGCATTTTTTCCACCACCGAAAATATTTATAAAAATGTAAAAGCGTAAAAAGTGGGGGTTATGAACTCACCTCGAGATCATTGTGCAAAGCTAGCATAATGTGATCCATAATGTCATTTCCAGAACGTAAATCGCTAGCATGCAATCTATAGCATTCCTATCAATGAATTACTTATAAGTTTCTAATAAGATGATGTAGCTAACCTACGTGTCACCGAGCTCTACCGAATCGTTAGCCAATGATTCGATGGGAAAGTGTTGTTGAATTTATGAAACAATGATGTTATACTCGATTAACCCCATTTAGCCGGTGATATTTACTAAGTCGTAGGAACACTTAGTTTCCAAGGGTTTAAAATATATATATTTACATAAAATATAAATATATTTATAGAGTAGTGTTAGTCGTTCCGAATGGTAGTACGTGTATGTAAACAAGTGTTTATATAAAAATAATACACGTTATAAAATCATATGATGTGGTCGTATGATTTCCAAGTAGTCATCATATACGTTGACGGATAATAATACGACTCGTCACAGTGCCTCATAAGATGTAGACATATATATGTATATATATATATATGTGTATATGTAAGCGTAGATGTATGTGTATATAAACGTCATGTAGCCGAGATAGTAATATCGTGTCTCGTGGATAATTATCATAAATAATTATATAGTTACACGCTTGTTAAGAATCAACCTCGTTCGTTTGTTATTGTAATAACTATTCGAAATCTCAACTATTGAAATAAATATAAACAACTATATTTATGTTATAAATCTCGACATGCGAATATAAATAATTATACTTATTTTATATGATTTTCGAATACTAAACGTTTGAAATATAATTTGCGAATTCAAGACGTTTGAAATAAATACAAACAATTATATTTATTTTATAAAAGCATTCATGTTTCGTTAACTAGTAAACCGTGTCCGTTGAAATGTTATAAACGTGTTGTTGTGAGTAGGGGTGTGCACGGTTCGGTTCGGTTTTTGGACAAAACCAAAACCGTAACCGAAATGTCGGTTTTTGGTTTTTAAAAACCGTTTGGTTTCGGTTTTTTTCGGTTTTTAAGTCGGTTCGGTTCGGTTTTTTCGGTTATTTCGGTTTTTGGAACAAAATTATGTAAGATTCAAAAAATAAAAAGTATAATTTATATTATAACAATCTTTTTATATGTTTACATTTAATTTATTATAGTTAACCTCTTTAATTAATATTGTTTACATAAACTAACCTTCTAATATATTTTTATGTTTTCTTCAAAGTTTTTGTTAAGACATTTTCTTTTATAATAATTTGAAGATCATTTAATTTTTATATTAAATTTTGTTATTTTTTATAGGTAATAAATAAATCATTTCAATTATAAATAAACATGTAAGGTTTTTATTGTAAACATTTAACATTCAATAATAAAATTAATAATTTCTACTAGCATTGGGTTAAACACTTAAATAATTTAAACTTAAACATAAAAATATATGGATTGTATCTTATTAATTTGGTTCGGTTTTTTCGGTTGTTGAAAACGTTTATCGGAAAACCGCACCGAAACTTTCAGTTATTAAAAATCCGAAAATCGAACCGTCGGTTTTTGTTTCGGTTCGGTTTTTTCGGTTACGGTTCGTTTATTTCGGTTTACTTGCTCACCCCTAGTTGTGAGTTATAAAGTTTCGCCCAAAATAAATATACTCTTATATTTATTTTTATAAAATACCTTGAATTCCGATAGGTGTAGTTTTTAAAATATAAACGTGTTTAGTGATACGGATTTTTATGAAAAACGGGCAGAGTTTCCTCTGTTTTTAGGATAATCCGACAAATTAAGTTGTCGATATTTCATCAAAACACAACATTTTGATATGAACATTATACAAAACGAATATTATTATATGCCGATACTTGGATAACTACGTCAAAGTCAAAAGTATAATAAAATTATATTATATATATATATATATATATATATATATATATAAACAAACTTCGCGTAATCATTCAATAAATGAAATATTAAGTGGAAATATCCTAAAAAAGTCGACAATATATAAACATTAGTTGGTCGGGTCAAGATCGGTTTCGCGTTTAATAATATTTATAATAAAATGTGATAAATTAAGCATCGTTAATGGTTTACCGATTCTAGCGTTGACTGAGTTGACCGGGTTTGACCCGAGTTGACTGGGTTTAACCCGTGTTGAATGTGTTTGACCGCGTTGACAGAACAAGTCTCACGTTGACTAAACTGACAAAACCGAACCCGAACCAAAATTGACCTAGTTCACCAACTTTGACCAGTCAACCCGTTTTGTTGACTGGGTTGACCCGAACCGTACCAAAATAGCGTAGGCCCAAACTCATGGCCCAAATCTGATCGAAACATACCCACCCCCTTGCCGTCACCATGTCTCACCACCACCACCACTGCTGCCGTGGTCGTCACCACCACCGTGCCGTCACCACCCAACCCTCGAACCCACCACCGTCGTCCACTGTTGGACCCACCACACCACCGCTTCAACCTGAAATAATAACTAAATGACCGAAGGAACTTGGATCTTTATAGATCTGAAAGAAAAAGATGAAGAGGAGAGTTAGAGATGCTTACCGGAGAAGAGAAAACCTCGAACCGTGGCTGCCAGAGACGAAAAAGTCACTATCGTGCTTCAAAGGGAAAAACCGTCATTGGATTCGTGTTTGGAAGGTGTGATATAGGGGGGTACACCCTTGGTCCGCCACGACACCGTGGACGATGCGTCGAAGGTCGGCCAGAGTCCGGCCACCGGAGACTTCTAGAGAGAGAGAGAGAGAGAGCTGGAGAGAGTGTGGTGAGGTGGAGAGAGAAAGTGAGTGTGTGTATTTATATGTAGGGTTTTGTGGGTTGGGCCCAAGGCCCAAAAGCCGTTTCTAGTGTTTTGAGCGGCCCAATCGCGCTACGAGGCCCGCTTTCGAACCCGAACATTGTAAAACATTGTATAACATTATTTTAAGTTCATAAACATGTAAAATAGTATCAGTATTCGATATTAGTCGCGTACGTTCGTCGGTTGCATTAAAACGCGTAAGTTGTTTGTCGTTCCTAGTCCGATTTTCGATCCGATTTCGACTACGAATATTAAAATTTGATTACGAAGCTAAATATATCGTACTATTTCAGTTTTTAAGGTAATACACGAGTCCGATGCTTTCATATCGTTGTCGGTGTGGTCCTATGATCACGTTTTTCATTTACATATGCGTTTTGTGACGTGTAACGCCTCGTATTTCCGTATTCCTATTTTAGCAAGTTCGTACTCGCATTCTATTTTAGAAACCTTACATTCGTATTCCAATTTCAATCTCACGATCTTAGGTGTTAATCATAATGGAAATTCATTTTTAGACATATACGTGTTACATACTTATGATATACGCAATCAATCATTGTATACGTGTTTATACACAAAACCAAGACTCGAGATACTTTGAAATATTAATCATACATGCATCATACTCATACAATACCTTGATACACTTTAAATACCTAAACATGGGCTAAAATACAAGAAAACGACATAAAATAACGTAAATACAGAGTTCAGGGGCCAAAATGTGAAAAACAAACTTGGGCAAGAAAAGGGCTCCTCGTGGCGGACGAGGGAATACCCTTTTTCCGCCGCGGGTGGCGAAAAGGCATAATCCACAGATAGTTGTTTTGAGCATACGGGTTGGTCACATTTTCCACCTCTTTTCTTCCCCAATCACCTTCTAACTCCATTAAAACTCAAACTCAACTTCACCATTATAAAACCAAGCCTCCTACACATTCATTTCACTTTTCCAACTCTCTAAACACACTCAAATTACTGAAATTATCAAGAGAAGGCATAATTCTTCTAAGTTCCAAAGTGAGTTTTTAACTCATTTTTCTTCAAGTTTCTTCACTTCTTCTTCTTCTTGAAAGCTTGGAACACCTCTAGGAGTGTTTCCACAAGTTTACCATGGTAAACTAAGGTGGGACATCACTATTTTGAGGCCCAAACTTTCTGTTTTGGAGAATCTTTTACTTAAACTTCTATAAACATGTTTAAACTTACAAAATCTTGTACCTACCTTACTTCTAACCAAACCTATGATTATGGAGCTTATGTATGGTTGATTGTTATAAGTTTAGAAGATGTTTGGTGAGACTTATGTTTTGGTGAAAGTGTGAACCATGGAAGTTTTGGCTCTTTAATCTTGTTATGCTATCTCAATTGTTGATTTGTATCTACATACCACTAAGTCTCAAACAATTTCCATGTTTGGGATGCACGCATCTAGCTAGTCCACTTAGTTATTTTTAGATTTAGTAGGTTTTAAGTCTTATTATTTTTCACATTCACGACCAACCGATACCTTCAACAAAGTTGATGATTTTGTGATTTGGTGAATCATATAATGAAGTTAAATGAATGGAATTCATCCTATCTTCTTGCATGATCATTTTCATGGTACCTTGATTTACATTCGTAATGTGTTAAATTTTAAATTCCTAATCTAATCCATTGAACAAAAAAACGCAACTCACACGCCTCCGATTCCCTTTAGGGTAACTTCGGTGTAACGCCTCGCGTTTCCATACTTTCTATTTATAACAAGCTCACGATGTATTTCTATTTTGGGAAACGTTGTATCTTGTAATCATTCCTCGTTGTAAACCATTTTATCCGAGACTTGAATCATAATGAAAGTTCATATTTTATTCATGTTATACTTGATTATAAACATTTTATACTCATACATTTAAACATGTAACGCATACTTGTGATATTCATAAAACGTGTGGTGAACTTGCAAATACGTGACATACATACATTATACGATACTTATACATGATACATATATACAATTATACTTGCTCACACTTATTCTTGCGATAAACTGACTTAAAACCCCCTGAAAATGCACTTTTTATGCTTAAAAACACCCCAAACCCCTAAATATAAACCCCAGGGGGCTAAATTGACAAAAATGAAACTTATCCCAGCCTCTAGCGGGCCGCCAAAGTGTCCTCCTTCCCTTCCCACTGCCCGCCAGCCACCCATTTCGGCAGAAAGTGATTTTGGCTCATTATTGGTCAATTTTAGTGCACAAGGATTGTGCTTCTTGCATTAATCACCCACCTAACTAACCCTAATCACCTCCTATAAAACCCAACCCATTCCCACACTTCCTCCACTTTACAAACACTCTAATCTCACTCTCTAAACACTTGAAATCAGTTGGTAAACTCAGAAATTGAGCAGAAAGTTCAAGGCTCTCAAAGTGAGTTCTAGCTCACTTCTACTTCACATTTCTCATTGTTTCTTCTTCCTTAGCACTTGGGACACCTCTAGGATTGTTTTCTTCGGTTCTTCCATGGAAAACCTAGATGGAACTCCTTTATATTGAGGTTGAAGTGCAAGAAATTCCCTGTTTTAAAACAAACTTTTCCAAAACTTATGTTTACTTCAAACTATCCTAGTGTTCTTGAGCTTCTAATCAATCTTGTGATTAAGGAGACTAACCTAGGTTGTTATACATGTAAATAGGAGTGTTAAACACTCCATACTTTCTGTTTTCATAGAGTTTTTAGCTCACAAGTGATGCAAGGTTAAGACTTGTTCATGTGTGTCCACCTTGGTTAGCTTGGGCTATCATAAACCTTTTGAGACCACACATCACTTGATGTTTTTCATCAAGATCCCAAGCTAGTTTGCTAGACCTAAAGTGTCACAACCCCACATAGCCGTTGACCATTGTCCTCATGTGCTCTTCGAGTTGACTCACACTTGGCTACTTGGTATCTAGATGACACCATATTTACATTTTGTACATTATGTTCTTGAACCCTCCTTGTCACCTATGGTGACTTGTGTAGTGATGAACAAACCTAGAGGTTCCTAAGTGGATGGTTAATCCTCCCACCTCCTACTTGACTTACTTTATTCAAGAGGTACCAAAGTGGATGAATTATCATCCCACCTCTTACATGACTATAGGACTAATTATGTATATGAGCTAAATAATAAACTTAGAAACCGAACCCTTGATAAATGACTAAGTGAATCATTGTCAAGCTAATGAGTTTCGTCACTATAGTATGTAGTTCCTTGTCACGATTCTAATAGGTCTTGAACCTATGAAAACACATTCAATCCTTAGGGATTTACTATAGTGTCGTTGACAAGTGCGATGTCTAGTGACTACTTTCCACGTTGTGATACTTTTCCATACTTTACTTTTACAATTTCCCGAATACTCCAAATCCATTGTTAACTCGTTACTCATACGCCTCCTTTCCCCTTGTAGGATAACTTGGCGTTTCCTCCCACGAATCAACCATTTCACGGAATTGTTCAAGTGTAGAAAAGACCCAAAAACAAACCGTGAGTCTCGAATCCCCCTTTCCGTTTAAACACTTTGGGGTGTAACATGTTTACGTATCAAAACAACACAAAACTTATGCTTTATTACTTGCACGAAACAATCCAATATACATGAACGCTTGATACTTATGTGATGCTCATACTAGGGATTGAACGTATGTGATACTATAGACATTAGCTTATTTTTAGCCTCCATTTGACATGTATAGCGCTATAGGAGTAATGCACCGCCTGTGAACGTTGGTCATGTTGAATTATTTATACTAGTTGCGTAAACAGAGGGTTGACTAGAAATATCACATGCCTAGTGTATGCTCGTATGTATTCTTGTTGCCATGTGGATTTGTTTAAACATATGCTTATACTTACGCTATACTCAAACTTGTATGCTCGCCTTTACTTTTGCATTGAACTCGTATTTTAAACATGTTACAGGATGAGGAGATGATGTTATGAAAAGAAGTAGCGAATGACGCTAGATACACACATAGACGTTAGGTTTATTATTGTTGTATCAATTTTGTTATGTTGTTATTTGTCAAACTTGTTGTATTGTCGTATTTCCTTAATTATGTTGTACTTGACAATTTTATTATGAAATGAAATTTTGCTTAATTACATACTGTCACAAAGTAGTGTTATGATGCTTTTGTAATGATTTGTTCGTCTCATCCCGATGTTTCCGCCATTGGTTGGGGTGTGACATTCGGTGTTCTACAAACTCAAGACTCGTCAAACTACACATCCCCATTTTTGTTTTTACACTTTTGGGTACAATATATATATATATATATGGTGGGGTTCTAGAGTGAACACCAGTGTATTTGCGAACTGAGTGAACAAATCCTAGCCATTGATTTACATACATGTATGGCTAGGATTTCGTCATCAAATAGTAGAATACACTAGTGTATTTCATCATCAAATCTGGCCATTGATTTACACACGTGTATGACCAGGATTAGTTCACTCAGTTCGCAAGTTACACTAGTGTTCACTCTTGAACCTAATCCTATATATATATGTATATATATTTGAGTGGGTTAAAGAGTGAACACTAGTGTATTTGCGAACTGTGCGAACTAATCCTGACCGTACACGTGTGTAGATCAATGGCCAGGATTTGATGATGAAATACACTAGCGTTCACTCTAGAACCCTATATATATATATATATATATTATTATGGGTTCTAGAGTGAACACTAGGTTGAGAGTGAACTGTGTGAACTAATATAGGCCATTGGATTACATCATCTAGGATTTTTAAACAATGGCAAGATTATAATTATAATCTTGTAACTTCCTTTAATTTAATTGACAGATGTGTATTTGCGTCTTTTGTAAATTGCATTTATTAAATAATATAATCAAAATCCCTAAATCTCGCTAATTTCCATATATACAAGATACACGACTTTTAGTGTATACACATGTGTACAATCTCTTAGTATCAGTTTATACAAGATGCACAGATGTTAGTTTATACACATGTGCACAGTCTCGCTAACTATCAGTTTATACAAGATACACAACTGTTAGTGTATACACATGTGTACAGTCTCGTTAACTATCATTTTATACAAGATGCATAGTTATTAGTTTATACACATGTGTACAGACTTTTATACATCTGTGTATTATATTCATAAATAGTTACATATGCGTATATTAACAACATATAGTATATTATGTATGCACACGAGTAGATTCATATAAAAAATATGAAATTAATGAAAACGAAACAAGTCACATATGCAACAATAAGTAACTTCATCGCATATTAAACAAAGTTAATGCCAAAAATAATTACAATTTCAATCTCAGAGAAAAAATTTCAATTTATTGAAAATTATAAAAAGTTAAAAACAATATATTATGATATCTATATATACGGATGATAAAAGAAAAACAATTCAAGTTAAAATTAAAACAAAATCTATGGATAAAAAATGAGTACTACAAATATTTGGAAATTAAATAATTTGTAAACAAAATATTTCAAAAAAAATTTGAAAAAAAATAATAGTTTTGCCCTTATCATTTCTTGAGTATAAGAATACCTGCAATATTCATTAATCAACTTCAACATATGAGTTCAAAATGTAGAATGATAATGTCGTAGTAATCCATGATGGTCTACCAAAATTTAAAGCACTTTAATTTCTTATAATTAAAAAATATAAATAATTAAAACAGAGAGAAAGAGAGATGAAGTATAGAGAGAAAACTCACTTGAGTTGAAAAAACTCAAGAAAACCCTATGTAACATTTTTTATTTTTTTCTAAAAAATAGGAAATGTAAGTTACATGTTAATGAACGTTTTGTAACAAAAAAAAAACAAAAAGCGCCGAATGGTTTTTTTTTATAAATTTTTTTAAAATTTTAGTGTCTCAAAAATGCTAAAAATATGAATTTTTGTAATTTTTTTAAAAAAAATCCACTCGGCGTTTTTTATTTTTTATTTTTTGTTACAAAACGTTCATAACATGTAACTTACATTCCCTATTTTTTTAGAAAAATAAAAATGTTAAATATGGTTTTCTTGAGTATTCTCTACTCAAGTGAATTTTCATTTTATCCTTCCCCCATATATATATATATATATATATATATATAGAGAGAGAGAGAGAGAGAGAGAGAGATAAGATCAAATAAAATGATGATTTTGTCTAAATAGGATGAGAAGGAAGCTTAACCATACATTTCCTTAAATCAACGTTAAGATGAAAATGTAGGAAAAAGGAGGCTGTAAGTGTATCTTGAAAAATTCTATTTATTGACTTTCTCTCTATATGCATGGTATATGCATATTTCACCCCTATTTTTAAACTTTCATAATTTTTTATACGACATTATTTTTTCATAAAAAATTCACCATAAAATCGAGCGTTTTTTAACTTTATAATGAGTACCATATTGCTATATAAAATATGCTGACTAAAAAACCCACAAAAATATGTTGTATTTCTATGTTGTATAACATTTTTTTGTGCTAGATTTTTTTACTACATTTTTTGTATTGAAATATTTTGTTTTATTTTTTTAATTTTTTGTTCTGGATTTTTTTGGTACTAGATTTTTTTGTGTTGATTTTTTTTGTGCTATATTTTTTGTATTATATTTTTTGTACTATATTATTTTGTTATATTTTTTTTAGAAAACAAAAGGAGTGTCACATGTCATTTTCACACTCCTACTTATAAGAACGAAAATGTTTTAATACTTCTCTTATTTCCCCCTTATAAGATGTGCCACATGTCATCATCACAATCATTTTTAGGCTACTTAGACAAAATCCACTTTTTAGTGGATCCTTCCCATATATATATATACATATATATATATAGAGAGAGAGAGAGAGGACGGTTAAAATGAGAACCACCTTGACTTGTGAGAACCTTAGAAACCAATATAACCCATTGATCAAAAGTGTTTTAATACATAATATTAAAAGACAATAAATTAGTTGTAATCATTGTGTTTTAATTAATAAGTTTTTGTTTTTAGTGAGATAAGGGTACATTGGTATTTTTATTAAGCTCTTTAATGATTGGTAATTAAAGTTGTAATCATTGTGCTTTAATTAATGTTTATGATTTAATTAATTTTATTTAATTAATATTTTTTTTGAATCATGCGGTAAAAAATTATTTTACGTAAGGGTTCAAACTTTTTTTCCGTGTCGGTTTTAAACATTTTTACGCGCGGGTTCAGACTTTTTTACGCGTGTTTTTTGCCCGATTTTAAACTTTTTTTACGCGCCGGTTTTACGCACGGTTTTAATTTTTTTTACACGCCGGTTTTAATCTTTTTTACGCACGGTTTTAAACTTTGTCTACGCGCCGGTTTAGAACTTTTTTAACGGGCCGGTTTAAAATTCTATTTGCGCGCCGGTTTTAAACTTTTTTACACATGGTTTCAAAAAAATTTTACACGCGGTTTTCAAAAACTTTTACGCGCTTGTTCAATTTTTTTACGCGCTGTTTTAGAAACTTTTTATAACGCGGTTTCAAACTTTTTACGCACCGGTTTAAAAAATTTTTTACGCGCCGGTTTTCTACTTTTTTTACGAGCGGTTTTAAACAATTTTTACACGCCGGTTTTAAATTTTTTAAGCGCCGGTTTTAAACTTTTTTACGCGCGGTTTTAAACTTTTTTATGCGCCGGTTTTAAAATTTTTACGCGCGGGTTTAAACTTTTTTTACACGTGGTTTTAAACTTTAAAACAATTTTTTTTTACAAAAAAAACAATTTTTTACGGGTTTAAACTTTTTTACAAAAAACAAAAAATATTTTTACGCAAAACCAAAATATTTTATTTTTAGAAAAAAACTATTTTACAAATTGTTTTTTACACCAAACATCTTTTTACGCCCCTGACACCCTGATTTCGGGTTTACTAAATTTGAGGATTTTACCAAACGAACTCACCCAAAAATCATGACTCAATAGATGTCTCGTGTTGAATTTTAAATAGAAGAGAAGAAAATATATGACATGTTGAGTTTTAAATAGAAGAGAGAGAAAAGATCTCAATGTTGACTTTAAAATAGAAGAGAGAGAAAAATTGTGACATGTGAAGTAAAAGACTAAAATACCCTTTTGATTTAATTTGGTTATGGGTGATGTGTAAATATGCTATTGGATGATAAGAGTTCTCATGGTTCTCGCAACTGGGATTGGTTCTCTCTTGAACCGAATCCTATATATATATATATATATATATATATATATATATATATATATATATATATATATATATATATCAATACTAAAACTCACACAAACACATATACGCAAATACTTTATTCATACAATCGAATCCAATATACATGCTTTATACGTTTATACTCTAGAAATACATGCATGCTAGAGAACCATTCCTACAAAATACTTTGTCATTAATTTCGTACAAGTCTCCCTTAACATGTATAGCGCTATAAGAGTAGCACTTCAGCCATATTCTTGTGGTGCAATCTTATCATCATTAGTAACTGCATAAACGTTGTGATAATTTATAATATAAAATCAACACTGACAAAAAGTTAAAAGAGTGTTTTTCATTAAAAATAGATGATATCTATTTCATTTTGCTTTCATAGTTTCATTTAAGAAAGATTGATCTTAATGGGAAGGTGGTTAAAGTGTGACATAAATATTTAATGAAGTTGAATAAAGAGGCCATACAAAATGGCACTACCCTTTGAATAAAGGAGTTAAAGATGTATCTACGGATATAGTTAATTAGAACTCACTTTCATAAGACCTAGTGTAACTCTATGGGCGCACTAGTTGTATTCACGAATATGAATAAGAAAAGCAACATCATATGCTATTAAGAGTTGAACAACATCGCTACCTTGTGTCGCGCATCGTTATTATTGATCTCTTCGACAAACATCAAAGGTAAAGTTTTCTCCAAGACAATCATGATGAATTTATCTTAAAAGATCAAGAACGTCTATCACCATTCTCGTTCTATGTAGATCTATCATATAAATTTGATATAAAAGTAAAAACACAGGAATATTATCTTTCTTTACTCGTATTTGTTTGAGACAACGCATTTTTTTTCAATAAAAAGTATGATGTCCTTTTGAGTTACATATTAATATGACATATTATATTACTATTTTTAAGGCTATATTGGTGGGCCAATCCGACATTGCCAAGTGCCACAATGTGGTTGGCCATAACAATTTAACTATTTTTACCCTTTAACTTTGTAATCCCTCCATTTTACTTTTTTTCCATGAGTTAACATTGCAAGCATACATGTTTAGTCCCTCTACTTTAACTTTGCTAATATCCATCTTTAGTCCCTCTACTTTTATTCATTTTAGTATTTCGTCTTTTAGTGTTTTTGTCTTGCTAACGTGACGAACAAAATCAACTCCAACCGAACAATATCGTTATTATCAGAATCGGTTTTTAGTATTTCAACTTATCGATACATATGTTGACATTTCAATGTTCATTTTCCTGTGGTTTTATGTTATCTCTTTCGGTTGCTATAAAACCGGTCCTTTACTGATGATCAAACTTCCGGCACAACGCGCGGGATAAAATTACTAGTTATAACGAAAAGGTATGTATAATGATTCCAAAGTCCTTGTAATCTATTTCGAAAATAGGTAGCGTTTGAATGATATTGTGAAGTTGGCTTTACACTTTATGTGATGGAATAGTAATATAAGATTAACGAATACAAAGAATAAAAATAGCACTAAAATAAATATGCTTTGTAGAAGTTGAGTCGTACACGTACCAATATGTACCCGTTCATGTAATCACAGAATCTCAATCATCGTAATCAATAGATCATTTTGTTCGGAATCCCCATGAGTCAGGAAATCACTAATTTGTTCGCAACAAAAGTTGTGGTTGTGATCATCAATGGTCAAATATTGATTTTGTTTACAATATATTTGGTCACTACCGGATGCTCCTCTTTTACTATATGTTGTTGATTATTAGTTATTATTATGTTTTTAACTATAAAATACGTATGATTGATCTTGCTTCTTTTTTTTTTTTAATTCTGGATTTTAAATTAAATGTTTAATATAAAAGTGTAGGAAAAAAGAGTGATGTAAGGGTTTTGTTGAAATAGCCTATTTGTTGATTTTTTTCCTCTTCACATCCAAAGCATATGCATACACCTCCATATTTTTTAAACGTTCATGATCTTTTGAAACGACAATATTTAAAAAAAGAGTTAATTACTGTTTTCGTCCCTGTGGTTTGTCAAAAATCACTATTTCAGTCCATTAGTTTAAAATTTGTGATTTCAGTCCCTGTGATTTCACTTTTGTAACCATTCTAGTCCCTGTTATTTCACTTTCGTAACCACTTCAATCCATTTATTTTGGAAGTACAGGGACTGAAATGGTTGCGAGGTGGACGGAAATGGTTACGAACGTGAATTCACATGGACTGAAATCGCAATTTTTAAACTAATGGACTGAAATAGTGATTTTTGACAAACCACATGGATGAAAACAATAATTAACTCTTAAAAAAATACACCATAAAACACTTTTTTTTATCTTTAAGTTAGCACCATATTTTTTTTGTGGTTGATCTTTTGTACTATATTTTTGTGTTACATTTTTAGTGCTGAATTTTTTTATGCTTGATTTTTTTTAACTAGATATTTTTTGTGCTAGATTTTTTATACTAGATTTTTGTGCTATATTTTTTATTCCTGAATTTTTTGCTAGATTTTTTAATTGAATTTTTAAGAAAACAAAATGGTGAAAGTTTGTGTTTTAGAATCAAAATGCACTTCTATCATACTTATAAAGTGCTACGTGTCATCTCCACAATCTTTCTTAAGCAAAACCCACTTTTTAGTGGATCCTTCCACATATGAAACATGATATTACAATCAAGTATGAGACTAAGATTACTTATGCCTATCCCATACCCGATAATTGCCATCCTTATCTTTGGCTAACCCCACTGTTGACATTCGTAACAATTTCAAGTGTCACATTTGTCACTTGAAAAAAATTAGATAATGTGTTGTAATTATAAAGAAGTAAAAAATCTTATGTTATAAACTTCTTCAAACAATATTTTCATCCTTCATGTTTACATCTTAACATCTTTATCACTACACAAATGCTTCATCTTTTCAAATATGGTATGATTTTATTCTTTATTTGTTCGTAACTTCACATCATTAGAAACCACGTGGACGATAGTTCTCGAGTTATATGAACTAATTACTTGGTTACACTATGCGCAATGGGTGCATAGATTCTTCCGCGGAGAGCTTGCTATATCCGACTAAATGAAAGAGCATAAAAACAATCGATGTAATCATCATGTGGACCTTAACAAAGAGAATATTTCATGTGTTGTGATTTAGGTTAAGTGTCTTCTCTCGTAATTGCCACAAACTCTCTAAACATGTATGTCCAAACACGTCATAATATATGGATGGATCCATTTTAAATGTTTAACGTCCATATAATTCATATTCACCTTTCTTTCATTCCTTTTTTTTCTTTATCTTTAACTAATCTTGCAACCAAGCATCTACTTGAGTACATGGAAAAAGATTATTGGAGCGGTCTTACAAGTAGTGAAACGAAAAGAATTTTAATAAATGACAAATCAACTTCAATAGAAAGACAAATACCATCAAGGATAACACTTTTCTTTTGATTAAGTCTAGATCCAAATTTGTAATCTTAAGTGGGATAGGTGGATGGATTTTAATATCCGAGATGTAATGGTGTAATATGGGTCCCAATCTCTTACTAGCCCAGTCTTTTTATATTTTTTTAGATGTTTCGCCGTTCAAAAAAACTAAGCATCTACTTTTGCTTTCAATATAATTTCTTCTTCCCTAAGACTAATTAACAAACCACAACAACAATCTTAATTCTATCAAAACAACTAAGGGGTTGTTTGATAATTTCTGAATAATTGAGTGCTGAACTAGTAAGATGTCTGAACCATTAAGTGCTGAACCAGTAAAAGGTCTGAACCATTAAGAGCATATAATGCTTAATCGTTCAGAGGCAAATGTCTGACCAATTTAGATTAGAGGTCTTAACCATTCAAACTCAGTATAATGCTTAACCATTCAGAGGAATATGTTTGAACCATTCAGACATCTGCTCGTGAAACTAACAGTCTGAACCATTAAGTGTGGAAGCAGTAAAATGTCTGAACCATTAAGAGCTCATTAAGATATAAACAAACAGCCCTTAACTAAAAAACTATTTATTTATATTTACATATAAACCTACAAATTTTCAAACCATGTTGTATATTTATATAGTTTGTTAAAGCCACATGTCGTTTTTTACTTAACCAAATGTTCAATTAGTATACTTAATATATCATTTGTTAAAGCCACATATCTTTTTTTTTACTTAACCAAATGTTCAATTCGTATAGTTAAATTATTAACTAGGGGCTGTTTGTAGGGGTGGACCTAGTGTATAACAAGGGGCAACCCTCGCTATGGCTTGACGCTCCGACGGTAGTGTAAAATTAGTGTAAATTTGAAAAAAATTGACGTTTTTTTCGATTTCGTTACCATTTTTTTATAAAACGTTACCGTTTGGCGGATTTTCTAGATCCGCCACTGGGCCTGTTTGGCAACTTCTGAATGATTAAGTGCTGAACCCTTAAGAGATCTGAACCATTAAGTGCTGAACCAGTAAGAGGTTTGAACCGTTAAGAGCTAGTATAATGCTTAACCGTTCAGAGTCAAATATCTGAACAATTCAGATTAAAGGTCTTAACCATTCAGACATGTGCTCGCGAAACAAACAGTCTGAACCATTAAGTGCTAAACCAGAAAGAGGTCTGAACCATTAAGAGGCTCATAAATAAGTAATTTATTTATTTATGAGTTCAATTAACCATATAAAGAAACTAGAGGGTCTGATGTGAAAATATGTAGGAAATACAAGGGTTTGCATGTAAATCAAGCTTCACCCTAATTTCTATCCCATGTGCACCTACCCACCACCCTTGACTCTTTAAGTTCCTCGGACACCGGAGTTCATCATCTCCCACAACCGCAATAGTGGCCTGATATAGGACATTAAAGTAAAACTCTTTGACACCATTTGTTTATCATGAAAAGATTATATATTATAACATATAAATACATATATTGACAGTGACCTTGCGGTAAACGTAGGGGTGTGCAATAACCGAATCGTTAACTGAAATCGAATAAAAAACCGACAAAATCGAACAAAATTAACCGAAACCAAATTAACCGAAAGTCAGTTCTCGGATATATTTTTTTTACCATCGGTTAACCGAAATTAACCAAACCGAACCAAACCATTTAGTTTTTATATATTTCTAGCTTTTATACCTCTATTTAATGTATTTTATGTTTTATACATTCATTTAATGTAATAGTACCCCCATTTCATTTATTTATACATCTATTTCATGTATTTAAACATTTATTTCATGTATTTATACATCTATTTCAAGTATTTATACATTTATTTTATGTATTTATACCTTCATTACATGTATTTCTAAACAAAAAAATTAGCCCTTGTTTGAATTGGTTATTAACCGAACCAGTGGCGGATCCAGAAAATTTTTTCAATGATGTCACCAGAGGTGCATTTAGGAACTTATTTTAATGGACCGAAAAAGTTATTAAAAATAATATACTATAATTAAATATAAGGGAGATAATTGATTTGATATAAATAATATAAAACAAAATATTAGTTTACGATTAAGTTACATAAACTAATAAATAAATTTTGAAATAATATAATTGTTTTTTTAGTTACTTGATTGTTGGCCATCGGCCATTTCATTCAGATGAATGGTAAACTTTAATTAAAAAAAAAAAGAACTAGTTGGTTGCTGGCTCAGAACAAAAAGAATAAAAATATAAGATATCGGGCCAAACCACAGGGCACAGGGGTTTATTTTAAACAGGCCTAATACCATAAAAATTAGGTTACCTTCTCTTTTCTTCTTCTGTAAACATGAGCAGAGCTACTTCAGCCACCTTTACAGCCTGTGGTTCCGCCGATGGAAATCTATTTCGCTTTTGTCTCCTTCCCAACTTTGTCTATTCTCAAGGTCAAGTTTTGGAGTCACCATTCAAGAAAACATTGTTGTCACTCGAAAAACCCATTGATATATCTCTAAATACGCCCGAAAACTCACTGTCGTCCCGTGACTACGTAGTCGCCTTAGTAGGTCCGCCTCTGAACCGAACCAAACCGAAAACCAACAAATTAACAAAACCGATGACTTCGGTTACAATTACAGATAATGCTAATAACCGTACGAACCGAACCATGCACACCCATAGGTAAAAGTACATCCTTTCACCCATGAGGGTTGGGCTCTAGTCTTATTTGATACCTAAAGTAGATTCTGTTTGAAATAGAGTAGGATTAAATTAGGTTCGTTCAAAAATAAATAAATAATTTAAAGATAATACATGAAAAAGTCTATGCGTACGCATTGGCATATTTCCAACCTAGGGTTGTAGGGGTTGTTTTTTTTCATGTAAGTAGGTTGTGTGGTGTGGTATAAAGCTTTTAAGAGTTTTATCTCGCTACATAAACGAGTAGTTTTGTCGTTAATTTACACGGTGTGGGATAACACCCTTTAAAACCCGTTTTAAAAATATAAAAAGAAAAGGAAATAAAAAGGGGAAATCTGATTAGTGGGAATGAATGAGTCCCACATGTACCCCTATAGCGCTCGTCGTTGTGGTAGCAAAATTGCCCATAACACCCCCCATAGCGCCCAGAAAATGAGGGAGTGATGCCATGGGACGCCAAATAGAGTAAGGGGTGATATACCACACCATATGATCTTACAAAGAGGAGTCAAACCCAATAAAGAAACATATAATCTAGTAGTTTTATCGGCGAATTGGCGATATCATTTAAAATTTGGATAATATCATAAATGATATAATAATATAATTTAAACTAAAACGCCAAACTATTTTATCTTTTTGTATAGAATTTCATGATAACATAATATATAGCTTGGAATAAACAAAATATAAATCTTGATATAGCAAATGAATCAATAATGATATTTTGAAAGAAAAATATGAAAATCTAGCCCAACCCAACCAATGATCTAGGTTAGTTGGTTCAACCGATCCGACTGATAACTAGCTGGGTCAAGTGAAATCGTTCTGACAATACTCTACTAGACCGGTGATCTAGATGGTTCCCATCTAATTATCAGTATGTCTATGTCTGGTCCAATTCTACTTTCATGGAGATGAAGGATGTGTGACAATTAATCTATAAAATTGATAACAAGTTTTAAAAGATTATCACCAACTAAACTATACATAATCCATAAGTGTATCGGTCGTAGTGTAGTGTAGCAAGTAAGTAAGTCCGGGTTTCAAATTGTTAACATTATGCAATAAGTTTTCAATATTGAACCTCTATCAGCATCTAGCCTATTCTTAACAAAAATGATTTGCTTTTTTATCTAACAAACTATGAAAATAATAAACAAGAAAGCTAAAAAAAGAAAGATGATGAATAAAACATGAACATAACTAACTCTCGAAGGATATCAAATATGGGAAGACAACTACCTAGGCAAAGAATCCTACTACGACTTTCAGAAATTGATCAATGATTGGCTACCGGTATCCAAAGATACGACTGACTCAGGAAACACCAAGGTATGATATATCTCCTTCCGATCTCACTAACACATCTTAACAAACCTAAGGGACGTGTAAAACTCACCGGTATAGATCTCCTCTTGGTCTCACGAAACTAAGAATGCTAACTTACTCATAGACTAGATCACAACTCGGTTTCACTAATCACAATACACCTGAAGATTATAAAAGGAGTAATCTCACTACACTGATTATGACTCGGAATTACTAAAATCTAAATTAGCTAAGGTGACTCCCTCCCGTGCAATTACTACCTGAACACCCAAAGACTAAGATAACCCGACGCTAATTACCTCTCGGTAGGGATGGGAACCGAACCTGATAGGTAAACCAGAAACCCGACATATTTGGGACGGGTTTGAAATCGGGTAATCGGGTATGGGACCGAGTTTGGGATAAACTTTTTATTTCACGAGGTTGCGATTTGGTGCTATGTGTTCACCCGACCCGTTTACAACCCGAATACCCGATAAAGTGTACCTCTTTACCCGATTGTATACTCGATAAATTATATATATATATATTATATATGATTCAGGTCAAGGAAAACTCCTATGAGTTGTGAGAACTTCGAGAACTCAGCCTTCTAGTACGAATTTTGCCCTCGTTTTTTTCACACCCCTAAATTAAAATGTTACAAAGACGACCATAAAAAATCAAAAGTGGTGTTTTCGGCCCTTACAAGAGCTGTAAAAAGCCGATGACTTCAGCTTTCTATAACATTTACGGCTGTTGTAAATGAAAAAAAAACTAGTTTTTTTTTTTGAAAAATTTGATTTTTTAGGATTTTTGGTAAAATTATTTTAGAAAGAAACCTTTCGTAAGGCCGAGTTCTCTAAGTTCTCACAACTCGTATAAGTTTTCATTTTATCTTAACCCTATATATATATATATATATATAATATATATATATATATATATATATATATATAGGAGTTGGTTAACGTACAATATTCCTTAACATACGATGTGTACGAGGTGAAATTACGCACGTTATAAAAATCAAAAACCCTAATCATGCATATTAAAAACCATAATCACGCATGTACAAAATCAGAAATCACGCATGGGGTAAAAAACCTAATCATGCATGTTATATATTCACAGCGAATGCAGCGTGCGTTAAACAAAATTGTACAATACACTTTGAATATATATATATGTGTGTGTGTATGTATGTATGATATTTCAATTATTTGCATATAGATTTTGGTATCTTAGATATAGGGTAAAGTTATCCTACAAAGTCTCTTACATCTAAAGAGTATACAAAGACACAATAGGTTGCAAAATATAACACAAGGTCAATGAAAAAAAGAGGCAATGAGTCGCAAAAAAAGACATAATGACGCAAATGTAGAATAGACACAATCCTAAATAAAAAACACAGTGATATAAACAAAAAAGTCTAAAATCTACAAGCTATATATAAATCTAAAAGTGAAAACCTAAAATCTCATATTTTAGAGTTCGATGAGATGGTTCCAATGTCGCTTGAATAAGGTCAATGGGGGTCCGTTTGATACCCTTCTTACGACTTATTATTTTTATGAGACTTTGTATTTGATCATAACCCTTTATTTATACACTTTGTAGTTATTTGATATATTATTATGGTGTAATGCTAAATGTAACTAATTAGTAGTTACCCTATAGATTTTTTTTAAATGGCTAATGTTACTCTCCCAAACTTCTATATTTACAAATAAATCACCCTTGATTGGGATTGAACCCAAGACCTCCCACTAAAAGGCAATAGCCTCAACCAAATGAGCTAGCCCCACTTGGCGTTACTCGATAGATACCAAACGGGTTTTGGGTATGGTATACCCAACGACTAATTTTTTTAATTAACAAGTTTACCTAAAACCCGTGGGTATACTCGTTACCCGATAGGTTTTGAGACAGGTTTGGGGAAAGCTTATCTAATCGGGTTTGGGATTGGGATTACCTAAACTCATCCTAAACCTGCCCCATTGTCATCCCTACCTCTCAGTCTCAAGAATAACATAATAGTAGGTTTAACTAACTCACAGACTTTGTTCCTCAGGTTAGCGAAGTCTAGATTACTATGCAACCACCGCGCACGTCAGCCTCCAAAAACTCGCCGAACAAGCTCCGCTGCGAAAGTAAACTCACGCCTATGCCAGACAATCCCCGCGCGCGAGCAACTACGCATGAGTCGGACATGCTTCACTGCGCACCCATGTCCCACCCGTGGCAGATGCTTTTTTCTTTGCCTTCCATCTCCAGTGACTAGGTCACTTATTTTTGTCGCGGGTACGCTGGCACAAAATTAAAATGCTAGACTGAAATTTTTAAACTCATGTAATTAGTAAATCACTTTGGAAAAGTCAAGAAGCAATCATGATCCACATGTATATGGATTCCATTCACATGTATTTCCCACTTGGAAACACCTGAATTATCTAATAAGGTAATTATAATACATTGTTTCCAATAAACCAAGTTGGATGGAGTCTAGCAAATGGAATTACTTTAACATGTTAACAATTCAGCATTTTAGCAATCAATAACCATGTGATATGTATTACACACGCTCGTATCGTTGGTTATTATTATTCTATTTCAATATTACTGACATCTATTTAGTAGCAATAAACTGGTATCCGCATTGTGCAACATCATTTTGAGGGTCAAAATTACTTCCATCTATTACGGAGTAGGGATGCATAGCACAAGCTCATCCTAAGGACAATGTTTCGGTTTGGGCGATACATTCAATCGGGAAAACGCGACGAGTGATCCTCATGCACACGATGAAAGCCTAAAAGCTGCTCTACTTATGAGCACGTAAGTCGCCATAGTGCATGCTCCTTTACATATGAGCGAGCACACATGCGCTTTGCGCACATGCTCCTCTACTTATGAGCACTTAAGTCGCCATATGCGCATGTCCTTATACATACGAGCAACTCAGCCTCCATGCGAGCCTACTGCTCGACTTACGAGCACGCTAGTCTCCGTAGGAGCATACTGCTCTACTTATGAGCACGTAAGTCGCCATACGCGCATGCTCCTTATACATACGAGCACGCTAGTCTCCGTGCGAGACTGCTGCTCTACATACGAGCACGTAAGTCGCCATACGCGCATGCTCCTTATACATATGAGCACGCCAGTCCCTGTGCGAGACTGTTGCTCGACTTACGAGCACGTAAGTCGCCTATACGCGCATGCTCTGTTACATACGAGCACGCTAGTCCCACTCGAAATCATCCGAAACCCCCCGCGACCATACAAGAAATAAGAATCTCCATACAAGAAAAATCTCCATACAAGAAGTGTTGCTTAAGTACATTCTTATGTTGTGAATTTTAGCTGCAACTGCGTATATTACTTTGGGTATACATGAAAACATCGCTAGCATAACGACATTTGGAAAATCGACCCTAAAAACGGCTGTAACTTTGTACACATCAGGGCGAACGAGTACAAACACATGTCATATAGCGAAATACTTCATAAAAACTCTGACACATGACATCACGAAGTTTACGACATGAGCAATGGTTAAACTCACACACATGAATGCAGTCGCACAACCAATCAAGAACACACTCACACATGTCATTTCTGACAAACTTCATAAAATACATCAATGACAACTATAAAACAAGATACTGCATATGCATGGCAACTATCTTAGTAAACGAGGACATGGGGTAGGCCCATTAGCGACACACAGAAAGGAATAGTAAAATTCCACCGTCGCCATGACTATCATTCATTCATGAGATACCTGTTTCAAAGTAATTAACATACACACAAATTGCAACGATAAAAATTCACACATGGATGATTGGGCGAACTAAGCACAAAGCTTAGTCAGTTTAAGATAACAAAAAGTTAATGTCGTAGCAAAACATAAGAAGTAACACGAAATTTTCTGAAATACAAAGCCATAGGCCCATACATTGGCATACAAGCCGGAAACCACATAGGTCATGGCTGGTGACTAGGACCTGCGTTTCCACCTCTTTCACCACCTGAAAGAGCATCCCCAAGAGCCTCTTCAGAAAATCGACAGCAGCACCACGACGAGCAAGCTTCTCCACTGCCTCACAACACCAAACTCCAAGTCAGCAAACTCACCGCGTTTGGTGGCATACTTACCAGCACAGTTTTCCTTATAAAGCTCGAATTTTGACATATGAATTTGGGCAGCAGCAGCAGCCCTACCTTCAGAAAACCCATCTTGACGACCGCTATTATAGGCAGCTGCGCCAAGCTCGAACATATAACGTGCAAGCTCTTCCGATCGTATCACACGATTAGCAATCTACAAAGGAAGAAATGTCAGAATAAAAGACGCAAGTACAAAAGAGCAAGGAAGTAAGATAACACTCAGAATATATTAGCAATCGCATCTTCCTCTACTTATGAGTCCTAAGTCGCTTCACACACATGCTTAGTTACATACAAACACACTTACAAAATGTAAACTGTACTACAAATGCACGCACCACTTTGGGTACACGCAAAAAAACATTGGCTAAAGCAATTCTCATTCGCGATAACCTGGACAAAGTGGGTTAACACGCGTTAATATTGTAGACAATAGTTTACAAAGATCCAAGCATTAGGTATACGTATTCCTCAAGGCTAAAGATACGCGCACCAAACGCTAACCAGCAGAACCACACCAAAGGGTGAATATTTTACAGTAACTCATACGATTGTGTGCGCACCGCTAAAAGCAAGGCTACACTCGAAAAATAGCCCAAAAGCAAGACACCATCTAGTCCATAATTCCACCCACTTGCCATCCGCGCATGGGAGCAACACTAGACTGGGGGACCTGCGGGGTATGGTCCCAAACACTGCGTAAGTCATATCGCGAATGACCATACCCACACTCTGTGATAACTGTGCTTTCCGACATTTGTTTTTATCCAACAATGTATATTCAATAAAAATTTTGTGTTACATTTATGAGTTTTGTATATTTACTTATGACATTTGTGTATTTTTAATCCTTGTTCAAATCCGATCTTTTAAACCTTTTCTGGAAGTGTAATCGCAAAACGAAATCAGTTAAACGCAACGTATAGTCCGGGATAGTGACATAAGCTAAACATACCCTAAATATCCTTTATATAACTTAGAAATAAGTTTTGAAGGGTTTGGTATGTTAAAAATAAGCTTATTCGATCACAGGGACTATTTACGACAAACTATGAAAGTCTACCGATTCTCGTAGCGAAGCACACTCCGGAATAAGTTCACAAGCTAACATACCTTAAATAACCTTTATATAACTTAGAAATAAGTTTTGAGGGCTTCGGTATGGCAAAACACACACTTTTGTAACTTCAGGGGCTATTTTGCAAATTCTGCGAAACTATGTCTTTTTGCGTATATCGCTATCCGAAACATGTACGAACATCCAAAAATTTTCCTAAATATTAAAATATCATATTTTAGTGATTGGAATGCAAAAATGTCGTTCGTTACGCATTTACGGTCATACACGCGTTCGTTACGATTTTCGTCGTAATTAACCGAAATACGCGACCGTACGACCAAACGAACCGACATCCGGAATATTTTTGGACATATTTCAAGTTTCCTATACTTTTTTTGTCCTTATGGAGCTTAAAAATCAGGTTAAGGGTGTTAAAAGTGCCAAAACGTGTCAAAAACAAGTTCAGGGGCCTGTTTTGCCAATTTTTGAAAGTTTCTGCCAGCTAAAGGGCTTACGGACCGTAAGCCCATAGTCCTTACGGTCCGTAAGGGACCCCCAGCTCACCAGAAACGTGGCAGCAGCTGAATAACTTCATTTTTGACTCACCATTCGACCTTGCCACCCTTAATTCTGCACTTGACACCTATGGGACACTAATCAAACTTGTGGGTGAGTCATGGGACACTTGTTAATCACCTAAAACATCAAGAAAACTATAAATACCATAGTGTTCTTTACATTTGAACTCTTGCAACCATTGTTCTTGCTATAACCTGCCATAAATCCGAATTTGCAACCTCCTTGGAGCTATTCTCTGGTTCTTGAATCATTCCTTGGTGTTTGTAAGCATTCCACTCTTGCTATGTTCAATTATTATAGCTTAATTTGACTAAAAATCAAACAGTTTGACTTCTGTTTGATTTTTAGTTTGATCATCAATTGATCAAGATAAAGCTCAATTGAATCTTGCAATATGATGGTAATCAAAGTGGTTATGATCCCTAAAAATCATGCCTACTGATTTCCACATTTTCTAGTCATTTTGACAAGTCAAAGTTTCGGTCAAAATGCGATTTTTGCGCATCTTGCAACGAATCTGATTTCGAATGTCAAAACGGTTGTTTTGATGCCAAAATGCTTTTATAAACTTGTTAAGACATGGAAACATGTCAAATTCATCACCTTTGTAAAGTGCTCATTTGGGATCAAAAGTCTAGCGGTTTGACCACCGCTTTGACTTTCAAATCTGACCGTTTGGCTGATCTTTAGATTCAACCAAATACATATTTTTGACCATAAATATATAGGAAATAACCCATCTGAGGTTATACCTTATGGTCATATCTTTCGGATAGTTTATGTTAATCAATGGTAATATCCCTTAAAAATGACCAAAATGCCCTTTTCGCAAGAAAACCAATTAAACACATGTAAAATATACATTTTGACATATAATCTGATCAAATAACATTTTAAACATGTTTAAGCATTTAAAACTTAGCATGACACGTATCTAACCATCCGAATGCGTAGTTACGCAAATGACGTGTTAATGTAGGTTAAACTACCTTAACGGGTCATAACGGGTCAAAAGTACTTATAAATCCTTCCAATCAGAATGTTAACTTTATAAACCATTTCATATGAGTTCCAACACTCATTTGGTTTATAAAGTCTCATTCTATCCAAATCTTCCGATTTCAGGTTCCGATATTTACATAGTTAACTGTTTATACGACACGCTTGATTTCACGGACTCTTGATCTTGGTTTATCTTCTTGAACAAGGATACTTTTTCAATCACAAGTGAGTACATAGTCCCCTGTTTTATGTTGTTCAATGTTTTGGGGTGAAACATATTGTGCCTGTAATTGTGATTTCATGACATTATACATGCTTGATTACATAGTATATATAGTACATGATTTTCATTGCATTTTGCTTCATATGTTGACCTAGCATATTTAGCACATTGGTTTCAAAGACATTTTTGCTATGTATGTTGACCGAGCATACTAGTAAATGATTTTCATTTCATTTACAAGACATTTTCAAGACATTTTCAAGACAATTTACATTGTTATTGACATTTTGGTGCGTTGAACTCGACAATGATACATTCATTAACATTGATCACGCCGACCGGTAGTATGTAATGGTACCATAGGATTGACAATCCCGTTCCCACTTCCTAGATATTTTGGAAGCGACCTTAGGTAATGACAGAATCCGATGAACAATGATAAACCCTTGACGGATAGGGGTTTATCCGACAGTCAACAAGGCTTGAATGTATTCGCTAACAATCCATAATATATGTTTTAACAATAAAGGCAAATGGTTTATAAAACTCGACATTGGTTTACTCGACATTGGTTTACATGACATTGTTTACTCGACATTGGTTTACATGACATGGTTAACTCGACATTGGTTTACTCGACATTGGTTTACATGACATTGTTTACTCGACATTGGTTTACTCGACATTGGTTTACATGACATTGTTTACTCGACATTGGTTTACATGACATTTATTACTCGACATTGGTATTATGGTGAATGACTTAAATAGCGTGAGTGTGTAATATGATAAAAGCATGGTGGATACGCCGATGGTACTTCCTATATATAAGTGCTTTTATTATCTTACATATTGTGGCGTTATCTAAATCATTTTAAACAAAATACAAGACATGACATATCTTATACATAACATGACATTTTTATACGAGACAAAACTTATTTTTGATTATTTATTTAACCATGCATCATTTCTTTCATATCAAATTGATTTTCATATGGTTTTATAAAAGAAACTTTTTATGGTTCATGGCGACTTTTGTACTACTTTAAACTTTTCTTAAAATAATCAAAGCCATGAAGCATCAACACAAACCTATGTACTCGCGGCGTTATTTTGCTGACTTTATTTTCACATATGTTTCAGGTGCAAATTTTGATGTCAAGCTAGCTACACTTAGGGCGGACTGGGCCTTAGTGACTATAAAATCAGAATAATAGCTTAACTCTTGTTGTATTTCCGTTTTTATCCAAGACGATGTAAACAATATTAACTAATGAAACTTAACTTATGTGCCATGGTTATTGAAACAATAATTCTGTTACAACACTCCCCGACGTTTTCGCCAGGGTTTGTTGTTTTGCGTGGTCAGGGTGTGACAGAAAAGATTGGTATCAGAGCCAATGGTTATAGGAATTAGGTTATTAGTAATGATTTGACCTAGACTATAACTTTTCTAGGACCCTAACACAAGTCATCTTGTGTTTAGATTCTTAAAACAATACCGTCACCTATCCTTAGGTGATTACCAAAACATAAACACAATTTTCATTTTGAAATCAATCATCTATCATTAGATGATTTGTTTTTGGCTTAATGCCTTCTATGTTTTCAAAATCTCGTCAAAGTTTGGTCTTATTAATGTGAATACGTGCAATCTGGAAGGGTGGGTGCCTGTACCTTGAGTTTTCTGTCTAAGGCTAGAGTGTTCGTATAAATCCACTTAATTGGACCAGTCACTCTTATCTGGGAACTCTTGGGGTGAGTGTCCACTTATAGGCTAAAGCATGTCTTTGGATACATTATAAAGATCCATTTACTTTGATTAGTCACTGTGTGTCGTTTGTTTGTTTTGAGTAAACGAACGAATGACCACCATCATTACATTTGTCGATATTTTGTCATCTCCTTTTTGATTATCCAACATTCATCTTACTCGTTTTCTCTCATGTTTTCTCTCTTTTAGAGTGCCTCCTCGACGAGACGTAAACGCTAATCCGGACCCCGCCATGGCAGCTATGATAGCTCAGCAGATTGCTGATGTACTACCTAATCTCGTAACTGAAATGAACCAAGTCAATAACAACAATGCACCTGCTATTGCAATTTAAACAGTTCAATTCGGCTAAACCCTCAAGTTTAGTGGTTCTGAGGGAGCAACTGGGCTCCTACAGTGGTTTGAGAGTCTCGAGAACACTTTTCGTCATGTGCAATGTCGAATGAGCGCAAGGTTGAGTTTGCTTCAAGCGTGTTTGAAAAGAGAGCGTTAACATGGTGCAATGGGGTGATGAGAGATAGGGGTGCTGACGTTGCTATGGGTCAGACTTGGGAGGAACTCAGGGCTTTGATGATGAAAGAATTCTGCCCCCGTGGCACTCGAAAATGAGTTTCATGATCTGAAGCAAGACAGTGGTGAGCACCGTGCGTATACTGACAGGTATGAGGAGTTGAGCTTGTTGTGCCCTGAGATGGTGACGCCTTTGGATAAGGCAATCGAGAAATACATAGATGGTCTTCCTGACCCGGTTCAGGATATTGTCACTGGCAGCAACCCCACTACTGTTAGGCAAGCCATTGAGCTATCTGCGACACTGACTGAATCACAGATCAAAAAGGGTAAGCTCCATCGTAAGGGTGACAAGAAATCGTTGACAAGTCTGAGAAACCAAAGGGTAAGAAAGCTGAGTCTTCGAAGAAGTCTAGGAAGCGCGGCTTCCAAGAATTTTGCAGTCACTACTCAGCCTAATCAAGCTGCTCCCAATCAGCCTGCTCAGCTTCCTGCCAAGAAACAGTATACCGGCACTGCACCTTTGTGCCAACAGTCATCACCAGCCTCATCTTCCATGCCGTATTTGTACAAACTGTGGTAGATCTGGTCATTTGGAAAATGTTTGTCGCTCGCCTCCTAACCCGAACAATGTGGCTCAAAACCATGTTCAGCAGCCAACCAATCCTGCACGGCCACATTACCCACCAGGATCTTGCTACAACTGTGGGGATCTCACCCACTACCGTAACAATTGCCGAGATTGGCAAATGCAGACCAGGCTCGTGGACAAGCTTTCAATATTAATGTGAACGAGGCACGGGCATATAACGAGGTGGTAAACGGTACGTTCTTAGTTAACAACCATCCTGCTTCTATACTATTTGATTCGGGCGCTGATAGAAGTTTTGTGTCATTAACATTTGAGCCTTTACTTGCGAAACCGAGAACCAAACTAGGAAAGCCCTTGACAGTGGAAATAGCCAGTGGTGAACCTTTTGTACTCGATTCTGTCATTCCTGGTTGCCAATTGAACCTTAATAACCATCTTTTTCCTATTAACCTCATGCCTATGCAACTTGGGAGCTTTGACATTATAGTGGGAATGGATTGGTTAACCAAAAATCATGCCGAGGTGGTTTGTTTCGATAAGATTGTTCGTATTCCTCTCCCTCTGGTGAAATTCTGGAAGTTCATGGAGAAAAACCTGTTAGTAACCTTAAACTTATGACATTACCCAAGCTCAGAAATACCTGCGAAAGAATTATGTGGCTTTCTTAGCACGTATCGTGAGGAGAAATGCAAGGGCAAAACTATTCAGGACATACCTGTGGTTCGGGATTATCCTGAGGTGTTTCGTGATGAATTACCTGGTTTACCTCCTGCTCGTCAAGTTGAGTTCCGTATAGACCTTGTACCTGGGGCCAACCCATTGCTAAATCTCCATATCGTCTTGCACCGTTGAGATGCAAGAATTGTCAAAACAACTTCAGGAACTTTCAGATAAAGGATTTATCCGTCCGAGTTTTTCACCTTGGGGTGCTCCAGTTTTATTTGTGAAAAAGAAAGACGGATCTTTCGCATGTGTATCGATTACCGTGAGCTTAATAAACTCACGATCAAGAACCGATATCCCCTACCTCGCATTGATGATCTTTTTGACCAACTACAGGGTGCAACTTGTTTTTCGAAGATTGATCTACGTTCTGGGTATCATCAGCTTCGTGTACTCGAGGAAGATATTCCCAAGACAGCTTTTCGTACTCGATATGGTCATTATGAGTTCACTGTTATGCCCTTCGTCTTAACCAATGCTCCTGCCGTCTTCATGGACTTGATGAATAGGGTTTGTAAGCCTTATTTGGACAAGTTCATCATTGTTTTTATTGATGACAATTTTACGCCAAATTCTCCAAGTGTGAATTTTGGCTTAAGGAAGTTCAGTTTTTGGGACACATTGTCAACGAACAAGGTATACATGTAGATCCCGCCAAGATTAGTGCAATCAGGGATTGGAGTACGCCTACTACTCCTACTGAGGTTCGTTCATTTCTGGGTCTCGCAGGTTATTACCGCGTTTCATTGCTAATTTATCCAAGATTGCGGTTCCCCTCACTGCTTTAACTCAAAAGAATAAACCTTTGAGTGGGGACCCAAACAGGAAGAAGCTTTTCAGACTCTGAAGCAAAAGCTTTTGATGCTCCTATTCTATCCTTACCCAGGGTAACGATGATTTTGTCTATACTGTGATGCATCAAACTTAGGCCTCGGTTGTGTCCTTATGCAAAGAGACAAAGTTATAGCCTATTCATCAAGACAGTTGAAGGTTCACGAAAAGAACTACACCAGTCATGATCTTGAGTTGGGTGCCGTTTTGTTCGTTCTTAAGATTTGGAGACATTACCTATATGGTACGAAATGTGTGGTTTTCACGGACCACAAGAGTCTTCAGCATATTTTCAATTAGAAAGAACTTAACATGAGATAACGAGGTTGGGTCGAGCTTCTAAACGACTATGACTGCGAAATTCGTTACCATCCTGGTAAGGCGAATGTCGTAGCCGATGCATTAAGTCGTAAGGAACGAGTCAAGCTGCATTCTGTTCAAGTTCGATTTGATATCCAGACACGCATTTTGAAGCTCAACGTACTTGTGTTGCACAAGGCATAATGGGTAATGAATTGCCACATCATCTTGAGCTTCAACTCGAAACAAAAGACAATGGGTTGCTTTATTAATCGCACCTTGATTATGAACGAGGCTCATAAATCTCGTTATTCGATTCATCCTGGTGCAGAAAAAATGTATAAGGATCTTCGTACTCAGTATTGGTGGCCGGGTATGAAGAAAGATATTGCCTTATATGTATCTAAATGCCTTACTTGTCTTAAGGTAAAATGCAGAACATCAGTGTCCTTCTGGTTTGCTTGAACAACCAGAGATTCCAGTTTGGAAATGGGAAAGCATTGCCATGGATCTCATTACCAAATTACCGCGTACACCTAGAGGACATGATGCCATTTGGGTAGTCGTTGATCGACTAACAAAGTCAGCACATTTTATAGCCATTCATGAGGACTTCTCTGCTGACAAACTTGCTAAGATCTATGTGGATGAAATAGTATCTCGTCATGGTGTCCCTCTGGATATTATATCTGATCGTGATGCTCGATTCACATCACATTACTGGAAAACCATGCAGTCTACCATGGGATCCAAGCTTAACTTGAGCACTTCTTATCATCCTCAAACGGATGGACAATCTGAAAGAACGATCCGAACACTGGAGGATATGCTAAGAGCCTGTGTGATTGACTTTGGTGGTAGTTGGGATTCGCATCTACCATTGATCGAATTCTCCTACAACAACAGTTATCACTCCAGCATTGACATGGCACCTTTTGAAGCTCTTTATGGTCAAAAATGTCGTTCACCTGTCTTTTGGAATGAGATCGGTGAATCTCAATTCACTGGACCTGAACTTATTCAAGACACAACGGACAAAGTCAAGTTAATTCGCGAAAACCTTCTGACAACTAGAAGCCGTCAAAAAAGTTACGCGGATAAACGACGCAAGCCTTTGGAATTCCAAGTCGGTGATCATGTCATACTCAAGGTATCCCCTTGGAAGGGAGTGATTAGATTCGGAAAGAAAGGAAAACTTGCGCCACGCTATGTTGGACCATTTAGGATCGTTGAAAGAATCAGAAAAGTGGCCTACAAACTTGAGCTGCCTCCACAACTTGGTAACATTCATCCAACGTTCCACGTGTCCAATTTAAAGAAGTGCTTGGCTGATAAAAACCTCCACATCCCTCTTGATGAAATTCGTGTTGATAACACGATGCATTTTGTAGAGAAACCAGTGGAAATATTGGAACGTGAAGTCAAAAAGCTAAAGCGCAGACGGATATCGATTGTTAAAGTTCGTTGGGAATCCAAACGTGGCCCAGAATTTACTTGTTGAACGAGAGGATCAAATGAAGGCAAAGTATCCACATCTTTTCTCACCAGTTTCCTCAAGCTAAATTCGAGACGAAATTTCCTGAAGTAGAGGAGACTGTGAAAACTGTGCTTTCCGACATTTGTATTTTATCCAACAATGTATATTCAATAAAAATTTTGTGTTACATTTATGAGTTTTGTATATTTACTTATGACATTTGTGTATTTTTAATCCTTGTTCAAATCTGATCTTTTAAACCTTTTCTGGAAGTGTAATCGCAAAACGAAATCAGTTAAACACAATGTATAGTCCGGGATAGTGACATAAGCTAAACATACCCTAAATATCCTTTATATAACTTAGAAATAATTTTTGAAGGGTTTGGTATATAAAAAATAAGCTTATTCGATCACAGGGACTATTTACGACAAACTATGAAAGTCAACCGATTCTCGTAGCGACGCACACTCCGGAACAAGTTCACAAGCTTAACATACCTTAAATAACCTTTATACAACTTAGAAATAAGTTTTGAGGGCTTCGGTATGGAAAAAACATACTTTTGTAACTTCAGGGGCTATTTTGCAAATTCTGCGAAACTATCCTTTTTGCGTATATCGCTATCCGAAACATGTAGGAACATCCAAAAATTTTTCTAAACATTAAAATATCATATTTTAGTGTTTGGAATGCAAAAATGTCGTTCGATACGCATTTACGGTCATACACGCGTTCGTTACGATTTTCGTCGTAATTAACCGAAATACGCGACCGTACGACCAAACGAACCGACAATGGAATATTTTTGGACATATTTCAAGTTTCCTATACTTTTTTGTCCTTATGGAGCTTAAAAATCAGGTTAACGGGTGTTAAAAGTGCCAAAAACAAGTTCAGGGGCCAGTTTTGCCAATTTTTGAAAGTTTCTGCCGGCTAAAGGGCTTACGGACCGTAAGCCCAAAGTCCTTACGGTCCGTAAGGGACCCCCAGCTCACCAGAAACGTGGAAGTAGCTGAATAACTTCATTTTTGACTCACCATTCGACCTTGCCACCCTTAATTCTGCACTTGACACCTATGGGACACTAATCAAACTTGTGGGTGAGTCATGGGACACTTGTTAATCACCTAAAACATCAAGAAAACTATAAATACCATAGTGTTCTTTACATTTGAACTCTTGCAACCATTGTTCTTGCTATAACCTGCCACAAATCCGAATTTGCAACCTCCTTGGAGCTATTCTCTGGTTCTTGAATCATTCCTTGGTGTTTGTAAGCATTCCACTCTTGCTATGTTCAATTATTATAGCTTAATTTGACTAAAAATCAAACAGTTTGACTTCTGTTTGACTTTTAGTTTTGATCATCAATTGATCAAGATAAAGCTCAATTGAATCTTGCAATATGATGGTAATCAAAGTGGTTATGATCCCTAAAAATCATGCCTACTGATTTCCACATTTTCTAGTCATTTTGACAAGTCAAAGTTTCGGTCAAAATGCGATTTTTGCGCATCTTGCAACGAATCTGATTTCGAATGTCAAAACGGGTTGTTTTGATGCCAAAATGCTTTTATAAACTTGTTAAGACATGGAAGACATGTCAAATTCATCACCTTTGTAAAGTGCTCATTTGGGATCAAAAGTCTAGCGGTTTGACCACCGCTTTGACTTTCAAATCTGACCCGTTTGGCTGATCTTTAGATTCAACCAAATACATATTTTTGACCATAAATATATAGGAAATAACCCATAGACTATTAAAATCTAGTCAACTATAGTATAGGCTCTAAGGGTCTAATAACCTATCCTATATCCCTATAGTCATGGCTCTGATACCAATCTGTCACACCCCGACCCGCAGTGGAAAATGTGATCGGGGCATGATTGGGTTATCATCAAAGCTCATGACATTTATTATAACGCTTCATATTTATTATTACAATTTAAAGGGAAATATACAATCATAATTACATCATGCCCTACGTATCATTCTAGACTTCATTATTTTCTTCTAAGGCATTTCCTATGTTTTCCTTGCTTCATCCTGTTCACCTGTATCATGTGTAAAAATGGTTTTTGGATCAACAAAAAGTTGGCGAGTGAATCCTATGAAAAACATTTAAACAAGTTTATTGAATTGATTATTAAATAAAGTGCATAACCACATATGAGTAAATGTAAATGTAAATATATTCACAAAACACTTAATATTTAGTAATGCACACACATACAATAATTGATCGTTTTGAGGCACGTGTTGTTCAACTCGTCTCTCACGAGGAACTGATGGGCCTAATGAATGAGTTTTGAGGCACGCGTTGTTCTACGAACTGATGGGCCTAATGAATGAGTTTTAAGGCACGCGTTGTTCAACTCGTCTCCCACGAGGAACTGATGGGCCTAACAAATAATTTGCATACAACTTTGACAATAAGTAATACATAACTACAACCAATATTTACATTCTAAGTTTAAATCATAAGATGGTATGGCACGAGTTTAAATAAACGAGTTAGTTTTAGTGACACATAATACACCCCAAAACGTGTAATTAAAAAAAGGGGAGTTGTAAGATTCACTCACAGTGGGTGCGTTCGGTTGATGATGTTGAATGCGCACGAAGTTTGATTTAACCACGAGTGAAACTAACCTAGATAATAACATAATGGTTCGGTAAATAAGCGGATTTTATTAATCAATTTTAGTAGGATTATTGGATATGTTTTTGTGAGTTTAAAGCTATTTTCTAACTTTAAAAATGTTATTTTTAAGTATTTTTAATTGATTTTTAAATAAAATAAATAAATAAAAATAATAAAAAAATGTTGACTTTTTGACCGTTGACCTGTTGACCGGTTTTATTGTGTAAATGTATGCGCCGGGCAGGACTCGAACCCGAGACCTCCCGTTCGCGTGCACGCAGCTCTACCAACTGAGCTACGTGTCTAACCCGAAATATTTCTGTTTTTAATTATATTTATATACTAATTGAATTAATCCGAAAATCATTTATTTTAAAAACGATTTTAATGCATCGGCTCGGTGCTCGCCACACGTCTCGAACCCGGGACCTGTGGGTTAGTTTGGCACACAGTCCACCGCTGGACTGTGTGTCCAACTTGGTAAATAATCTGTTTTTTATTATACTTAACATCTTACTGAAATTAACCCGGTTCGGTCTCAAAAAAGGCATTTTATTTCTGTGAAAGTGCGTGTGTCAAGAATCGAACTCGGGACGTATGCGTGTTTATTTGCACACAGTCCACCGCTGGACTGTGTGTCTAACCCGAGATATAAATTGATTTAAATTAAACATATATAATACCGAAAACTTCATCTTCTTCGTTAAGCTTAACCAGAATCGATGTCCGACTGTTTTGACAAAAATAATCAGTTTCTTTAGTGTGTTGTGATTAGCTACATGTGAGTTTAATAAAAACGAGAGAGATTAAGTGTAAGATATACCGAACAGAGCTCCTCTGTTTCGCCGGCGCAACTCCGATGATAACAGGTTATTCCGGCGACGTGTGTTTTGCGGCAGAGGGTCTTCAGGAAGCTTGAGGTGAGTGTGGGTGGCTTCGGTATGGGCTCTAGGTGTTCTGTTTTTAGAGTAAGGCACAGAGGTGAAGGGGTTCGGTTTTCCGGCGAGTTGCAGAAAATTTCCGGACAGTGAAATTACGTCGAGAAAGGGTGTGATTGTGAGCGAAAAGGTTAACAGAAGTTAGAGGGTGTATTTATAGGGCAGAACATTGACGAATTTGGTCCATTTACCGTCTTGATTCGTCGGTCAATGATTTTTCCGGCGGTTATGACTTGTGTCGCGGACTGGACATCGGTTATAACCGATGTTGAGGTAATTGCTTCGGTTAAATTAGAAGAAACCGTCCAATCTCGGCGAAATCGTCGGGATTTCCGACGACTGCGATTTTGGACGCGACTTGACTGGATTTGATTTCCGAGATTCATTTTTTTTCAATTAATTGTTTCGGTATCTTAACAAAAACCCAAAGTGGCGGAGTGGTTGAGCGCGTGTGTGTTAAGGCTTTGGAATCCTGGCTGACCCGGGTTCGAAACCCGGCAGCAGCAATATATTTTTATTTCATTATTTTTAATACTTTTTCAAATATAACTTTTATAATCCAATATACTTATTAATTATGTATCGTTTAAAATTAATTTGGGCATTAAATACGCAACGGAATTTTTAACTGATTGTTCGGTTAATAAACGAAGCGGGTTTGGTAAATCCGGTTTGTGACGGATGTTACAGTATCCCCTACTTTTTAGAAATTTCGTCCCGAAATTTAAGTAGTGACATATTTGTCTAAAAAGGATGGTGTTTAGTTTGACAGTTATATACTTAGAAAAAGAGTAAGAGTTTAAAAAAAAATTTGTTTGAGGCGGTAACGTTCCTTGTAAGGGTTGAGTACCCTGCTACAGGAATCGCTTTTTGTTGCCTACGGTAAAATATTGATAAGCGGAGTTGATTCACTAAGCATGATTTCATGCGCAAGAGTTTTGATATGTTTAGAAAGATAAGGTTATATCCTAAAACAAAACTTCTAATACTACAACCTACATGGAACTTCTCATAACCGCCTGACAATGCCTCTGATCCTTTGGCAAGAATACTTATATATAGGAAGTACCAGCGGCGTATCCACCATATTCTTGTCAAATTTTCATTGGTTTTATCAGTAAGTTATGATTAGTCCTATGTGACTCTAAAACATAAATAAACACAACAACCAAATCTTGACTCTTAATTCTGATAGTATACATGTTTGAATGATGACAGTACCTCTCTCGTTTGTTATGATAGAGAGGTTAGTCTATGTAGAAATAGAATACAATCCAATTTCTTTAAATGATGAGATGATATGAATGTTAAATCAGTGAATGTAACACAAATTTCAACCAAGGCAATACTAAATCCTACATGGAACTTCTCATAACCGCCTGATAATGCCTCTGATCCTTTGGCAAGAATACTTATATATAGGAAGTACCAGCGGCGTATCCACCATATTCTCGTCAAATTTTCATTGGTTTTATCAGTAAGTTATGATTAATTCTATGTGACTCTAATACATAAATAAACACAACAACCAATATCTGAGTCTTAATTCTGATAGTATACATGTTCGAATGATGACAGTACCTCTCTTGTTTGTTATGATGGAGAGGTTAGTCTATGTAGAAAATGGAACACAATCCAATTTCTTTAAATAATGAGATGATATGAATGCTAAATCAGTGAGTATAACACAAACTTCAACCAAAACAATACTAAATCCTACATGGAACTTCTCATAACCGCCTGATAATGCCTCTGATCCTTTGGCAAGAATACTTATATATAGGAAGTACCAGCGGCATATCCATCATATTCTTGTCAAATTTTCATTGGCTTTATCCGCAAGTTATGATTAGTTCTATGTGACTCTAATACATAAATAAACACAATCAACTTAATTCTGATAGCATACATGTTTGAATGGTGACAGTACCTCTCTCGTTTGTTCTGATGGAGAGGTTAGTCCTTGTGGAAGTGAGACATAGCTCAACTTCTTTAAATGATGAAATTGAAATACGTTGAAATGTATGATGAACAAATTTCGACCAAGACATTACTAAATCCTACATGGAACTTCTCATAACCGCCTGATAATGCCTCTGATCCTTTGCCAAGAATACTTATATATAGGAAGTACCAGCGGCGTATCCACCATATTCTTGTCAAATTTTCATTGACTTTATCCACAAGTTATGATTAGTTCTATGTGACTCTAAAACAAAAACAACAGCCAAAACTTGAGTCTCAATTCTGATAGCATACATGTTTGAATGATGACAGTACCTCTCTCGTTTGTTATGATGGAGAGGTTAGTCCTTGTGGAAGTGAGATATAGCTCAACTTCTTTAAATGATGAAATTGAAATACGTTGAAATGTATGATGAACAAATTACGACCAAGACATTACTAAATCCTACATGGAACTTCTCATAACCGCCTGATAATGCCTTTGATCATTTGACAAGAATACTTATATATAGGAAGTACCAGCGGCGTACCCACCATATTCTTGTCAAATTTTCATTGACTTTATCCGCAAGTTATGATTAGTTCTATGTGACTCTAAAACAAACACAACAACCAAAACTTGAGTCTTAATTCTGATAGTATACATGTTTGAATGATGACAATACCTCTCTCGTTTGTTATGATGGAGAGGTTAGTCTATGTAGAAATGGAATACAATCCAATTTCTTTAAATGATGAGATGCTATAAATGCTAAATCAGTGAGTACAAAACAAACTTCAATCAAGACAATACTAACTTCTACATGGAACTTCTCATAACCGCCAGATAATGCCTCTGATCCTTTGACAAGAATGCTTATATATAGGAAGTACCAGCGGTGTATCCACCATATTCTTGTCAAATTTTCATTGGCTTTATCCGTAAGTTATGATTGGTTCTATGTGACTTTAAAACATAAAGAAAAACATAAAACTAAGCGGTTGGAGTCGAATCTTGATTTTTGGTGAAGGGGACTAGTTGGGTGGTTTCATTTGAGCCGTCATTAACTTCAACAGGATTGGCGTTGATGTTGAAAACTCTTCCTCTTGCTGGTGGCCTAGGGATTAGGTTTCCTTGATTTGCTTGAGCTTGGGCGTTTATGATGTTAACCAATCGAGGGCACGTGTTTCTGAAATGGGTAGGGTCGCCACAATTAAAGCAAGCTCGAACATAAGGTAACATGGGGTATTGAGGTTGTTGATATGTTTGGATCATATTTTGAGTAGGGGGAGAGATTTGGTTTTGAGAGGTGCGGCAAACCTTGCTCAAATGACCAAAGCGTCCACAATTCGCACATAGTCGACAAGATAAGGTAGATGGATGGTGATAAAAACAGGTGTTACATCGAGGGTGAGGTCCAAGGTATGGTTCTTATTTGGGTAAGTTGAGTTGGGTGCTATTTGCGTGATTGGGATAGCTTGGATGGGTATGGCTTGTGAAATTGGTTGATTACGTTGGGTGACAGCGAAAAGTTAACCATCTTGTTTTCTCTTAAAAATGGGTTGAGAAGGGGATTCGGTTTGGGTGGAGTTTGAAGTTTCAGTCGATGCTTTATCCTTTTTCTTCTCCTCCTTGAAGTCTTTATTCCGGATGCGGTTCTCGGTGAGCTCTGTAGCTAACTCCATTGCGGCTTCCAAGGTTACAGGTGTGGTACTTATTACAGAGTCTTGAATTTTTTACGGAAGACCTCGAATGTAGTGCTCGATCAAACGGTAGAGGGGAGTGAACAAGTTGGGAACCATTTGATTTAACTCGAGGAATCTTTTGTTGTATGTGGTGTGGTCGCCTTCCTTTTGCTTCAACGAATAGAACTCATCCTCTAATTTCTTGATTTCGCTCCTTGGGCAAAACCGTCTTGTCATGATTTCCTTCAACTCTTCCCAAGTCAAAGTCATAGCATCTTCAACACCTCGTTTGGCCTTCTCTGTATTCCACCAAGTAAGTGCTATTCCATATAAACGACCAGTAGCATATCGCACTTTACGATCATCGGGGCAATCGAAATTTAGAAAAGTGTTCTCAATTTCTTCAAACCAATGGAGGAGAGCGGTGACACCTTCAGTCCCTTCGTATTTTGGAGGGTCGCAGGATTTGAAATGCTTGTAGGTGCATCTGGTGGTAACTGGGGAGGATTGACAATTTTTTGATCTTCTTGACTGACGGGATTAGCGGTAAGGGCTTGTTGGATTTGAACTACAATGTTGGGTATTACGACTGCCATTTGTTGAGCGATTAGGGCAGCCATGCGCTCGCGGGCTTTTCCTGCTCTCATCTTCCTACGAGCGAGGCTAGAAGACATCTACAATGAATACATATCAAGGGTATGAGTTGGATGTTTTTGGGATCATGGGTCGTATTTAGGAATGAACATTCATAAAATAAATATAACATAACAAATCTACTACATCCATAGGATGTCTTGGGCTTTGCTCGTAATTGGGCCTTGCATGCCGCCATACTTCACCTTCGTAATCATGTGGGCCCCCATGAATACCGGGTTTTTCATATGGTTCGCATGTGTTAGCCTAGTTACGTACACTAAAACCCGGAGAAAATCGAGAAATATGTATATAACGTATGATATTCGGAATGTGTCCAGGTGTGGACACGGTGACACCTCAAAGTGGGGTTAGTTCGAACGACGTTTGGTGTGGCATGCTTTGGCCTAATAGGTCCTTCGTACTCTCATCGTTAGTCCCCAGGTAGGCAAACTGGTCCGTTATATTGGGTTTATACGGATGCCAACCTAGACAGGACGTTCCGACTACCGGTACTTGTACCCTTCCAGTTTCTACATGCCCGTCGCAGAACTCACTTTGATGAGATTTGAAAAATGAAAAATGCGACAAAATCTTTGAATAACGAAAGTATGAAGATGATTTGAATATGTGAACATTGAAATATGTATGATGAATGTGTATGTAAGTATGTATGTTTGACTGTAAGTATAAACAAATATGAAACAAATAAATATCATAAGTTTGCATGTAACCACATAGACTATTAAAATCTAGTCAACTATAGTATAGGCTCTAAGGGTCTAATAACCTATCCTATATCCCTATAGTCATGGCTCTGATACCAATCTGTCACACCCCGACCCGCAGCGGAAAAGGTGATCGGGGCATGATTGGGTTATCATCAAAGCTCATGACATTTATTATAACGCTTCATATTTATTATTACAATTTAAAGGGAAATATACAATCATAATTACATCATGCCCTAGTATCATTCTAGACTTCATTATTTTCTTCTAAGGCATTTCCTATGTTTTCCTTGCTTCATCCTGTTCACCTGTATTATGTGTAAAAATGGTTTTTGGATCAACAAAAAGTTGGCGAGTGAATCCTATGAAAAACATTTAAACAAGTTTATTGAATTGATTATTAAATAAAGTGCATAACCACATATGAGTAAATGTAAATGTAAATATATTCACAGAACACTTAATATTTAGTAATGCACACACATACAATAATTGATCGTTTTGAGACACGCGTTGTTCAACTCGTCTCTCACGAGGAACTGATGGGCCTAATGAATGAGTTTTGAGGCACGCGTTGTTCTACGAACTAATGGGCCTAATGGATGAGTTTTAAGGCACGCGTTGTTCAACTCGTCTCCCACGAGGAACTGATGGGCCTAACAAATAATTTGCATACAACTTTGACAATAAGTAATACATAACTACAACTAATATTTACATTCTAAGTTTAAATCATAATATGGTATGGCACGAGTTTAAATAAACGAGTTAGTTTTAGTGACACATAATACACCCCAAAAGGTGTAATTAAAAAAAGGGGAGTTGTAAGATTCACTCACAGTGGGTGCGTTCGGTTGATGATGTTGAATGCGCACGAAGTTTGATTTAACCACGAGTGAAACTAACCTATAATAACATAATGGTTCGGTAAATAAGCGGATTTTATTAATCAATTTTAGTAGGATTATTGGATATGTTTTTGTGAGTTTAAAGCTATTTTCTAACTTTAAAAATGTTATTTTTAAGTATTTTTAATTGATTTTTAAATAAAATAAATAAATAAAAATAATAAAAAAATGTTGACTTTTTGACCGTTGACCTGTTGACCGGTTTTATTGTGTAAATGTATGCGCCGGGCAGGACTCGAACCCGAGACCTCCCGTTCGCGTGCACGCAGCTCTACCAACTGAGCTACGTGTCTAACCCGAAATATTTCTGTTTTTAATTATATTTATATACTAATTGAATTAATCCGAAAATCATTTATTTTAAAAACGATTTTAGTGCATCGGCTCGGTGCTCGCCACAGGTCTCGAACCCGGGACCTGTGGGTTAGTTTGGCACACAGTCCACCGCTGGACTGTGTGTCCAACTTGGTAAATAATCTGTTTTTTATTATACTTAACATCTTACTGAAATTAACCCGGTTCGGTCTCAAAAAAGGCATTTTATTTCTGTGAAAGTGCGTGTGTCAAGAATTGAACTCGGGACGTATGCGTGTTTATTTGCACACAGTCCACCGCTGGACTGTGTGTCTAACCCGAGATATAAATTGATTTAAATTAAACATATATAATACCGAAAACTTCATCTTCTTCGTTAAGCTTAACCAGAATCGATGTCCGACTGTTTTGACAAAAATAATCAGTTTCTTTAGTGTGTTGTGATTAGCTACATGTGAGTTTAATAAAAACGAGAGAGATTACATGTAAGATATACCGAACAGAGCTCCTCTGTTTCGCCGGCGTAACTCCGATGATAGCAGGTTATTCCGGCGACGTGTGTTTTGCGGCAGAGGGTCTTCAGGAAGCTTGAGGTGAGTGTGGGTGGCTTCGGTATGGGCTCTAGGTGTTCTGTTTTTAGAGTAAGGCACAGAGGTGAAGGGGTTCGGTTTTCCGGCGAGTTGCAGAAAATTTCCGGCGAGTGAAATTACGTCGAGAAAGGGTGTGATTGTGAGCGAAAAGGTTAACAGAAGTTAGAGGGTGTATTTATAGGGCAGAACATTGACGAATTTGGTCCATTTACCGTCTTGATTCGTCGGTCAATGATTTTTCCGGCGGTTATGACTTGTGTCGCGGACTGGACATCGGTTATAACCGATGTTGAGGTAATTGCTTCGGTTAAATTAGAAGAAACCGTCAATCTCGGCGAAATCGTCGGGATTTCCGACGACTGCGATTTTGGGCGCGACTTGACTGGATTTGATTTTCGAGATTCATTTTTTTCACTTAATTGTTTCGGTATCTTAACAAAAACCCAAAGTGGCCAAGTGGTTGAGCGCGTGTGTGTTAAGGCTTTGGAATCCTGGCTGACCCGGGTTCGAAACCCGGCAGCAGCAATATATTTTTATTTCATTATTTTTAATACTTTTTCAAATATAACTTTTATAATCCAATATACTTATTAATTATGTATCGTTTAAAATTAATTTGGGCATTAAATACGCAACGGAATTTTTAACTGATTGTTCAGTTAATAAACAAAGCGGGTTTGGTAAATCCGGTTTTTGACGGATGTTACATACTGATTTCCACATTTTCTAGTCATTTTGACAAGTCAAAGTTTCGGTCAAAATGCGATTTTTGCGCATCTTGCAACGAATCTGATTTCGAGTGTCAAAACGGGTTGTTTTGATGCCAAAATGCTTTTATAAACTTGTTAAGACATGGAAGACATGTCAAATTCATCACCTTTGTTAAAGTGCTCATTTGGGATCAAAAGTCTAGCGGTTTAACCACCGCTTTGACTTTCAAATCTGACCCGTTTGGCCGATCTTTAAATTCAACCAAATACATATTTTTGACCATAAATATATAGGAAATAACCCTCTGAGGTTATACCTTATGGTCATATCTTTCGGATAGTGTTATGTTAATCAATGGTAATATCCCTTAAAAATGACCAAAATGCCTTTTTCGCAAGAAAACCAATTAAACACATATAAAACATAAATTTTGACATATAATCTGATCAAATAACATTTTAAACGTGTTTAAGCATTTAAAACTTAGCATGACACGTATCTAACCATCCGAATGCGTAGTTACGCAAATGACGTGTTAAAGTAGTTTAAACTACCTTAACGGGTCATAACGGGTTAAAAGCACTTATAAATCCTTCAAACTCAGAATGTTAACTTTATAAACCATTTCATATGAGTTCCAACACTCATTTGGTTTATAAAGTCTCATTCTATCCAAAACTTCCGATTTCAGGCTTCGATATTTACATAGTTAACTGTTTATAGGACACGCTTGATTTCACGGACTCTTGATCTTGGTTTATCTTCTTGAACAAGGATACTTTTGCAATCACAAGTGAGTACATAGTCCCCTGTTTTACGTTTTTCAATGTTTTGGGGTGAAACATATTGTGCCTATAACTATTTTTGTGATTTCATGACATTATACATGCTTGATTACATAGTATATATAGTAAATGATTTTCATTGCATTTTGCTTCATATGTTGACCTAGCATATTTAGCACATTGGTTTTCAAAGACATTTTTGCTATGTATGTTGACCGAGCATACTAGTACATGATTTTCATTGCATTTACAAGACATTTTCAAGACATGCTTACATTGTTATTGACATTTTGGTGCATTGAACTCGACAATGATACATTCATTAACATTGTTCATGCCGACCGGTAGTATGTAATGGTACTATAGGATTGACAATCACGTTCCCACTTCCTAGGTATTTTTGGAAGCGACCTTAGGGAATGACAGAATCCGATGAACAATGATAAACCCTTGACCGGATAGGGGTTTATCCGACAGTCAACAAGGCTTGAATATATTCACCAACAATCCATAATATATGTTTTAACAATAAAGGCAAATGGTTTATAAAACTCGACATTGGTTTACACGACATTGGTTTACATGACATTGTTTACTCGACATTGGTTTACTTGACATTGGTTTACATGACATTGTTTACTCGACATTGGTTTACTCGACATTGGTTTACATGACATTGTTTACTCGACATTGGTTTACTCGACATTGGTTTACATGACATTGTTTACTCGACATTGGTTTACATGAAATTGCTTACTCGACATTGGTTTACATTACATTTGTTACTAGACATTGGTTTATGTGAATGACTTAAATAGCGTGACGTGTGTAATATGATAAAAGCATGGTGGATACGCCGATGGTACTTCCTATATATAAGTGCTTTTATTATCTTACATATTGTGGCGTTATCTAAATCATTTTAAACAAAATACAAGACATGACATATCTTATACATAACATGACATTTTTATACAAGACAAAACTTATTTTTGATTATTTATTTAACCATGCATCATTTCTTTCATATCATATTGATTTTCATATGGTTCTTATAAAAGAAACTTTTTATGGTTCATGGCGACTTTTGTACTACTTTAAACTTTTCTTAAAATAATCAAAGCCATGAAGCATCAACACAAACTTATGTACTCGCCGGCATTATTTTGCTGACTTTATTTTCACATATGTTTCAGGTGCAAATGTTTGATGTCAAGCTAGCTACACTTTGGGCGGACTGGGCCTTAGTGACTATAAAATCAGAATAATAGCTTAACTCTTGTTGTATTTCCGTTTTTATCCAAGACGATGTAAACAATATTAACTAATGAAACTTAACTTATGTGCCATGGTTATTGAAACAATAATTCTGTTACAACACTCCCTGACGTTTCCGCCATAGTTTGTTGTTTTGCGTGGTCGGGGTGTGACACACTCTACAGCCAAATACACTCACCCTGTTCCAAGGTCCATGTGTGGGACATATACGCGTATGCGCAACCTCGACAGCTCATGAGAGTGAGCCAGTACAAAAGGCAGCAGCCAGCCTTTGCCCAACCAATTACCCCGATGAACAATCGCGCACCTTTCACTGCTCCGTGATCTCAACTCACAGTCGAAGACAGACACAACAAGTATGGCTAACAGAGTTCCCGCGTCCTGGCGATAGGTAAGCATAGAATTAACAATCTTCACTTCCTAACACTCCTAATAAGTCTAGTGCTCCTCCCAACGCTTACACTCGTGAGCAACACTAGACTGGGGGACTTGTAGAGGTAAGATATTAGACCCGACCCGAGCGGTCAGATATTCCGTTTACTTATTGCTATTGTTGCTTACTAACCCAACCGCGAGGCCCAACGCATCATTGGGTCGGGACTTGTAGAGATAACCCCTAACTGGGCCTGGCCCATTGAGGTTAGGGGATGCCCATGTCCCCTATATAAAGAGGTGGTCACCTCGTTATTAGGGTAGACAACTTGGAGCCGCCACACTTTTATAGCTGGAGAAAGAGGATTCTTCCTCTACCGGCCATCTCTACGATTCCACTTTTGTCTCCTCCATTGCAGATCTAGGTGAAAGATGAAGATCAAAGTGTGATTACCAACCAATCGTAGAAAGCGGTTCAAACCCCCTCTTCAGGTGAATCCGTGTTTCAACAATACCCTAACCCACAAATACTCAATCAATCAGCGAAATATGCGAAACAAAATAAGTAATTTAATCATAACATAACATGTATGCGTCAAAACTAGTAATAAACAAATTCTTTACCAAAACATCAACAGATCATATAAATTAAAAGCATTAAGTCATATAGTTTACATAGTATTCATCAAAACCTAGGTAGTTTAAAAAATTTAATTACTCAGTATAATAAAAATAAAACATAGCAAAACGAGTAGAAGTAACAACGTCATGTATACAAGATCTAAAAACAATGGAGGATACATAGAAAACGTAAACCAAAAGATTCACCACCCGAAATACGTTCCCTCCTTCAATCCAATGCTTATAAACCTTCAATTATACTCCAAAACCTTCAAAACCAATTGTTCAAAGTCGCAAAATGCCTCAAAATCCCATACAAACGGCTTATAAAGCCAAATCCTAAATTTACGCTTTTCAGGTCGGTCGCAGACCGCAATCAATGCCCTCCGCGGTCCGCAACGTGTTACAATTTATAATTTTTTTTTTGCATAAGTGGATCCCCGGTCTGTGAAAGTTTTTTCAATATGGACCACGAAAGATATTTTTGGAAAATTTTATTTTTCAGTTTCTACCTCTTCCACTTTTCACCAATTATTCGTTTAAGTTCCGTTTTCGGTTTCGATTGGGTTGTTTCTTCACCAATATCTATAAATTCAACAAATAACCAAATAAATACCAATTCCACATGACTTTGCAGCGAAACACATCAAAATGTAAGAAAATTAATACCAAAAATATGTATAATTACAAATATATCAATAACCCTACTTGTTTGTGAGCATTAGAACACATACTAATAGAAAACTAGGGAGAGGATAATGTGAAAACTAAATATAAATGAGAAAACTAGAAAACTAACTAAAAAAGCAAAAAAAAAACATAAAAAACATACAATTCTTTTATAAAAAATCGCTGCATATTATTTATAAAAAAACTTTTTTTCAAAAAAACTTATACTGCACATGTGCACTATATGTGTACTACACATGTGCATTATATGTATATGTTGCACATGTGCATTATATGTTTTTTTTATTTTATTTTTTTAAAAGTTTTTTTATATAATATATATAGCGAATTTTTATAAAAAAAATCAAAAAAAATTGATATGTTTTTTGGCTTTTTTAGTTAGTTTTTTGGTTTTCTCATTTAAACTAGTTTTCTCATTATCCATCCCCTAGAAAACTATCTCCCATTATTATCCATCAAAACTATTATTCTTAAGCTAAAATAAAACTAAAAAATAACTTACAGAAAAAGGGTTATCTTTTTTAACTAAGCTGATTTTTTTACTTTGCTAAAAATTACTTTTACTGTCATCAATTAACTCTTCTTGGTTTCAATTTTTGTTCTTTAATTAATTAAATAAATATCATATTTACTTGTTTTCCACATATATAATAATAGTAATAACTAACATGGATTACAAGACAGAGAGAATATTTGATTAACTTTAATATACCATTTAATATATAAAAACTATTTTCAGTTATGTTGACCAATTTGACTTTAATAAGATTTAATTAGATTTTTTTTTTGAATAGTAATACGGAATATTTTATTAATCACAACCATATGGACCATAGCAAGATGCTAGGGAGGACCATTCACAGTACATCAAAGATTAACAAAAAATACAATATTAAAAGACAATTAGTTCATCTTCACCATGAAAAGTATACCCAACTCTCCCAAGAAATCAGTTGCACCTTCGATTTATGCTTCATCCATTGGAATGATTCCTCTTTTATTCCTTCAATCATCTTATATATTTCACCATTCTTTTCTCTAAATATCTTCTCGTTTCGATTTTTCCATATAACCCAAGTTGTTAGAAGGAAAATTGGCCTTCTTTCTTTTCTTTGGCCAGTTATAATGATCTAGTGAATTAAAAATCTCCCCAAGTGTTTCCCTTTGTGTAGCTGCTGGTGCTTTGACCCATACGCCTTTTGCCTCCCTACATTTTACTAGGACATGATCCGGCTTTTCTTCCTCCCGATCGCATATTCTACATCTAACCGAAGGTATCGAGACTCCTCTTTCCTTTAGTTGTGTAGCCGTCGGGATACTCCCTTTTAACGCTCTCCATACAAACATGCTACATTTCTGAGCAGCCCAGTTATTCCATAAATAGTTATCTGCCGGTTCGTTCAAGTTTATGTGCCTTGACAACGTGTTTCTGATGCTTTTAACCGAGAAGGCTTGATCCTCTTCTCCTTTCCATAGCCAGCTGTCGCTCCCCTCTGCTACACTTGTTAAGTTTGCCACTAATTCCTCAGCTTGTTGTTTTTCAGCTTCTGTGCTAGGAACTCTCGACCAGGTCCAATCCCATAGTACACCTTCATTGATCCGCTTGTAGCACTCTTCTTAGTGGTTTGTCGCCAATCCACACATCTACCCAGAACATCGTTTTATCGCCGACTCCTACTTTACTTATAAGATTTTTTTTCAATCTCCACCCCCCTTTTTGTCATATCCTTTCTTATTTCCACAATTATTTTCCATACTCCTGTGTGATCTTTTTTCAATGGTACCATTGAAATTCTTCTCCTATTGTTGTGTATTGCCCTTATAACTTTTGACCATAACTGTTGCGGCTCCGTTTTTAACCGCCACCACCACTTAACCAACAATGCTAGATTTAGGTCTCTTATACTACCTATGCCAAGTCCCCCAAACTTCTTTGCCGCTACAATTTTTTTCCCACTTAACCCACCTCATCTTCTTACTCGAGTTACTTTTTCCCCATAGAAATTTTCTCCTTATTCCTTCTAGCACTTTTATTACGGCAATCGGGCATTTATACAATGAAAGGTAATAGTTTGGTAAGCTTCCAAGGACTGACTTAACGAGGATTGCCCGTCCGGCAAAAGATAAAAGTTTTGCTTTCCAACTTGATAGCCTTTTATTAAAAGTATCTATGACTTCCTTCCAATTTTGGATCCGGTTCATATTTGCACCAACTTTTAAACCTAGATAAGTAAATGGGAATTTCCCTGGTTTGAAACCAAAGCTTGCCGCCTTTGTGGTAATCTCTTCCTCATCAACCCCTACACCAAAAATTTGACTTTTCTTCGGGTTTACTTTTAGTGGTAGCATCTTAATATCCTTCTCAGATTTTTTATGTTGTTCTCTTCCCATTCACAACAAAGATCATTGTCTATAACCCGACAAATAATCTTCTGCTAATTATCTTTGATTTTCAATTTAACTAATATCTACTTAAAAAACTTGACTTAGGAATCTTTGTGAAATCGGAATTCACACATATAAAATTCCATAAAATTACATACATATAAAATTCCTTAAAATTGCATCTTGTATAAGATAGTTTCACAACTTAAACTTTTACGTTGTATTGATAGCATATAATAAGGGGCGGTTATATACGATCATTTAAGGGTGTGTCTGCACAAATTGAGTCAAGCCTAAGCTCAAATTTTGCTTGGTTTCAACTCTTTTATTATTGAATATGCACTTGATTATTTTAATTTGTTTATATGTATATATAATATTATATTATGTAAAATATATTACATATTACTTTAGGAGTAGGATCAAATACAAATCAAATTTTGTGTACAAAATGTAAAAACCATTCAAAAAGTGCCATATGACATCCAATCAATTATAGAGAAATAGTAAAATAATAACCTAAATAATATCAATTATATTGAATTCTCTATAATTATGCAAACAAACAATTAAGTCTTTATTTGGATATTTCTTTTGTTTTCAATGTGCTGATAAAGAAAAGTGATGATATCAGTCACATATATGCTAAAATCAATCATCTTGATTAATTTTAATGTGCTAATATAATTTAAAAGTGTTACTTTTATATGTGTATTATTTTAATATGTGTTAATTTATCTTTTTTTATGTGCTAGGATATGTTCTTACGGTTTGTATGATAAATATGGTTTGTACCGGAACCAACCCCTATTACTTTATAAAATAGGACTTGTTTAGACTTACGAGCCTAGTCAAATTCGAAATGTGAAGCACGGGCTCAAACTCGCTTATTTAGTGAGTTCCAAAATAGAGGCTCGAGCTTGTTAAAACTCATTCCTTTCGACCTTAAAAGAGTTGGTCTCGATTAACTTACAAACAACTTGACTAGTTTACACTTTTACATAATGGGTCTGTTTTTCAGGCTAACCGATAATATATTTTGATTATTTAATCAATCTTAGTTTTCAGTTGTTTGCTTTTTTCCTCATATAATTCAATACTAACAAGATGGTACAGTTTGATTAGATAATTGATCTTAGTTTTCAGTTGTTTATTTTTTTCTTCATATAATTTAATACTAATTATGAACCATCTACATACATAAGAATAACGATTCATTTTCTAGTGAAAGCTAAATATGCTAGTTTGAAAAACAGTTACTATAGAAACCATACATAATGACAACCATCCAACATGCAATAATATTCTTAGGTTATAGTTTATTTTTTTACTATAAATTATAAATATACTAAAATCATGATCCAGTATTATTGGCTTGTTCTTTTACTAACCCTACATTTCAAACCATTTTTATTCTTCCATGATCCTTTGTCTCCAATAGTTTTTATAAGTGATCATATTTGATGATTAATTAAGAAAAAAGATTTGAGAACAATATGATTTGATTTTGTCTCTATTGTACTTAATTAGATAAGTAATCAAACTATTTAAATGTTCAAAATAAATAAATAAACAAAGACACCATCTGGAACAGTAGATTCAATTAACATGTTTTAAACTTATTTACATATAATACATTTATTGTGTTTTTAATAATAAAAGTGAGTGAGATTCTGAATTCTCCAAATAACCCAAAGACAAGGTGAATAACCTTTTGGAAGGTCTTGATGGTTTTACCTAAAGATCCAAACACAAAAAAAAGTTCGAAAGTTTATTAAGAGGGGTGAGGCAAACCACTTGAAGATAGAGCTTTTTAGGACGAATTTGACAAGATGAACAAATGAAACCCTATTCAAGTTCGCTGTCACAAAGCGGGTCCTGTCGATTATCCTACATGGCTTCACTTCCACGCCCTCGTCAGCCACGCTCTTCTCACGATAAGGCAGTGTTACACACCCATTGTCCTATGTGGCTTCATCTCAACGTCCCTTCTATCTCCCATAACACATCACATGGCCTAATGAAGTATATTGATGTCCCAAAAGGTGAGAGTGGTTGGGATTTCGCGATCTTAGTTGTTTTGATATTAAGGTGTGTTTAGTAGAATGATGATTAATAAAGTCAATAATATAACTGATTTGTGATGGCTTTAATAGATATATAAATAACAATTCAAATTAGTTTGGTTCAGATTATGTACTACATCAAAGTTGTCTATATTAAGTAATAATTAATAACTAATAAAAAAACACCATAGCATAAAAATGGCCAATTTGCTTAAAAGGAATATAATATTGTTAAAAAAATGATTAAATATACAAAAAGGAGTAAGCAAAATAACATGGGAGCAAATCTTTAGATTGGGGTATACTTTGTCCATGTCTCATCATCAAGTGACATGAAACTTGTTAAAGAACATGCCACCGTTACATAATTATATCATTAAATCTTTGTATCTATGGTAATTGATTAAACTAATTGATTGATTTACCTATTAAAGTTTTCCTATATACATATATAACGATAATTTAATTATGAGATATGCTTAATCATTGTAACGCATTCTTCACGTCTATAATTATAATGGGAAGAAAATGGCACATTCTTTTACTTCTCATTGTTTTTTTCTTACCGTGTGTTATAGGTCGAATCTGTTTTAAAAGCCAAATAATAGTATACATACTTAAAAATTTTAACATGCGCACACATATGACTAATTTAAATATAAATATAGAACTTCTTTATTTTTTGGTTTATTTTTTAATACAAACCTCGTTGTAATTAAAATACAATATCAAAAAAATAATTTACAACATCAAATAGTTAATTTCTCATTCAAAATCGCTCTTATTAGATTTTTTACCCATTTGTAAATATAACAAATTTACACATGTGTAAATGACAAATGTACACATGTGTTAATTTTCTTTATCTACGAATTCATGTAAATTTAATGTGAATTTAAAATCTAACACTAAATTTGAATAATAATGATAAATGTGATTTTTTTTTTAATTTGAATTGTTTTTTATCAAGTTCTTGTGAATTCTTCATTCGTTCTCGCAGTTAACACAATATTTAGCGTTCTCATTTAAACCTTCCCATATATATATATATATATAAGGTAGAGGATCATGTACAAAGTACCCAAAGTGTGAGAAGTGTGAGAAATATTGTGGAGATGATATGTGTCCTCAATCTAAATTAATTCAAAAGGGTAAACATGTAATTTTCTCATTAATTTAATTAATTAATAATCTTCAATAACCGCCACCCTTCAATAACCGCCATCCCTTGATTCTTCGTATGGTGTTTTAAACTTGCATTCATGATGTTTTAAACATGCAGTCCTGTATGTGTTCTTTGTATGGTGTTTTAAACCTGAATTCATGGTGTTTAAACATGCAGTCCAATATGTGTTCTTCGTATGGTGTTTTAAACATGCATTCATGGTGTTTTAAACCAGTAGTTCAGTATGTGTTCTTCGTATGGTGTTTTCAAACATGCATTCATGGTGTTTTAAACCCGCAGTCCAGTATGTGTTATTCGTAATTTTTTTTGTCTATATAAATATAACAATATGGTACTCATATTGAAGATAAAAAAGCTCGTTAATATGATGTAATTTATTTTTTTAAAAACATTACGTATAAAAAGTTATTGACATTCAAAAAAATGGGTGGAAGTTACATGTGCATTAAAATTGATGTTGGTTTCTTTATTTAAAAATACAATATAAAAAGACACTTTTACCCTTAATCTAACCAAATCAGTAAAAAAAAACATAATTTACATTTTAAGCCCTTTTTTATCTCAACTATTAACTACAAGATCTAAGGGCTTAAAGCACTTCTTACACTTCTCACAAAACCACCATTTTTTACACTAACCCTACCATATATGTATAGGGGAGGGTTATCTTGAGAACGCTAAATATTGCGAGAACCGTGAGAACGAATGAGAAACCAATCAAAACCATTTTTTAATACAAACCTCATTGTAATAAAATACAACATCAAAATAAGAATGTACAACATTAAATTCTTCTCTCAAAATCACTCTTATTAGATTTTTTACACATGTGTAAATATAACAAATTTACACATGTGTAAATGACAAACTTACACATGTGTAAAAAAAATTATTTACGAATTCACGTAAATTTAAACGTGTAAATTAAAATTCTAACATTGTATTCAAATAATAATGATAACTGTAAAAAGAAATTTTAAATTTAAATTGTTTTTGACCAAGTTTTCGTGGTTTTTTCATTCGTTCTCACGGTTCTCGCGATATTTAACGTTCTCATTTAAACCCTCCCATACATATATATATATATATATGGGAGAGTTATCTTGAGAACCCTAAATATTGTGAGAACCGTGAGCACGAATGATAAAACCAATCAAAACCATTTTTTTAATACAAATCTCAATGTAATTAAAATACAACATCAAAATAAGAATTTACAACATCAAATAATTCATTTCTACCATAAAAATCATTCTTATTAGATTTTTTTACACATGTGTAAATATAACAAATTTACACATGTGTAAATGACGAATTTATACATGTGTAAAAAAATTATTTACTAATTCACGTAAATTTAAACGTGTAAATTAAATTTCTAACATTGTATTTGAATAATAATGATAAGTGTAAAAAGAAATTTTGAATTTGAATTGTTTTTGACCAAGTTTTCGTGGTTTTTTCATTCGTTCTCACGGTTCTCGCGATATTTAGCGTTCTCATTTAAACTCTCCCCATATATATTAATTATTATATATATATATTATATATATATATATTAATATTCGTGTATTCACTTTAGGAGAGTAATTATGTGTAATCACTCTAGAATATTACATAATTACTCTATTAATGTAAATTTAATTTTTTAAAACAATTTTAACTAAAATACATGTTTGACTATATTGGAAAAAAAATTAAAATAAATATTTCTTTACTTACGTTTAGCATTTTAAAGCCAATTATACAACACCCTTACTCATATATCTATAAACTATCAATCCTAGCTTCTTTTATGTTCCAAAATTACATATTTTATATTTTAAATTTCCTATATTGTATCATTTTATTTTATTATTTATTGTTTTAGTTGTTAGTGGTCTAGTTACGCTGGATTAAAGAATAAAATCTTAACTAAACCAGTAACCTCATTTTGATATTTTTACAAACCAAATGGCCAAGAATTATCAAACTCAGTTGAACAACCTATTTAACACTTTTTGGCTCAGTTGGTTCGAGTGTTTAAATGACTTGTTTTGCATACAATAATAAAAATGTACATTATTTAGGAGAGTAGGGGATATGCGGCAGTTCGACCAGAGGACATCCAGCAAGGGCGGATGTAGCTTGAGAGAAGGGTTGCCCGGTACCCCTTGACGCTCCGGCGGTAGTGTAAATTTTGGAAGAAAAAGAATTGACGTTTTTTCGATTTTGCTGCTCATAGAAAAGATATTTTTGAAACGTTGCCCCTTGACGTTTTTTCTAGAGCCGCTTCGCCACTGACATACGGGAAAGAACTAAAACTTTTAAAAAAAATATTACATAGATACTGAAGCAAATGTTTGCGGAAATAAATCACCAATTGATCACCATCAAAATATCAACCAAATTTCAAGATAACAGAAAAGAAAAGTATTACTTTAATGTTTGCCGTTGATCAATCGTTGATCACTGACGAAGTAAGCAACTTATCCAACAAGAAACAAAAAAAAATGTCTATCAGTGAAGTGAGCTATGTTGATTCGTCCGTGATCACCAACTAAGTTTAAAAATGAAACATTCAACATCCGTTAGTGAAGTGAGCTATGTTGATTCGTCCGTGATCACCAACTAAGTTTAAAAATGAAACATTCAACGTCCGTTAGTGAAGTGAGCTTTGTTGATCCTTCGGTGACCAACCGCAAAGTAGACACCTTAGTCAACCAAAAAATATATTAAATTAATATTTTTTTATACCTTCAAGTGAAGTGGCCTTTGTTGATTCAACAATGATCACTGCAGATTCAATAATCTTATCTAACGTTAAAAAGAAGATTTGAATTTTAAATACTCTCGTCATATGCATGAAAAAAAGTTCTCTAATGTAAACTGTACAGAAGTCCAATTCAACCCGAATTACGAAGTTGACTTTTCAAACCTTATAACTTGGTTGTTTAATAATCTCTCAAGCAATTTGAATTGTTTTTTTGGTTAAAATTAGGGGTGTCAATCGTGTCAGCTTGATAGGTTGACGGGTTGGTGGGTTGAAAACCCGACCCCGACCCGTTTAACTCATATTTTCAATGAGTCATACAAATTGACGACTTATAAGCGAGTTGTTCGGTTTTAAACGGGTTATCGATAACATGTTTAATGATGAGTATGAATGTGACAAATGAATAATATAATGTGTCTAAACTAACATTATTGTAACTAACCACGTAATATAGAAACGGCGAAAACAAAAATATTAAAAGATTTTTTTAATAGTTAAACGGGTTAATGGGTCAACCCGTTTTTATACAGGTCAACTTAAACCCGACCCTTTTTTAAACAATTCGTGTTAGTCGTCCTAATCCGGTTTTTTTTGTGTCGGGTTTGGGTCAGGTTAGATTGGCAGATCATGTCAAGAATTGCGAACACTAGTTGAAATCATTTAAAACCCTAAATCGTTATTCTGTTTATCAATCTTCTGACTTTTTTTTCCTGTCTCAATCCGTTGACCTGCCTACCCCCACTTTCATGTTGGCTCAAAGTCAAACCTTAAAAACAGCACACATTTGCTCATAAACATTGCTTTTCTTGCACTTTACATGTTTTGCTGGCTATCATCGGTAATCAGTAATGTCAAAACTACATCGTTTTGGTCAACTTCTTTTTTCTTTTTGCCAAAAACCCGTTCTAATTCAGTGTACATTGTCCCACAAGTCGACTCGAAAATTTCCCTCCCTACATGCATCTCTCATCTTTTCTTTATATCTATACTATATACTTTTATGTTTTTTTTTTCTTTTTGTGTTTGGGTTAGTTGACTTGACATAGATTTTTATGTTTTTTTTTCCTTTTTGTGTTTGGGTTAGTTGACTTGACGATGTCCATATATATAGTGTATAATCTCATATTTAAATAATAAATATACATCGATTAACATTAGTTATGAAATACTTTTTCAAAGTGTGAATTTACATTTTGAAAAACTTCAAATAGTTATTTTAAATTCATGTGTGAATTTTCACTAGTTTATATTGACAATTTTATTCACATTTTAATTTACATGTGAATTAACGTCAATTTACAATGTAAAACTGTATGCGAATCTCATAATTACTTTACAGAGTTGAGTTATTCTACAAAAGAGTATAAAAATAAGAAGTGTAAGTAGGAATCATAGAGTGACAAGTGTCCATAATCTTATCTATAAGAGAAAAAGAACATGTACATGCAAAAACCCAAAAACCTAAACCCCTCACCAAAAAAAAACAAAAAAAAACAATATCTCACCAAAAAACTCCCAAAACACCTAAAAAAAACCTACCCCCTCCCCCCACCTCCCAAAAACCTAACCTCCTACCCACCCAAGCTAAATATTAAAAACTAAAAACTAAACCCCCAAAAAACCTAAAAAGAAAAAAAAATAGTATTGTTTATAAAAAAACGCTACTTTATTCATCAAATTAGTGACGATAAGTACGATTATTTTAATAGAATATTAAAAAAAATGTGTTTTGTTTTTTTATGTTTTTTTTGTTGTTGTGTTTACATTAAAGAATATTTCTATAATATTTATTCTTACTCTTCTTACAACAAGAGTCCTTTGTATTGATCATTTCTCTTACTTCACATCACTTGGTGTTTAAACATGTGACCAGGACACCAAATTTAAAGTGTTTTTTTAAGATAAATTAGAATTGATTCCCCGAGCGTACGATCCTTTTCTTTTTGCAATTGTTTTTTAAAGAGAAAATAATGAATTATTACATTTCCAACTCTTTTGGTACTTCCAAAGTTGTTTGAGAAATCAATAATAGTCGGATCTCATGGTGTGTTAATGCGGTTGAACCCACATGTTACCGCAATTTTGTATTTATAAATCGTAATAGGATCTTATGGACTGTTTCAAGTCGAACTTTTCAATAAGCTTAAACCTTACATTTAAGGTATATGTCTTTATCAAATGAGCTAAGCCTCACATTGACATCTTAGGTGGTTAGAAGCGCATGTCTTCTGTTATTTCCTAAAGTCATACCCCTTAAAGTTATCCCGTTTTTCAACTTGCTTGCCATGTCACAAACTAATTCCCCAATTGTGATATTTCACAAAGTACTTTTATAAGTTGTATAGCCTGGAATGTTCATGGATATCTATCTCTATGAATTGCGTATGATCCATGTCAGATTAAAGTATTTCGATTGTACTATCGCAATCTTAACCAGATGGTTTAGAAATAAAAAAAAACGTGTATTATGTCGTGAAAACGTCAAACGCTTACCGTTTTATTATTACGAAACCATCATAGCGGATGATTTAGAAAGAAAAGAACGTGTATTATGTGTGAAAACGTCAAAGACTTGACGTTTTATAAACACGGAACCTTCATAGCATTTAGTTGAAATAACACAATCTTTATAATCACGGAACCTTCATAGCATTTAGTTGAAATAACACAATCTTTAGTCGAAATAGAGCGGTTGACGGTTACAAAAGTTAGCTTTGTCAGCATAGTTATTTTTGGTACTTGGCTTTTGGTAGCAGTAAGTAGCAACTTAATAACAGATGATCGCCAAAGTTGTTGACTACCCGGTTATAGTTATAGATGTTACTGTTCATCGTCGTTAATTTTAATCAAAGTTGCTACCGATCACAATTCCCACTGATACACATTACTACCGACAATCAATTCTTAAGAACGATCAGTAAGTTACTTACGAAACAAGCAACCACCCTCAACATCGTTACCCCCTTGGGATGCTACATGCAAATGCCCGCCAAGGGTCTCTTTCTCTTGAACCATGTTAGGGGCGCAACCCCCTTTGAACCCTAGGTTCATCAATGGTGAAAATCAAAAACGCCCAAATGGTGTACAAAGATAGAGAGGTCACCAATGTAAAGGAAACTCAGAGAAATGGATGCAAGATGTAGGTTGCTACGTTGGCATGGTGGTAAAAATGGGGTTGTTTGTAATGAGTAAATGATGAATTCTAAGTGTTGGACATGTGTAGGGCTGTAAACGAACGAACATCAACAAGGTCTTGTTCGTGTCCGTTCGTTAGAGAATGAACATGTTCATCAACTGTTCACGAATGCTTACCGATCGAGATTTCTTGTTCGTGTTCGTTCATTAAGAAAATAAACGTGTTCACGAACGCTTACCGAATGTAAATGAACGCAAACGAACACAAGAACAAAAACAAATGTCCATGAATACAAACGTTCATGCACCCAAATACAGAATACATACAAGCATATATTCATTTTAGTATAAAATTTGCATTTCTCATCACAAAGATTACGAAAAATCCACTAAAACTAAATAAGTACTTAATGTAATCATCAAAACATAGTTGACATGATTATCATAAACATAACTAACACAAAAATTAAGAAGTTTCTCAAACTTTAACACAAACTAAAACTGAAATGGTCGAATGAGGGGCGGAGGCATATAGTGTAACTAGAATTTCCAAATTTATATAAAAAACCAATAGAATAAAAATATAACATAAAATAACCTTTACGTAAACAAACACAAATGGACATTAGCGAACAAACATAAATGAACACATTACCGAATGTTCACAAACATAAACGAACGAACGCATCCTATGTTTATGTTCGTTCATTTAATAGACGAACGAACATAAACGAACTTCTCGCCGAACAGTTCACAAACTATTCACTGAACGTTCAGTTGGACATGTGAATTAAAGCAAACATTTCTATTCTTTTTAACCTCAAACTTCTTTAATAAATTTAGTTTCCTGTTAACATAAAACTATTCTCTTTAATTTGATTTGTTGAAACCTGCATTGTTGATTAATGCATTACAATTCAAAACTTAGCAAGCAAATAACTCATTAACTTACAAGATAGTTCAATTAAGTTTCATTTTATATCAAACAGATCAACCAAGCTATTTTTGGTGCACACTGTCTTAAATTATTAATTCGATTATTATCAATCATAATTCCGTTGGAAGTTTTTTTTTTTCGGTAGAGTTGGGTTAGAAATACCTGGTTTTCTTAATACCCTGTTTCGGTAAAGTATGATACCCGGTCTTTTTGTGCACATCTACATGACTCATCTATTTTCATATGTGCTGTTTGTATACTAGACTGTTGTGGATGGCATATCAAGACATTTTCAGCACATATGAAAACAAACAATTATTTCAGTCAAAATACCATTTCTGAATTATGTTTTCACGTCAACAAAATGTATATAACCATTTGTCATGGTAGAAACGAGTAAAAACTCGAGTAAAAGCTTCGTCTAAGCAAAATCAAACAGTAAACATAAAATACCACGGCCCGTGTGGGCCCACTTGGAATCCTCAATTATTCAAAACACAAATCACTACCTCATTCACTTCTCCTTTTAGTGGTGTGCCTTGGCTGCAGCTTTTCTTTGCGAGTTAGCCTTTGCCTGAAAAATATACAATTCGTGCATAAAAAGTTAATAATGAGTCAGCAACCAGGGTATGAGTCTGAATTTTTTACACAACAAGAACCTAACACAAAATTCACGGGTTTAAGTTTAGTTTCAGGTCAGTTTCGGGTCGAGGTCACAACACATTTAGCATAAACAGGTTGGATTCAGGTCGGCATGCTGCTTCACGAGTTGACACATCATCCATTTATTTTTATTACCTAATTAAAAAATATATATATATAGAGAGAGAGAGGTGTGTGTACTGTACAGATATATATAAAATATAACCTTTAACGTATTGAGTATTTTAAGCCAAAATTAAAAGATAAAATAAAAAACGAGCATTAGATTATGGTTTAGCATAAGTATTTTACATACATATTTAGTTGTAAATTGCACAGTTGTTAAAAGCCATCGCCTCTTTCGCCTAGTCCCATTTTTTCAGGCGAGGCAATTATGCTTTATGTCGAGACAATTGCGCTTTAATTCTCTAGGTGATGGTTTAGGTGTAGATTCCAGAGAGTTTCCAGCCAAATTTTCTAAATTCCGGCAAAATTCCAGCAAAATTCCAGCCATATTTCTACTTTTATCTAAGGAAAACTACTTTTCTACACCAATACACTAATATTTTAGAACTTTTGGTACTAAATAGATTATATTAAATGTTATATAATAGCTTATATTTTTGAAGAATATTATTATTTTTCTAATACATAATAAATTCTTAATTTTTTTCATTGCACGCTTTAGCACCTTTAGTAACTATGGTAAATTGTAATTTTAGAGTACCGACATGCAAAAAATAAGATTAAACATCAGGTTAAACACTTAAACAGGTCAACTCACGAAAATTAGTGCCATGTTTGGGTACATATATTTTACACAATTTCAAGTTCATGGGTTCGTGTTGGATCCAGCTGGCCAACCCGCAAACACGACCCATTTAACACCCTATCAACAACTTTATGCAATATTGATCCACAAGAACACAATCCACTAAGATAACCATATGAAAGTTTGAAAATTTGTAATGAAAAATTAAGAAATGATGCAGTGCAGTACCTTAAGGTATTTGAGTTTCAAGCTTCCATAAACTAGTCCAACAGAGAAGGCAGACACACGAGCCACCTACAACAACAAAATCCAGAACCCATAATGATATATAAGCATAGAAACAAATGAAAATTTAGCTATAGAAGAGATCAGAAGATCACAAATTTTGTAAATAGGCATTAGCTGTTTAGCATTGCAAACCATTTTACATGGCCGTTCCCTTGTGAACAACCAACACGCTTTGAATAAATTACATAACAGTAAAATTCTTTTAGCGGAATACTCTATTAGATAAGAGGTGGCAGTCGTGTTGGGTTGGTGGTTGAATTGATGATCCCAAACACGACCCATATTTATCGGCGTTATAGACATCAACATGAACCCGAACATACTTAAAATCACGCAACCAGAATACAATGTGTAACCCGTTTATCTAAATGAGTAAAATGGATAGACGAGTCGAAAATAGGTGGTAATAATTAATGGGTTAAACGAATTCACCTTAAAATATAATCTTCTAATTTAAATTGGGTTGACAGGTCAACCTGTTTAATTAAACAGATCAAATAGATCGTCCCAACCTGTTTAATTAAATGGGTTAAACAAGTCCAAAACAAACACAACTTTTTTATTAAGCTGTGACAGTCCAAACCTTTATTGTTTCTTTTCATGTTCATTACCAAATTGTAATTTGCAACTTTAGAGATCGTGTTAATTCCTTAGAATTGAAATTTCGACTACAATGGTTCAGAATTCAATATCAAATTACCAAATAACCCACCCATAATAATATCCACCCCTAACACAATTTCAGAAACAACACATATTGTTAGACAAAGACTGTGAAGTGAGTCACATAGGCTCATCCATATAAGCTGGTAAACAATCATAGGCACTGGCGGAGCTAAGTGTAGAGGGACGTCAACCGACCACATTCTTGTGTGTCTCATCAAGAACGCATGTTACGACTTACGAGAACTCCAAACGACCCCCAATCTTTTTTTACGACTGACCCCATTGGTTTTATGAAAAATATTTTGAACTCATTGGCCATCATTTTATAAAAATATTATATAAAACTTCAACGCGTTAACCTAACCAAAATAAATAAAATAAATAAAAGGGAGTCTGTTGCTGTGGACTTTTAACCTCGAAAATTGACTTTTGCTGAAAGACAGAACGAGTAACAGCTAAATCCTTCCAATTGAATGATAATGAGTGGACTGATTGTTCGATTGTAGACTTCAAATCCATCCAACATGAGTCAGGTTAGTTTTTTTCTTATTTTTCTTGTTCTTCAAGCTTAAAACGTGAAAGTAAATGTCATTTAGAGTATGATGTTGAACTTTTATATGTTTATGTGAAATTTGTGTTTAAACTTGATTAAAGTTAGTGAATTTAACAATCAATTTTTGATCAAATCGAAACATGAAATCCCATAGAAAACAACTATGAAATGTATTTTCTTTTATAGTTCAAATAAATTTGTACTTTCATTAAGCCATTAAGGTATTGCCTTTTAATATTTAACCCAACCCAATCCGACCTAAAATTACTAACCCCACACGAAAAATATCCTGGCTCCGCCACTGATCACAGGGTTTTAACAAGCATCACTAAATGACCAACCACCATCCATTTTTATTAAATTCTGAACCATGCATTTCAATTGGATAACCAACAAAACACCTCAACGCCGTGTTCATCGAACCGCCGAATTGTACCATGCATGTTTCTACGTCATGTTACGAACTGAAACCATTGCAAGATACGGGACTTATCCCTACGTCGATTGTATGAGAGCCACAAATGTGAGATTTAAGGACCAAATGGGAGAACTAGTCCCAAAATCATTTGGTCTATAAACCTCATATTTGTTGCCAAAAATCCGGTTTCAAATTCTAATTAAGAGAATCATTAACAACACACACACGTACATACAACCAAACAGTTACGAAACATAGACCCTAATCCTCAAACCAAGCAATTGAAAGTAAAATCAGTCAAATTGTAGCATCTAATAACAGATCACAAAACCTATACATCTGAAAGAGAAATAGATCGATCAATTTATAAAAAAAAACAAATATTTGATGGATCGAATCGAATGGATGAAATAACATTAAGTGAGGTTGTTAATACCAGAGCGAGGGTGCTGGTGCCGGAGTAAGGACCGGGAGGTGGAGCCATCGGAGAAATGAATCGAATGTGTTGACCGCCGAACGGAGAAGAAGAAGAAGAAGAATGTGTAGATCTGGTGTTAATCAATCAGCCCTAGGATTTGGTACCAATGGGAAGATGTGATTGTGTATGTGGTCTTTGTTTGTGGTATGGCTAGGATATGGGCTAATCATCAAACACTTTTGTTGGCCCAAGCCCAACCCAATATCCTGTTTTTGTTTTTTTTTTTTTTTACATATATGTTTACTTTTTTAGGATTATGCATCCTATTTGACATTTTGTTTTATAAAAAAAAATATGAAAGAAATAATCATAGTGACATATGAATAGCTCTCCTTTCAACATAAGCACCATAGTTAATTTATTCATGATTGTGTGATCCTGTTGCCTCAAATCATTTGAACCAAATCCTGACTTTGTTTCTTGTTATCATTGATTTATTGTCACTTAAAGAAGTTGGGACCGTCACCGATTGGATTTGGATAACTTTCACAAATAATCTTTGAGCATTTTAATCGGTCTACTTAATCTACTAAACAAAACACTGTTATGCCAATTTATGTGTTTGTCACAACTAAATGGATGCTTAAATGTGGTGATGGTGCCAATTTTTTGAGAAGCATTCGAATCGTCCGCAGAGCTACAAGAACTTTGTACATTCTTTCTTCCATTATTTTGTTAGTAAATTTTTCTTTATTTTGATGAGTCTTTTTGCTATCATCATCGTATATGTTAATATAAGTGATCATCTTTGGATTTTATTTAGTGAAAAATTCTGTGTATCGTTAAATCGACGTTAAATTAGAATTTGTGATACCGTGATCAGATGACATATATAAGGTTAATTTTATATTGAGCAAGGAACATGAAGTTGCTAGTGTCACCCTCGGGGGCGGACCTAGGTGTACCCGCCCCCCGTGAACTTTAGGTTTATACTAGTATATTTGGGGATGTATATTTGACCGCACCCCATGAAATGTTGAGACCGCACCCCTGAACTCTTCAACTAAAGAGAAAACAAAGAAGAATGATGAAGTGTGATACTTTTTTCGCAAAGGCTCTGCAAATATGAAAGAATGAAGGTTGAAGAAGATGAAATAAATCTCTATATAAAATATAAATCTTTCGTTTGGAAACTGGTGTAGGAAGTTACCTCTAAATACACACCTAACCCCTAGGTAATAGAGCTTTGTACTTTACTTTTAAAGTTTTACTTTATTTATTTTTGAACAACTGTAATGTATGTATATACTCCCTTCCCTTCGTCCCGTTAGAAGTGTCCTTTTTTGAATTTTCAAAGTCTTGATTTATAAACTTTGACCTTAAATAATTTTGTTTGCGTTAGTTAATACTTGATGAAAGTTATATGATTTGAGTGTGTTTTACATGTGTTTTTATCGGGTTAATTTTCATCAAGTTTTATAAAACTCAAAAAAAATATAATTAAAGTTAAAGTTTATAAATAAAGACTTTGAGAATTCAAAATATGACACTTCTAATGGGACGGAGGGAGTAACTTTTTAGGTATTTTATATTTTTTTACTTCGTTATTTTTTTAATTTTAATTTAGGATTTACGACTTAAAATAAAATTTATCACATATTTTATGTTACTTTTTAAAAATGTATGAATAGCTAAATAATATTCATATAGATGTTGGGTGGGAAGATCTCAAACAAAAAATTTATAAAATATTATAAAACAAAGAACATCTTTTGTTTACTTTGGAATACCTTTTATTTAGTTAGTTGTATATCTTTTATAGATTTCTATGACAATTAACATATTTTTATTATGTGTTTAAATTTGATTTTTGTTATTTTTATTATGTGTTTTAAATTTCATTTTTGTTAATTTTATTATTTGCCCTGTTCTGACTCTACCCGAACTAAATAAAGTAGTATTTACGATCGAAAATCCGCCCCTTATAACAAAATTTTCTTGGTCTACCACTGATCACCCTCCATAGGATAAAACTGGAAATTATTGAGGTATAGATAAGGAGGAGAGTTTGAAGCATCAGAGCTTTCTTGAGAAAAGCAATAATAAAGATTAGATCTAATATCATGATCAAAATTATAAGCTAAAATATGATCATCAATAATGAATGAACTAGAACTATTAGATTCATTGGCATTTGGTAAAAGAATAGGAGTTTCATCCATAATCATAATCTGACCGTCCTCTTACGGAATTAAAGAACCATTATGTTGTTATCTTGTTCAGAAATTTACAAAAGTGGTCGTTGTAAATAAATTTGATTTATCTACATATATGGTCACTTTGGTTATTTAACTCAAACTTAACAAAATTTTTAACGTTAGTTGGTCTTAACACCCCAAAGTGTAAACAAAATTGAAATCATAGACCCAACATGTTACAAAAAAAGTTAGTACCTAAATGTGTTATTTTGGGTAAACCACAATGATTATTGTGTAATTAACTCTTATGCCTAATTTAATGAGTAATTAGTTGCGCCACGTATGGTAATTATGTAAAACCGTAATTATATTTCATGTTTATCTTATATGTATTCTATTTTTACATATACACAATTTTAATTCTTCTAAATTTTCATTACTAGTAATTTAAAATTTTATTTATTAAATTTGTGTAATTCATAAGTTTTTATTTAAAATTAATTGTTAAAAGCTTTAACAATCTGTTATAGAATTTTAGAATAATCAAACCAATCTAAACTACCCACAATTCTTCTCAATGATTTTTTTTTCATATTTAAATTATTTTTTAATTTAATATTATATTATATATACATATTATTTTGATTATACTATATAAAAATTACATTTATATTTATTATTATTATATATTATATAATTATATAATTTATATTTGCAACATCTCGTTGCATTAGAAGTTGTACCCTATGTATATATAATTATATTACATACTATATAATTATATAATAGTATAATTTGTAACATCTCGTTGCATTAGAAGTTGTACCCTATGTATATGTATTTGTACATGGTCTTGAAAAGAGTAAATAGGTAATAGTCACGTGTTCAACTGTATTGTCAGCTTTACCTAATCTATTGCTTCTCACTATCCCAACAGTTCTTCACTTCGTTGTTGTACCCTATGTTTAGGGGTATTTCAAAAAAGTTTTTAATATTTTCACTTCTAATCCAAAACATCTCATCTTTGCAATTTAACCCCTTTGATTTTTTTTACTTTTAACACAAAGCTTTTCATCTTTTGCAATTTAATCACAACACTTTTTTATTTCAACTTTGGCCCCCATAGTTTTCATCTTTCGCAAGTTTTTTGTTTTACGTTTCGTTCAAAATTTTGCGAGTTAACACGCCGCAACATAAATGTTGGGTTCAAAGTTTTTTCGTCTATTTTTTCCCATTTGAAAAGTCCATCACAACGCGCGAATCCTATATCACTTAGGTATTTTTCTATCTTTTACGTTTCAGCCTAAATTTTTCGCATTAACACGCCGCAATGGGTGTGCGTGGTTCAGAGATTTTACATATGCTTGTCATTCAGTTTTATTTTCTTCTTTTCTATTTATTTTGTTTTACGAGTTTTTAACGTTGGTCGTTGACAGTTGTGTGACATTGGTGCTACTTTGCATGGTTTATACGTCCCCTGCCTCAACGAGGGCGTTAATCCTAGTTTATATTTATAATGGCATGAATAGTGCAATAGCATTGAAAGGTGGCCCATTTAGACATTTTTTAATTAATTATTTTAGTATAATATAATTTAATTTTTGTATTGTTGTATAACAATTTATATTTATAATGGCATGAATATTGCAAGATCAATGGAAGGTGGTCACCTACAGTTTTTCAAATTAATTTATTTATTATTTTAATATAACATAATTAATTTTAATTATATTTTATTTTTCAAATGCAACTTATATAATTTGAATAAACTGCTGATATGTGCTTATTTTTATCTATATTTTACTAAAAAAATTATTTAAAACCATATAATTAATTTTAAATATATTTTATTTTTCACATGTAACTTACATAATTCGAATATACCGTTTTTACACATTTCTTTAATCTACGTATCGATAGAAATTTTATCTAAAACCGAATAGCGTCATATATAATAATTTTTTAATATTAAAAAACGAAACGTAAAATCCGGTTGGTAGAGAAATGAAGGCATTTTTGTCCATGTATCTACTTAGCCATTCTGATTGGACTTCGCAAGTTTAGGTCTCATTTTCATCCCTAAAAGTGTTTTTGATGTCATCAGTTAGCTAACTTCCATATTTTGAGTTTTTTTTTGTATGATGTAAAATTATTTAATTATTAGAAATAAGTCCTTGTAATCTATGCATATATATATAAAGATAGATAATATCATTTCTATATAATATAATAAAAGGATGTTATTTTTTAAAATGTATTATTGTTAATGATATTTTAAATGTAATTTAATCAAATTACTAGGTGACTTTCCCCGCGAGATGCAGCGGGAATTCGGTCGGTATATCTTTGGTTCATTATGTAAGGAAATTCGGTCAGTACCGTTCGGTTCGTTACAGTATTGATATGATATCGGCACTGAATTTAAACTTATGATATGTCCAAAAAGTTGTGTTTTACATTGAAAACCATGAAATAGATACCGGTGCCGGTTCCGATAATAATTATATTGGTGTCGATTTCGGTATTAATTCGATTCATCATGGTACTGTTTTGAAGAATAAGCTATTTTTTCAACAAAGCGTGAAGAAAATTATTAATCACAGTTGGTATTCATTTTATATAATATATATATATATATATATATATATATATATATATAATGAACGCAACTTATCAAACTAAAATCAAATTAAATAAACTAAATAGTTTCAAAGCATATAGATTTTAAAGTATATCTGATAATACTGATACCGGTATAGCCGTTGTTTGATTGGTATCGTTGTATCAGTTTCGTGACACCACCGCTATAAAATTGACACTTGATATATCCCTCAATACAATATAAAGACTTTATTTCAAAGTTCGAACATAATTGTTTTTAATAAAATTTACATAGGAACGTTGAGAAAAGGAGTCAAACATAGCTACTTATTTAGTTTTTAAAGAGAAAGAACGCAAGTATAAAATCAAATTAATAAAAAATTAAACATATTAAATGCCTATATCATATATAATATGGTTTTATTTATAACAATAACTAATATAATAGTAAAATGATAATCATAATATAGATAATATAATTATTATAATATTATAATAATAAAATGATAATTATAATATAGATAATATAATTATTATATTAAAATATCTATATGTAGTTACTGTTCGTGGCGACTTAGTTATATAGATAACTAGTGAGATTCCCCCGCGTTTCTCGACAGGTGCCGCTATCGTACCAAACCGAATATATACCGACTAAACAACATTTGTATCAGCACTTGTATTTATTTTTATTGTTTTTTTTCTTTCAATAAACTGACACCGTATCGCTATCATACCGTAACTAACCGAGCCGAACAACATTGGTACCGATATGTATTCATTTTATGGTTTTCTATTTGATATCGGATACCGTGCTGCTACTGTAGTGAACCGAACGAAACAACATCGGATTCGGTAACATTATTTTTTACTTTTTTCTTCTGATAAACTGACACTATATCACTATCGTACCGTACCGAACAACATCCGTACCAATACTTGTATCATTCTTATAGTTTCCCGATTCGAAATATTTTCATTTATACAGCTCTGTCTGCAACAATAAATGAATATCGGTACAAGTGCTTTACAATCTGAATCGATTGATACCGTTCGAACAACATCGGTTCTGCCGTGTTTGTTTTTATCATTTGTCGATGTAAATCATGTGTTGATTTTTATACGGAGTCCATGTATCGCATCAGAACAGTAACGAACCAAACCAAACCAATATTAATCCAATACCTAATACGCGGCAAGATAACTTGGAATACTAAAAAGATAAATGTTAATAAAATAAATAAACATAGATACGGATATTTATTTTTTCAAAAGTTATCAAACACAAACTATAACCAAAAACGAAACTTAATAATAAATAATAATAAGTTAAAAAAACAAATACTTAAATAGTAATTACTATTACTATTTATTACTAAAAATATATAATAAAATAATAGTTAAAATATTACTAAAAAACAAATACTTAAAATTTATTAACTACTATTCATCGAGACTTTGAATTAATATGTATAGCTAGTTTTTTTTCCGTCGCGCGTTGCGACAAAACCGAGCAAATGATAATGTAAAACAAACGTGATTTGAAAAGAATGCATGTTGTTTAGAAAGCCAAACCATTAGAGCGGTTTAGTTTATCATCATATCGTTTTATGATACCAAATAAATACTTTATTTTGAGTACAACTTTGTTTTTAATAAAACATATAACGGAATGTCAGAGAAAAATCAAGCACAACTACATACTTAACTTTTTTGAAAAAAAAAGGTATAAATGTAAATTATTAAAGAAGTATCAAATTAATCGATAAATTAATAAAAAAAATATATCGTTTTATGATACCAAATAAATACTTTATTTAGAGTACAACTTCGTTTTTAACACAACTTATAATGGAATGTCAGGGAAAAATCAAGCACAACTACGTACTTAAGTTTTTAGCAAAAACTAATAAATGTAATCTATTAAAGAAGTGTCAAATTAATCGATAAATTAATATATGGTTAAAAAAGGAAAAAGAATTATTAAAAAATGGTAAAGAAAATATATGGTTTTAAAAAAGAAAAAGAATAAAAATATGTTATTAGAAGTAAATTAAATAATAAATGATTATAATATATTAAGTAAGAAATTCATAAAAAACTATATACTATTATAAAAATTAAGTAAGAAAATCATATTTATTGACTTTCTATCTCTACATGCAAGGCACATGCATATTTCACCCTCATTTTTTAAACGTTCATAATTTTTTTATACGATATTATTTTTTATAAAATTTTTACCATAAAATCGAGCGTATTTTTATCTTTAATTTGAGTACCATATTGCTATATAAAATATGATGACTAAAAAAACCCATAAAAATGTGTTGTATTTCTATGTTGTATAATATTTTTTGCTGGATTTTTGTACTACGTATTTGTGCTATATTTTTTGTGTTAAATTTTTTTGTCTTAATTTTTTTTTGAATTTTTTTGTGATATATTTATTTGTACTAGATTTTTTTTGTATTGTATTTTTTTTACTAGAGTTTTTGTGCTAAATTTTGTACAAGATTTTTTGTTGCACTTTTAAGAAAACAAAAGGGTGTCACATGTCATTTTCACACTCCTACTTATAAGGACCAAAATGTTTTAATACCAAAATAACATCCCTTCCTATTTATAAGGAGTGTCACATATCATCATCACAATCCTTATTATGCTACTAGGCAAAATCCACTTTTTTATTAACATCATTTTTTATTTATTACTATTTGATCATATATTCGTTTATTATATACCAACTGGTAGAGTCACATGACTCTTAGAGGGGATGTCACATGTTAAAATATGTGCAGTGTAGTATTTTGAAATAATTAGTGTAAAATAAAGTAGAGTAACATTTGCGGTTCATATATATATATATATATATATATATATATATATATGAGTGGGGATTCTGCGCAAAATGTGTTTTTCCTAGAAAGTCTGATGTCGATCCAGACCCGGACCCGAACGGCCAGACCCGACGCTTGATCCAGACCCGGCAGCCCAGTTCTGGAACCCGACTTGAAGAACCGGAGATCCTAATTATTTTAAATTCTATCCTTTAGTTATTTTATTTTATTATTGTTTAAGTTCCCAAGTTTGTGGAGTGTTTGGTTTTATCTCTTTATGTTTTTTGGTTAAAACTCTTTGAACTGATCATTTTGACGTGGATTTTGAATATTAGATTTTTTTATCTACTGGTGGAGTTTTGTTATCACAGTAGCCTGTGTCAAGTGGTATTCAGAGCATAGGTTTCGATGGAAGGTAGTGGGAGAGATGCTCGTTTTCACCTCCGTAGAGACGCCGCCAGAGACAACGAAGGTCTTTATCGAGATCCACGAGACATCGAAGAAATCAAAAGGCTGCAACAAAGACCTAGAGTTGCTACAGTTTAATCGTCACGCTGGGAGGAAACCGAAACTGATTCGAGCATTTGGGATCACGGAGATGCCAACTATCAGAACCCTTTTGCTCGAGTTAAATATCAGAATCCTTTCGCGCGTAGGCATCGTAACCAGGAAGTACGGCAACCGGATTCGCTTCGGAACCTGGGAATCCGGTTAGAAATTCCAGAATTCGAAGGTAAATTACAACTCGATGAATTTATTGATTGGCTTAGTACGGTTGAGCGAGTGTTTGACATCCGAGACATACCCGACAAGACAAAGGTAAACTCGTTGCCATTAAATTACGTAAGTACGCGTCATTATGGTGGGATCATGTTCGAAAGAAAAGAGCTCAAGAGGGTAAATCAAAAGTAGAGTCGTGGGGAAAGATGAAAAAGTTATTACAGGCCAAGTTTTTACCCGTCAATCATCGTCAAGATGCGTGTCTTGACTATAATAGTTTGAAACAACAATCTCTAAGTGTGGAAGAGTTTATTACGGAGTTTGGTAAGCTTCGAATGAGGTGTGGAGCTGATGAAGAAGATGAACAAGTAATAGCCAGGTTTTTGGGTGGTTTACGAACTAAAATTTCTGATGTTGTGCATTTACAACCATATTGGACACTAAATGACGTTTACAAACTAGCTCATCGGGTAGAGAAACAACTAAATGCCAAACCGAAAACAACCCCCACCCGTTTCTCTTCAACAAGCCGAGTTCCCACGGCTAGTGCAACCACTAACAGGCCGGGCCAACCAAAACCAAAGCCTCAAGTAGCCAAACACCACCGGTAGTGCCATCACCTCCAGTAAATAGATGTTTTAAATGCCATGGCTTTGGTCACCTTAAACGAGAGTGCCCAACTAAGCAAATGGTTACCTTCATCGATTTCATCGATCCCATTTATGAAACTGAAGATGAAGCTACACCGGAGGATGGCACGATCGAAGTTATATACCCAGACAAGGGTGATGTGTTGATCTCTCAACGGGCGCTTAGTGCATCAGTAGCCAAAACGGAAGATGACAATTTATGGTTACGAAATAATATTTTTCGGACTAAATGCATGTCAAAAGGGAAAGTATGCACGATCATTGTAGATGGCGAGAGTTGTGAAAACATGGTCGCTACAACAATGGTGGAGAAATTAGGATTGCGTACGGAAGTTCATCCCTAACCGTACCAACTAACTTGGTTAAAAAAGGTAATATGGTTAAAGTAAATCATCGTTGTCTAGTGCAGTTCTAAATTGGAAACAAGTACTCCGATGAAGTGTAGTGCGAGGTGATTCCTATGGATGCGTGTCAAATACTATTAGGCCGTCCATGGCAATACGGCGGCGAGTTAACATGATGGTTTTCGCAATACATATAGTTTCAAGAAAGATGGCACACATATTACACTAGCACCCTTGGATCCACGTGATTCACATACAGAAGCTTTAGTTCTCACTTATACCATGATGATCCAGATTTTCAAGAACAATGGAATAAATGCAATGTCTCGCCATTCCTTGATTATATTCGTAAGGATGGGTTTTTATTCAAGGGTCACAGGTTGTGCGTCCCGCGTTCGTCTTTTCGTGACGCCATCATATTAGAATGCCATCAAGGAGGTCTTGCGGGTCATTTTGGGAGGGATAAAACCGTGGCATTGGTACGTGAGCGTTTTTATTGGCCCAAATTAGATAAGGATGTCATGCGTATTCTTAAACGGTGTCGGGTTTGTCATGTTGCGAAGACGACACACACGAACCAGGGGCGTTACACCCCTCTACCTGTGCCCGAGGGTCCTTGGGAGGACGTTAGTCTTGATTTTGTGTTGGGGTTGCCTCGGACACAACGAATGAAAGATACCATTATGGTGGTTGTCGATCGCTTTTCTAAGATGGCCCATTTTATTCCTTACGCTAAGACATTTGATGCGTCGCAGGTTGCGCGGCTTTATTTTGCTGAAGTTGTAAGGTTACATGGCATTCCTAAGACTATCACATCTGATCGTGATGTTAAGTTCGTAAGCCATTTTTGGAGGACGATTTGGAAAAAGATGGGGTCACAATTACAATTCAATAGTTCACATCATCCGCAAACCGACGGGCAAACCGAGGTTACCAATCGCAGTCCTGGAAACCTTCTTTGTAGTCTCGTTGGTAATAAACCCGCTCAGTGGGATGTTGTCACACCCTCAATTTCCACTTGCGGAGTTTTACCGCGAGGCGTGTGAACAAACCAGAATCTGAAACACTAGTACGTCGAACGACTCTATATGATTTGATAATACGTTTTCCAAAATCACTTTTTGTAGATTTTATATTACCAATATTTAGCAGAAGCATCAGTTTTTAAAGTTTGAGCGGAAGCCTAAATAAGTAGTGAAGCGGGCGCCAACACAAACGCCAAAACAAATGAAAAATCCCAAAACAATATTGATAAATAAGACTCGATAAAAGATGTCTTGTTCAATGCATGTGCGTGCACCTAGAGCTCCTAGCGTCCTGAGAAACATATAAAGAAACAAGTGTCAACATTAAAGATGAGTGAGTTCACAGGTTTTCATAAATTTGTTTGTTCGGTTATAGTTTGTTTTCTCCGTTATCCCTAACCCGGGATAACGAATTGGTTCCATTATTCCAACCCGGAATAATAAGTTGATGCTTCCAATATTCCAAACCCGGAATATTAAGTTGTTGCTTCCAATATTCCAAACCCGGAATATTAAGTTGTTGTTTCCAATATTCCAAACCCGGAATATTAAGTTGATTCGTAATTAAGTTCAATGTTAATATATATAGGTAGCTAGCCTAAAGTTATGTCACGTAAGTGTTCGCGATCGAAGCTGACTGTTGTGCCTCTGTTTTGCCAGGCCTATCACATGACCATGGCGAGGTTAGGCCGAATTATTCACCCGTTGACCATACCCGGTCGGCTAGCGCGACTAGCTCGGATGGGGCTTGTCGGGCCCAGTAGTACTACTTATAACTCCCCCGCTATTAAACCCAATACTAACGATCCGAGAGATTGACGAGGACTTAAGTGATAAAGCTGCTTAGTGACCATAACATTATATTAACATTAACTTAGTTACCGAGTAGTTATGTGACGTTAAATTCGTATAACGTAAAGAGATTGAGTTTGAGAGTGTATACATGTTTCTCCCCCTGTTGTTTAAAAACCGGATAAAGTTAGGGGCCGTGAACTCACCTTTATTTGCTCGGTTAGTGTAGCAAAGATGTTATAAGAGATGGGACCGCTAGTTGCGTCCTAACAAACCAATTAATTCCAAGTCAGTGTGTGAACACACCAATACAATTTCTACACGTAATTTACTCACAAAGTGATACACACAAACAACATATCTAACACTCAAACATGCATGCAAGTATCCTCATGTGATCATAGTAATCAAACAACTTATCATGAACATAATCCAATCCACACAACACTTTGGTGCACACAATCACAAGTTATCAAATTTCAGCTTAACACTCATAATTCAGCTGTTTTCTAGGATTTTTATAAAATAGTTCTAACATTCCAAAAATTCCAATATTTTTACAGTAGGTGACATTTATACCATAGAAATTTATATAATTTTTCCAAGTCCTAAATCTTTACCAATTAACCATAAATATTAATATACTAGGCTGCAGTCAGATTTACCGCTTTCTGACTGCAGTCCACAGAAGAATTTATTTAAAAATCACTGATCGTCCAATTAACAAAATTCCAGTTGGAGTTGTCCGGGAATTTCCATACCTAGTTGCTGTACAAAATTCATAACTCAACTCCCTACTGATTTTAAAATCCAACTTGATAAACAACCAACAAAATTTCAGAATTTTCACAGCTTTAGTTACTGAACTTATTTGGCCCTTTAAAAATATCAAACGACTTCAGAAAATTATGAATCCAGCGCCATTAGATTCCTTATTCAAATCTCTACGTTCTAGACATCAGGAAATCCGTTTTTCGACTACTAATGACCGAGTTACAGCCAGATGAAGTCGGCTGTAACTCTTACTCAGCATCCTTTTTCAGCATGTTGTTACCATTACTTCGCACAATCCGTTAATATTATTAACCTAGGCGATCAAGAACCGGTTTTTCTAATCATAATTCAATACCTACAACATATCCATGCAAACCCTAGTTCATACTTCTAGTTTTTATAAACAAAACACAGCCTATATATTCAGCTTTCAAACAACATTCCAACTTTCAATATAGTATCAACAATCCGAACAATACAATCATCCATCTCATTCAATCATGCAATTCCGAGAACAACAAAATCAAGACACATGTATCCGAATATGATCTAGCAACATATGATAAATTCTAGACTTTTAATGATAAGGTAAACGAACCGTGAGTACTATAAGAGATCGGTGATCAAGAATGCTTGCGGCCGAGAGATGATGAAGTAGACTGTTTGTGATCGAGGAACTGATCAATGGGCTGATCTCGCGACCGAATGGAATAACAAGGGCTGATCAGATCAAGGTGATGAAGAACGAGGTTGCTTGCGATCGAAGAGGTGATCAAGTGGAAGAGATGGGCTGATTTGCGATCGGAGAGAGCCACCGACGGCTGTTTTTCTTTAGGGTTTTGTGTTTTTGTGAATGAGCGCATGTGAGTTTGTATATATAGGCGCCACAAGATGATAAGGGTTACGGTTTTAGTTGGAGCTCGTGGCCGAGAGACTAGGGCAGTCGGTTTGGTTTTGATCTTGTGGCCGAGGACTAGGTGGGTCGGTTTGGGTTTGATCTTTGCGGCCGAAACATGTTTGGGCTGGTTTGGTTTGGTTTTGAACAAAGTAAGTTTGCGGTCTTGGGCTTGATATCGCGGCCAAGGACTTGGGTTTAAAGTTTAAACTTTGTTAACTCCTAGAGTCACAATGAATCAAAGTTGGTTCGTGTCGCGGTTCGGTTCAGTTCGTGTACATATCTACCATAATTATTCTATAACTAAAACAATCACACAACACACATCACGTATTCATTTAACTCGTACCCATTTAATACTTAGCATATACTTTATTCGACAAGTGTCGCGTTTAAGTTATCCGAAAAACCCGGGATATCACAGATCTTGCTTTACCTCAGGCCAAATTTGCTTATAACCGCTCAAATCATGGGTCTATGGGAAGAAGTCCATTTTTTATCGTGTATGGTCGTAATCCATTCACTCCCTTAGACCTAGCACCTATCCAAGATCCTCTACATTTCAGTGCTGACGGGGATGAACGGCCGCACAGATTAAAGAGCTACATCAGCAAGTTAAAGAACAGATCATTAAGCATAACCTACAGTATCAAACCCGGGCTAATCAACATCGGCGCAAGGTTGTGTTCAATGAAGGTGATTTGGTGTGGATTCATTTGCGTCGAGAACGTTTTCCGCAGGGAGATTTGGTAAGTTACATCCGCGTGCAGATGGTCCTTTTCGTGTTCTTAACAAGATTAATGATAACGCCTACAAGATTGATCTTCCTGGCCATTACAACGTTTCGGCAACTTTTAATGTTTCGGATTTAATTCCGTATGTGGAGGGTGACGATTTTCACTCGCGGACGAGTCCTTTTCAAGAGGGGGAGAATGATGTCGATCCAGACCCGGACCCGAATGCCCCAGACCCGATGCTTGATCCAGACCCGGCAGCCCAGTTCTGGAACCCGACTTGAAGAACCGGAGATCCTAATCTATTTTAAATTCTATCCTTTAGTTATTTTATTTTATTATTGTTTAAGTTCCCAAGTTTGTGGAGTGTTTGGTTTTATCTCTTTATCTTTTTTGGTTAAAACTCTTTGAACTGATCATTTTGCCGTGGATTTTGAATATTAGATTTTTTTATCTCCTAGTGGAGTTTTGTTATCATAGTAGCCTGTGTCAAAGTCTAGGAAGCGATCTGAGCCATCCGATGGGTGTGTTTAATGGTTGAGATCATCTTGGTGGCATTTTGGTAATATGTATGTCTTAAAAGTAGGATTTTTAATTAATTCGAGGTAGATGTGTCATTTAGCTTGTTTTAAATATGGAAATAATTAATTGCGATTTTCTCTCTCTCTCTCTCTCCCTCCTTCTATCCTTCATGAAAAAACACAACATCAAGAAATCACACCGTGACAAATATCACACAGCGTGAAGAAATCCAAGAAAACACATCATTCCTAAAACATAAACTGCTACAACACACTGTGAATTAACTTGTAACTCGTAAAACACAGCATCAAGAAATTATTCATAAAGGATTGCAGCTGGTAAAACAGATCGTCAAGAAATTGTTCATAAAGGATTGCAGCTGGTAAAACACATTGTCAAGAAATCCTCCAGCATTACCAGCATGAATGGTAAAACACAGCGGTATTAATCTGCTTGCTGTTAAAACATAATGTCAAGATATCCTCCAGCATTACCAGCATGATAAAACACAGCGTCAAGAAATCCGCCAGCATTACCAGCGTGATAAAACACAAAGGTATTAACAAATCATCCGGCATTACCAGCATGAATGCTAAAACACATCGGTATTAATCTGCTTGCTGTTAAAACACAATGTCAAGAAATCCTCTAGCATTACCAGCATGTATGGTAAAACACAGCGTCAAGAAATCCTCCAGCATTACCAGCATGATAAAACACAACGGTATTAGTATGCAAAAAAATATGAACAAAAATCGTCTGGATGTTTAAAGAAACAACCCTGGAAGTTTTTTGTAACTGAAAAATTTGAAAATATGTGATATAGGGTTTCCTAAAAAATCTCATTTTATTGTTTTATAATTATCTCTTCTCAAAATTAACTTATTTAATGACTTACCATTGTGCCATTTTGTTAAAATTGTCTAGATGACAATTGTCATCACATAGTTGCTTCCTACACTTTGTAGGAAAAAATGACTTTGTAGCCATCTCCCACTCATATATATCTATATATATATATCTATATATATATATATCTATATATATATATATATATATATATATATATATGTGAAAGATAAAGCGAAAACCCACTTGAGTTGAGAAAACTCAAGTAAACCTTATATGACATTTTTATTTTTTCTAAAAAAATAGGGAATATAACATAAATGTGCTTGAAAAATTTTATTTAAAAAAATATTAAAAACCCCTACTTTTTTTTAAATGTTCAAAATGTGTATGTTACATTATTTTTGGACATATATATTATGTAACATGGAATTTTTAACATTTAAAAAAACTACTCGGTGTTTTTTTTGTTTTTCTTTTACAAAAAATGTTCATATATATGTATCTTACATTTTCTATTTTTTTAGAAAAAAAATAAAGATGTTACATGGGGTTTTTAGAACGGTTTCTTGAGTTTTTTTTTAAACTCAAGTAGGTTTTCATTTTATCTTTCCCTTATATATAGGGTAGGGTTCATGCGAGAACCACCTTTATTGCGAGAACGCGAGAACCAATATGAACACAAAAAAATACCTAAAAAAATCTAAAAAACACACAATTTTTTAAATATTTTATATCGCTATATTTCGTCAGTAAAAAAACATATTTTTTTGAGTAACAATTATAGATGCACATGTGCATATGTATCGTTTCTTTGACAGATTCCGTAATACATTACCAATAGTAGACAATTGTACTTTCATTTGCACTACCATAAGTTGACAAATTCCGTAACACATTACCAGGAGTACACAATTGCACTTTCATTTACACTACCATAAGTAATACACTACTTTTTAAATCACCAATATTAAAAATGCACATGTGCATCATTATGTATAACCATATTTATAATGTGTTTTGGTACAAAAAGTTTGTGATTTTGAATGATAAGTAGGCATGTTTTTTTGTTAGTTATATATTGTGGTTGATGGTTTGATTAGATTTGTCACTTTATGATGTAATATGTTGTTTGGATGGTATGAAGGGTGTTGATATACATGTGCATAAAGTAAAAATATTATACAAATTGGTAGTGGTATTGTATTATGGATGGTAGGATGTAATGGTAGTGTATTATGGATGATATGATAGATGAAACGGAAAGTGTATTCAAAGTAGTGTACCAAAACACGTTATATCATGTTCATACATATAGATGCGTATGTGCATTTCTAATATTGGTAATGTAAAAAAATGTATTATGGATGGTAGTGTAAATGAAAGTGCAAATGTCTAATATTGGTAATGTATCACGGAATTTGTCAAAGAAATAATACATACGCATAAGTGCATGGATAATTATAACTCGATCTTTTTTTTTGTTTTTTTAGTAACGAAATATGGCGATTTCTACAAAAATATATTAAAAAATAATTTCGTGTGTTTTTAGATTTTTTAGGTATTTTTGGTTGTGCTCACGTTGGTTCTCACAATAAAGGATGGTTCCTAACAGATCATTCTCCGATATATATATAAACTAAGTAAATATCTATTTGAATTATTATTTAATTGTTTACGTATGATTCGCTTTAGAATCTCTATCATAATAAATGATTACTAAGAATGATACGTAATGATTTTTTTTCTCGCCAAAATTTTCTAGTTTATCTTATTCTAAGTAAGTTTGAATTTTAAAATCTAGTTATGTTAATGTTTCTTTTTTGAAAAATTAATATAAAATTTTGAACTCTAACTATTACTTAATTAAGGAAAGAAATTGGGACGCTTCAAATTAAAATATTTTAACAAAAATGATTATCATAAATGGTGTGATTAAATAAAGAAAACTTTCTTTAATGTCTATGTTTTATGTTGGTTGTAGAAGCGATTAGTGTTTCAACGCTAGAATCGAGCATTAGATTTTTAGTAGTCCAAATTGTTTGTGGATGTGTGTATATATGTATACTAGGTTAGAAACTCATGTACTACATGAGGCTAGATCAATAAAACATTAAATAGTTATTAATAAGCGGGAAAAAAATAAAGGAAATGGTTGAGAAAAAAATAAATAAATAAGAAAGAATGGGAAAATTATGATGAATATTTTTTTATATAATAGGAGATATAAACAGGAAAATTACGACTTAATATTATCATCTAATAAGAAAGGAAAGAGGGAAAATCTAGAGTCCATGCTTCAGAGGCTAGAGACTTTAAAGATTTCATTTACGGGTTAAACATAGCGAAATATAACTAGGGAAAAGAGGAGCAAAGTTGATAGATTTTTATGTTGTCAAGACTGTGAACAAATGGACAGATGTGGCTTACAGGGCGCCTCATAATCTCCACTCGGATTATAGTCTAACTACTCTAATTAGACCATGTGTAATGGGCATTATAAGGGCATGAAAAGGTTTGATAATGCCCTTAACACCACCCCTTAGGCATTATAGGGGCATGAAGATGGTGGGACATTTCTATAATAATGCCCAAGAGAAGAAAAATAATGGAAAGTAATAAATGAAATGGGCATTAACCATTACACCCTTTTTGAAGGGCATTATGATGATGATGTGGTGAAAAATACCTCTTAGTGGGCATTAACCATTACCTGTGGTCTTATGGGAGATCTAAATTTTGGGACTCGTCCTTTCCGGTTCTTCAATTCTAGGTTGGATCGGTCGATTTTGAAGAGGTAGTCAGAAAGGCTTGTAACTCTGGTGTGGATAGTGGGACCTCGGATGTGGACTAGACAAAAAAAAAAATCAAGGTGATAAGAGAAGAAGTTAAGAAGTGGTGGAAGAAAATGCAAGGAAGGAGGGCGAGAAGGTTACAATGCTCAAAAACTAATTGGAATAGTTGGATTTGGAATTGTTATGTCGGGATCTTATTGAGGAGGATTGGTGCGTCAAGAGTGAATGCCTAAAAAACATTATTGAGCTTGAAAACCGTTGGGGAAAAGACTTAAGGCAAAGTATAGAGGGTCAAGTGGAGATGATAATACGACATATTATTATGGCATTATCAACAACAAGCGCTCAAAAAACTCAGTTCTTGGTATTTCGGTAAATGGTGAGTGGATTATTAAACCTAAACTAATAAAAAAGTTCTTTTTTTCTTTAGAGGCAGGTTTTGCGAGGATTTCCTGATAGACCAATTTTGATGTGTCCAAATGTCAAAAAAATCAAATCAGAAGATGAGGATTGGCTTAGTGACCGTTTCTAGAAAAATGAAGTCAAAGTGATGGTGTTTGATTGTGACAGGGCCCGAGCCTAGATGGGTTCAATTTTTACTTCATCAAGAAGTTTTAGGATCTTTTTAGGCCGATTTTATCAAGATTATGGACCGGTTCTTTCAGTATGGGAATTTAGAATGGGTTGTTGCTCCTTTTTATATCTTTAATTTTTGGTATATTGAGATTTTAATAATCCCAATTATTCGATATTAGCCACTAACAGTCCCAACTTTAAAATTAACCACTGGCAGTCCAAACTATTAACATATTGGCCTCCAATAGACCCTGACTAACAGAACCCTAACGTCGATAGTCTTCGGTCGCCGAAAAAACGTTTTTGGCCGGAAAAACTCAACATTTTCATCCCAAACCTCTTTGTAACCTTATTACGGACCTTTAGGAACCTTTTTCTAGTAAAAGCCCAAGTTGCCGAAAAACTCATTTTTTTGTTGAAAAATTCTTTCTGGCCGGAAAACTTAACATATTTGTCCCAAACCTCTTGGTAACCTTATATCGGACCTTTAAAAACTTTTTTTTTCTGGCCAAAAACAGTTTTCGGCGACCGGAGACTAACGGCATTAGGGTTCTGTTAGTGAGGGTCCATTGGTGGCCAATATGTCAATAGTTGGGACTGCAATGGGTTATTTTTGAAGTTAAGACTGTTGGCAACCAATGACGAATAGTTGGGATTATTAAAATCCAATATTCTTTAATTTTTAAAGTCAAAGATCATGTTAGTTTTAATGATTATCGCCATATTAATTTGATTGGCACTTTTAGCAAAGTGGTATAAAAAATATTGCAAAATAGATTAAAGAAGGTCATTGGCAAGCTTATTTCTGACACTCAGTCAGCCTTCGTTAATGACAGGTATATCTTGGAAGGCCCCCTCATGGTTAATGAGATTCTGGCTTGTTAAAGAAAAAAGGATAAAGCTTTCATTTTCAAAATCGATTCGAAAAAGCCTCCGATAATGTCAATTGGGGTTTTGATTTATCGGTTCTTTCTCAAATAGGTTTTCCACCGGTTTGGTGTAAATGGGTGCACATCATTTTAACATCAGCTTGATCGTCGGTTTTGATTAACGGGGCTCTAACTTTCAAATTCCAATGCGAGAAAGGTATGAGGTCAGAGGACCCTCTCCCTCCATTTATTTTTCTCATTGACATGGAAGCTTTAGCGTGTATTATTAAAAAGGCTGTGGAGAGTGGGATGGTCAAGGGATTCACATTCCGAACGGGGGTCCAATTATCTCCCATTTTTGTATGCTGATGATGCAATTATTATCAGGGAATGGTCGACGGCTAGCGTGCAAAATGTGGCAAGGATCCTTTGATGCTTCCACTTATGTCCGGGTCTAAAATATACTTAAAACATCCACCATTTACAATTGTGAGGTTGAGATGTTAGATATAAAGCACATGGTGTTAGTCATTGGATGTAAAAGCGAGATTATGCCTTTGGTAATCCTGCTCAGAGTAGTTATCAAGACATTTTGGCACTTGAGTATTGGGATCCTCTGTACTTGCAACCATTGGGATGTGAGGTCCAAATACAACAGATCGCCACAACCGGTATTCTGTTGAGCTAAAATATGTCCCATCCTACGCTGCCAGATGAAATATTCATTTCTCTTCAGCATATGTGGTTTAAACATCGATCCAATGTTGGAATCAGGTGTGTTTTGAGACATTTCTGATGGTTTTCAACATATTTGTGTTTTAAAAGCTTTTAAATGCAATAAAACTCTGTTTTCCACAAAACTATCAAACAAATTAGCAGGGAGAGCTGATCTTTCAAATTAAATTAATAGTTAAATCAAATTTTGATTGACCAAGCTCTGATACCAATTGTTAGGATCTAAGTTTGAATTAGTTGTGATTTTTGTTTCAAAATGGAAAGTGAATGTTAAAATCAAAGTTTAATGCAACATTAATATGGAAAACTTTTATCACAACTAATGGTTGTTTGTTTTCATCATCAACATGCTTTCAAACTTATAGTTTTGCATGTGATTCAAAAACTCCCCCTTAGCCCAATAGGAATGATTGATAGTACAGAAATGCAGAGAAGATGATAAGCGAATGATCTTTTAGATAGATGGAATTTCAGTACAATGAAGTCAAGTATCTAAACTACACTTTTAACCTCTGAGCAATTTTGATGACGTCAGGGTTGATAGTGACATTTAACAAACTAAGACTAACATAAACACTGCTAGCCTATCCTCTGATCAGTGCCAAGCACTATTACATTGAATATAAAAATGATTTAAACTAAACACTATTCTCTATCCTCTACTTGAGTCTTCTGGCAGACCTTTGAGCTTTGTCGTTTAGTGAGAGCAGATGATAGAAGGCAGACTTTAGGCTTAGCAGAGTTTATTCATCAGAGCTTGTAAACTCTAATCTTGGGATCAATCATCTGATGTGTATTTAGCTTTATATCATCTGTTCCTTTTTGCAGGGTTCAATCCCAACAATCTCCCCATGGAACAGATGATGCCAAAACACATTTATTTTTTATCTTTATTTCTCAATAAGAGTTCTCTTATTTGACCCTTGAACTGTAGTTCAAAATTAAAAGACTCTATATCATTAGCATCCTTTTCAAGTTCCAGATTCATCAGATCTTTGAGGTCATCTGCATTCAACCCATATGCATCCTCCATGCTAATCTTGGAAGCTTGGCTATCTGATTTGAGCAATGTGAATTCATGGTTGTCTTTGTTGACATTCCATTTTAGAATTTTTGGATCAGCTGGCTTTCTAGGATGATCTTTATTTGTTGAGAGTGGTAATTTGAGCGGATGTGCTAATTTAGATAAAGTTTCTCTCAGAACATTGCTTGCATCATCAGTGTGAAATTAGATTTGATCCATGATTCCTTGCTTGATGAGGTCATGCTCATACCTTCTCTCATCTTCTTTTGACATCTCTCTCTACCTTTTTCTTTGTTGAAGGCTAGGATGGATTGAGCAGATGTTGCAGAAGATTTTTGTGAAGGTTGGGTCTGATGAGCTGTATCCTCTGTTGCATACACAAGCTTCTTTGGCAGTGTAGGATCTGTTTTTCTTCTTTCATCAAGTCTCTTGTATGTGTCTATCACCTTAACCCCCGTCCACCTTGTAATTTGGTTTTTTGACCCGTACTGAGCAGCAATTAGTTCTTCCTTCATTCTTCTAAGCTTTAAAGCCCTTTTAGGCACATTCTACTTATACTTGTTCCAATCTGGAGGAGTGGGCTTTTGAAGAGGATCTTTGAGCATCTCTTGCATTCTTTCAACCTCTTCTTTCAACTCACTCACAGTCCAGTCTTTAAATTGTGCCCTTGTTACCTTGTATTGCTTATTATCGATAATGTGATCAATGTAATCACTCTTTAAGCTCGCATCCTCTCTCTCTGACAGCTGTGTGCATAAGTCTCTTGAGAAATCTTCTAACCTTCTGACTTTGCTTAGCGTAAGTGCATATAATTTTGCACTTCTTTGTCAGTTCTTCCCTTTGTATCCCTTTTGGTGATATCCTCTGCTTGTTTAGCCTTCAACTTCAAATATTCTTCTAGATTCCTTGGCTTGGGATATCCTTCCAGACACAAAATTTCCCTTTTGTCTGGATCTTCTTCTAAGAAGAAGGACTTGATCTCTTCTTTAAGAACTTGTAGATCCAATGGGAATTGAGTAGTGAGAGGCAATAAGGTCATCTTTGTAATTTGAGAAGAAGGAAGTGTAACAGCTGTTGTGGTGGTAAGTGGTTGTGATGACAAAGGTAATGGAGAAGGGATGATCTTGTCATCAAGTACAACTTTTGTGGTTCTCCTTCTCTTAAAACTGAGTTTGGGTGATTGTGGTTGTGGAGTTCTTGTAGTGTGGAGATTGGTTGAGTAGTGGTTGAGAATGTGATCATGGTAGTGGTTGGGTTAACATCTGCTATAACCACTGATGTATCAACAGATGTTGACACAACAACAGTTGTAACATCTCTTGTGGTTGTGGGTGGTGTTTTTGGTGGTGGCGTTTGAGATTTTGTGGGTGCAGAGACAGTGGTTGGATTATCAACATTGGTTTTAGAAGGTATGGATGTGGGTTGTCTAGCTTTTCTAACAGCTCTCTTCTTTTGTGAAGAACCAACCTCTTCTTTTTCCTTTGATGAGTAATCTTTTGCTCAACCAAGGTTCTGCTCTCATCTCTAACCCTCTGCTTATTTCGCCCCTTTTCCCTATCCATGGCATTTTGTGTTTCATCAGGTTTCTTGCTACCATCTGGTCTAGGGATAACCACTGTTGGTCTTGATGATGGATCAGTTTTGAGCTTCAGCACTTCTTTTTCATTCTTCCCCTTTTTCTGCATCATCTGTATTAACCAGAATGACGGTGGGAGGAGAAGTGCTAGTGGTTTGGAGAAGATGAGCTTTGATAGATTTGATGTCTGCACTTGTGTCGTTGTATCTTGCATCAACCAGATTTCTAAAATTCTCCATGTTTTGTGCATGTTGAATATCAGCATGTTCTCTTTGTTGTTGAAGCAGAGGATACATTAGTTTCCATAGCTCAGCAGTGGTTGTTGTGGCCGGAATAGTGGATTGACTTTTGGATTGTTCTAACATCTGCTTCATTAAAAATTTGATTTCTTCCACAAATTTTTCGATCTTTGACACTTTCTCCATCAATTCCTTGTATTTTAGCTCATCACCTAACTTAATAGGATCATCTGAACCCCTACCACATGTGGTAGTTTTATCTGTGTTATCATGAGCAAAGGTTTCAAAACCTGCTTCAAACACAGATGCCCCTTTATCTTGGTACTAGGGACTTCCAACCACATCAGAGGATACCTTGGTAGCCTCAGCAGTTGTTGCCTTCAACAGAGTCTTATAAATGTAACCACTGTCCAATTGAAACTTGGGAGTTTTGCAATTGTAGTAGCTGCTCTAGTTGAACTATCACCAGGGGTTACATGTAACCCAAGGGATGTAGCCTCTTCTGTTGTTGATGGGGGTTAGCAATGATTGAAGAAACAAACCCAGTCATATTCAGGAGTAAATTCTCAGTGATAGGTTGGAGAGAAGCATTGGTTAGTGCCTGTTCTAAATCAATTGCTTTCAACAAAGGTACAATGGTGGGTGGTAGTTTCTTTATTGGAGAGGGTTGTGGAGATGAAAGAGACATTGCCCTGGGAGAGGGGCTTGTGGAAGATAGAACCAAGTGGATCTAGAGCTTCATAAAGTGGTGTCCCTGTGCTTATAACCTTATCCTATTGTGGGGATGAAGGAGGAGTTTGGTATTCAGGTTGAGATTCTAACATCTGCTGTGAAGAAGTAGAAGCAGTGTTTTCATGTGACTTTTGTGTTGTCACTGGGTTATCTTCTGGGATCTCATCTTCCTGAAGTCCCTTTTTATTCTTTGGTTTGGAGGGATTTTTGGATTTTGTTTTGGTTTTCTTTTTGGAAATTTTTGGTGTGGGTTTCAAGACATTGGTTGTAGTGTCCTGATCACTAAGAGCAGTGGGCTCAGTAGCAGGAGGTTAAGATTGAACATTTTCCTCATTTAAAACAGGTCCAACCTCCTCTACTTGTGTTTTCTTATCTTGATTTGTTATTCTGGTAAAAGTTTCATGATTCAGGCTGCAGAGACAACGGCGCCAAGTTTAGCATAATCACCAGTTACCTGGTTTTGGATGTAAACACTCAAGAATCTTGGATGCATCAGAAAAGCCTTTTTGGGTTTTATATTGTTAAAATTTGCCACTAGATCATTGAACAGGACTTGGGGGTAGTTAAAATATGAGTTTGTTAAAATAGCATATCCAAGTATTGTATGTTTAATGGGATTTCATTGAAAGCAGTGGTCTTTGCAGATAAGTATGTAAGAAGAGTATGAAAGAAAAATCTCACCTCAGCAGGAAAATTAGGTTTAAAAATTGTTTTACCTTTAAGTTGAGCAATGTAACTCTTTCTACAAACTCAACATGCATCTCCTGTATTGAGAATGATACTGGATGATCGAGGTCATTTAATTTGAAAACTTCTGAGATCGTTTTAAGGTTGATTTGCATCAGTGTTTTTCCCACTTTAGAAACGATGGCATAAGGAACATCTTGTGTAGAGTGAACCTCAACATTAGCCCAAAAATGTCAAAGAGTATCAAGATAGATAGGGGCTTTAACTACAACACATCTTTAAATTTCGAATCTTTCAAGATTTTGATCATGGCATGATATCTTGTGTTTGATTCGATAGTTTCGAGTTGCTGTGTAGTTGTGTGGTGTTTTGATGATCAGAGTCATTGGTTCAGATTTGGATTCGGATTTGGATTTTCATTTAGTTTTGGAAGAAGATTTGGATTTAGAAAGAAGTCATGGTGTATAACCGCTTTAAAAGAATTTTTGAATTCGATACGGCAAACCGCTGTTTATGGATAGAACAGGGTCTTATAAAGTGAAACAGTGATGATGACGTGGCAAGATCTGAAGCTATCATCTGTCCACGTGTATCCTCTGATGAGTATGGAAGACAGTTGTTATGAGAACCACTGTTGTGTCTCAACAGTGGATGGGAACAATGTTTTGAGAATACACTATCAGTGAATAAGGTCAGCGCAGTGGTTTGACCAAGCAAAGGATACACTTTGACCATGGATAGAATTACCAAGCCTATCAGTGCTTTGAGAGAACAATGGTTTGAACTGACTTTTAAGATTTATTGAAAAACTTCAATTTTGGCTATTTTTAAGGATGGATTTTTTGATTTTCTGAAAAGGTTTTATTGCTATTTACACATGGAACACAAAAATTTTGTTTTCAATCCATGTTTAGCATTCTAATTCTAGAGATCAAACTTTCAAAAGTAGATGTATCTAATGCTTTGGTTAGAACATCTGCTAGTTGATCTTTAGTATGGACATGTTGCAAAGAAATCAAACCTTTTTCATAGCAATCTCTCAAAAGTGATGTCTGATGTCAATTTGCTTTATTGTAGAGTGTGAGACAGGATTTTTGATGATATTTTCAGCTGCTTGACTGTCTATCTTGAGAGGAGTCTCTAAAGCAGTTATACCAAAATCTAGCAATTGGTTCTGAAGCCACAAAAGTTGAGTAGTGCAACTTGCAGCAACAATATATTCTGCCTCAGCAATGGATGTAGAGACTGCAACTTGCTTTTTTGCTTTGCCAGGATACTAGGCAATCACCTATGAATTGAACTCCTCTTGATGTGGACTTCCTTGTGAGGTGGCAACCAGCAAAATCACTATCTGAGTAACCTGAAAGCTCAATGTTTCCATTAGCAGGATACCAGATACCAAGTATGGGAGCACCTTTTATGTATCTGAATATCCTTTTCACAGCAATTAAGTTTGACTTTCTAGGTGCTAACTGGGATCTGGCACAAACACATGTTGCAAACATGATGTCTGGCCTAGAAGCAGTTAGGTACAACAAGGACCCAATCATACTTCTATGAAGAGTTTGATCAACAATTCATCTTTGTCCTCAACAGTGACAAGCTTTGAGGTTTCCATGGGTGTGCTACAAGGTTTACAGTCATTCATATCAAATTTGTTAAATAGTTCTTTGACATACTTATTTTGATGAATGAAAGTGCCATTGTGCTTTTGTTTAACTTGAAGACCAAGAAAACGTTATAGCTCACCCATTGCACTCATTTCAAACTCTGCTGCATGAGTTTTCTGAACTCTTCACACTTGGCAGTACATTTGGATCCAAATATGATGTCATCCACATAGATTTGGACAAGCATCAAATCTTTTTTCCTCTCCATTTCAAAATAATGTTTTATCAATTTTACCTCTTAAAAATCCAATGGATAAAAGAAAAGTGGATAGAGTTTCATACCAGGCTCTGGTGCTTGTTTAAGACCATACAATGCTTTGTTTAACTTGTACACATGATCAGGATAGAATGCATCTTCAAATCCAGGAGGTTGACATACATACCTTCTTCCTTGATCTTTCCATACAAGAATGCACTTTTGATGTCCCTTTGATACACTTTGATGTTGTGGTTGGCAGCAAAGGCTAAGAACAGTCTGATGACTTCTAACCTTGCTACAAGAGCAAAGGTTTCATCATAGTCAATACCCTCTTCTTGTCTGTAACCTTGAACCACGAGCCTTGCTTTGTTCTTGACAACAATACCCCTTTAATCAGTTTTGTTCTTAAAGACCCATTTTGTGCCAATAGGACATACATCCTTGGGCAATGGTACAAGTTCCCAAACTTGTTGTCTTTTGAACTAAAGGAGGTCTTCTTGCATAGCTTCTACCCAACTATTGTCTTTCAATGCCTCTTGGTACTTGATAGGTTGTGCGAGTGATAAAAAGGCAGCAAAGAGGCAATGTTTTGGGATTGGCTCCTTGTGAGCACCCCGTCACTTATGTTGCCAATAACTTGATCCAAAGGATGGCTTTTGAGGAAAATCAATTCACCTTGATATGGAATGATTGCATTTTGGGGTGAAGGTTGCAAATGTGTATCATCTGTCCTAACCTCTGCTGGTGAATTTGAAGTTCCAGCCTCTGAGTGGAATGGTGGTGAAGGTATGGGAGGTAGGGATGTGTAATTGTGTTGATTTTTGTCCATATTGTGTGGACTTTTATCAATAGTGGTTTGGTTTTGAGAACTAGAAGAGGTTTGTGGATCAATAATTGTTGAGCCAGCAGAGCTTTCACCATTGTTACTAACATCTGCTCCTCTGCTAGCATGACTGACTTTGAAGCCTAGAAGGAGACAATCATATCCTTGACTTTGATGTGTTGATTGTGATGGACCTGCATGGTTGGTCTTAACAGACACATCTTCAAAAGTATTTTTTTCTAAATCAAACAACTCAGCAGGATTTGCTAGAATTTTCAATGAAGAAAGTTCATTGAACTTCACATTCAAAGTTTCTTCAACACACTTTGTCCTGGAGTTAAAAACTCTGTAGGCTTTGCCAGTGGTCGAGTATCAGAAAATAACCACAATCAACTTTGGCTACAAACTTTGAAATTGAATCTTTCAAGTTTAGAATAAAGCATGGACAACCAAAAACTTTGAAATATGAGATCAGAGGTTTGATTTTGTAAAGAATTTCATAGGCAGTCTTTTGATGCCTGGTGTTAATCAAAACTCTGTTTTGAACATAGCAAGCAGTGGTTACAGCCTCTGCCTAGAAGGACAAGGTAAACCTGAGTCTGCAAGCATAGTTCTTACTGATTCAATTAAAGTTCTGTTTTTTCCTTTCAACCACCTCATTTTGTTCTGGAGTTCTTGGGATGTTGTATTGCCTAAGAATCCCTTTTGACTCACAGAAAACATCTAACTCCCTATTCCTAAACTCTGTCCCATTGTCACTTCTAATAATTTTCACTGGAAGGTCAAATTGCTTTTCAACTTGTTTTACAAATTTTGCAAAATGCCTGCAGTGTCATCTTTAGAATGCATGAAGAATGTCCATGTAAACCTTGAAAAATCATCAACAATGATCAAACAATACCTTCTCTTTGTGAGACTCACGATTTTTACAGGGCCAAACAAATCCATGTGCAACAATTGTAAGCACTTGGTTGTTTTGGACTCTTCAATGGATTTGTAAGAGCTTTTATGTTGTTTACCTTTTAAGCAGGAAACACAATGCTCTTCACAGGAAAATTGTTTTTGAGGTAAACCTCTGACAAGACTATGTTTTGAGAGAGTGGAGATAGTTTTTAGATTTGTGTGTCCAAGTCTTCTATGCCATAACTCTGTCTCTTTGTTTGATGCAACTAAGAACAGGCGTGCATTAGACATTGGATTATATTTTAACATATCAACCACATACACATTGCCACTCATGTGAGCAACAAGTTGTGCTTTACTCTCAGCAATGATTTGATCAATCGTTTTAACAACCTCTGGTCCTACAATTTGGCATGTTTTCTTTGTAAAGAAGGATCCATATCCTTTGTCACTCATTTGTGAAACACTCAGAACATTGAATTTTAGATTGTCAATGAGGTTAACATTTTCAAATTTGAGTTTCCCAGCTTGAACACACCCATACCCCAATACCTTCCCTTTTGAATTATTACCAAAGGATATATCACACCCCATGAGCCATGGAATCTTTGAGCAGGGCTTTACATCCTGTCATGTGCCTGGAGCCTCCACTATCTACATACCATAGACTATCAAGGCAAGTAGAAGCTCCCTGCACACAAGTAAATAATTAGTTCAGGTGGGTTTCCAAAGCCAAAATGGCTTTGGATGAGGTCACAGATGGTCCAATCTCAAATTCGGGAGAGTGGTCCGTGGTTTGAGCTTTTCTTTGTAACCACTGATGTTAACCATTTCCTGTCAGATGTTGGTAACCATAAGGGTGCCTATTGACTCTTGGCTTTGAGGGTTTCTTTGTGCCCCTCATAACTAAGAGGAACCTTTTGATAAAAAGGTTGGCCATATCCTCTTGGAAACCTATTTGCAGGTGGTGCATTTGTCATCTGTACTTCTCTAGGAACAGAGGTTTTGGTCAGTGATTTTGTAAAAGATGTTTCAACTGGTTCAAAGGTCTGCTTAGATTTATTTCTAGCAGAGCTTGAACCTTGACTTTCAAGAGCTTTTGTTTTGATATCTTTTACCTTTTCATCATAGGTTTTAAGATAAACACACTCCTGAGTCTTGTGATTGGTTTTCTCACAGATGATGCATTTTGAGGAATTTGGGATCACACAAGTTTTGTTGATGTCATAAGCTCTCAAAAGAAAAGAGTTTTCAGATACATGATTTCTTTTCTCACAAAAATTACAAAACAAGTTTTTGATCTTTTCCTTCTTCCTTTTATCAGACTTCTTTTCAGCAGATGTTGTAACATTTGCTGGAAGATCTTTATAGAATGACCTTGCTTTTGGTGCCTACACCATCAGTGGTTGTGAAGTCCATTGGTTTGAAGTTTTCTAAAATGTCACACTCATCTGACCAAGTTGGTTTGAACTGATATTTCTCAATCTCTTTAAAATTTGAGGAACCCTCAAGTTTTTCCAAAATGATCTTGTTACCATTTTTATCAGTGACTTTTATCTCTTCCCCAGCCAGATTTTTAGGAACAACTTCAACCAACCCAGATTCAATTTTAGCATCGATTTCAAAATTTGATCATTGTTTTAAAACCAATACCAAATTTTATGTTGCTCTTGATCTGTTTATCTAACATGATCTCATAACCTTTGCAAGACTCAACCCATGTTTCCAATGTGATTTGTGTAGATTCTAACTCCTTTTTGCAAACCTGGTATTTATCTACCATATTTTGGAGTTGGTCTTCAGTTATGCTTCCCTCATGCTTGAGGCTACTAATTTCAGAATCTTTGTTAACCAACTTTGTTTTCAACTCTTTTGTGAGTTTTTCAAAATTTAGTTCATCTTCCAAAATTTGTTTCTAAGGTTTTCATTTACCTTTTATGTTTGCAAAAGCTATGATGCATTTTTCAGAACATAGATCTTTGAGGATCTGGGGTGATACCTTAGAAGCAGCCATGAGAACACAGTCACAATCATCTTCACACACATCTGAATCCCATGGATCAGATAGAGATTTCTTTTCTTCATCAACAGTATCATTTGAAACCACTACTTCATCACAACTTTGAATTTCATCAGACTTAGACACTTGTTCCACTGACTCATCACCTTCAACAATTGTCTCTAAAGCCATCAGACATATTTTGTTGGAGAACCAGTATCGATCGAAGTTCGACAGGTTAAGAAGCTCCTAAAGAAGCATGTGCCTATTGTCAAGGTCAAATGGGATGCTCGACGAGGTCCGAGTATACATGGGAGGTCGAGTCCACTATGCGACAAAAGTACCCCTATCTTTTTGAATAAATCTCGAGGTCGAGATTTCTTTTAAGGGGGTGAGGATGTAACACCCTGTGTTTTTACGTCCTATAAAATTTCGACACGTGTCCCGCTGATCCTCGTATGCTGTGTGCTAGACGAGAGGGACTAAAATCGCCAACATGTTATTTTATAACCTCTGAGTGGTGAATATTAAAGTCTATGGGTTAAACGTGTCAACATGCTTAAACTATGCCTCTGAGTGACCTTTTAATGAACCCGAAGCTTAATGATGTTCGGTTACACTCCCGAGAGTGCTAGCCATATTGAATAAAACATGCTTTTATGTCGAAATATGGGTGTTTGGAGAAGTCCGGGGGCCAAAATGGAAATTTTGTAAATCGACATCTCAGGCGCCACGCGCCAGGGACCTGGTATCCCCACGCGACGCGCGGGAGAGGTCAGTTCGCAGAAACAACATGCCAACTGCTGATCTGCATGCTTGGCCACCTCTCAAACCACCTGCACTCTCTCAGTTCGAAACCATTAACTCAATTCCGGTTTTGGACACCTCCAAGCACACTTGGAGTGATCGCTAGTGTTCCCATAACACTTGTCTCAATCCTAGATCATTCACTTCAAGTATAAATAGAGGTGTTCATCACCATAATTCCTTGCACCTTCCATTCTTTCTTCCTATCTCTCAATCTTGGAAGTTCCTGAGCAATTGGGAACATCCTCTGAGTTCTCTTCAGCCCCTAAGACCACTTGTAAGTGTTCAATTCGTGGCTAGTTCAGTTTTATAGGCTTTTAAGCCAAAAGTCAAGCGTTACCGTAATAACGCTTTGACTTTCGGTTTGGACCATTTTGGTCCAGCCATTGTTCGAGTCGACCATGGCTACGTGATCGTAATTAGGTAGGTGTTAATCCCTCAAAAGGGCACCTCCTAAGAATCACGTTTCCTTGGTCAATTGACGAGTCAACATATTAATGTTTTAAAACGTCAACGGGTCAGTTTTTGAAATAATTACGATATGAGTTTAGAAGTGTTCTAAAATATATATTTATCACTTAAACAACTTAGTAATAATTATTAGATCATGTGTAAACATGTTCGTCTCGTCAATTCCAGTTTTAGGGTCGGTTCGCAACCGAAAGTCGTGAAGTTTGACTTCTGCATTGACTTTCGATTATGAACTGAGTTAGACTAGTATGCTACTGATTTAAGGTCCTGTTATGATCATATTATGATGTATCATAACCCTCTGAGGTTAAATTACATGGTCATAATAGTAATCCGAGTTTTATGCAAGTTTCCGTAAATATGCCATACTTTGACAATTTTGCCATTTTATTTAAAAATGAAGTTTTAAACACCAATGAACTTGCAAATGATTTAGGTACTAATATGTTAACATGTTTAACATATTTTGATGTTACAAATCTGACCATAAACCGAGTTTTCATATAATATCGTAACATACGCTTTAAAGTGACCGAAAAACCCTTTTTGCGCATAGAATGATTTTAAATATAATCTATCATACCAAACTCGTTACCTGCTGATATAATATCATTATTGGAATATATTGCGATATCATTTCAGTTTATAAGCTGAGTTTACGCACAAGATCTTGTATTACGCTTTAAATGACGATAACGCCCTTACGGCACCTAAAATGGTTTTTAATCACGATTTTCATACAAAACCTTTTACATACGGATGTGTTATACTAAATAACATATTTTAACTATATAAACCTGTTCGTAACATCTATTTTCACAAAACATCGCAAATATCGTCATTTAACGACTTTAACACCTTTCCGGCGCGTAGTATGGTTTTAAACCATATTTACCAACCAAGACTTGTTACCCACTAATTTTATAACTCATTTAAAATATTTTTACAGCGGGTACATGTTATAAACTCAGTATCCTAAATACGCTTTCAAAACTATGTGTGAAATTACCAAAATACCCATTCAGAGCATAGTTTGGTCTTAAACTATAAAACACACATATTTGATATCCTACTGATATTATATCATAATAAAGTATTTTCACAGAATGTTTAGGGTCAAAACATCAGATTATATGCAAGTTCCTTTTATACATCGCTAAATGATCAAAACGCCCTTATAAGGCATTGTTTGATTTTAAAACCTTAACGGGCACACAAGTTGATATCCTACTAATATTATAACTTGTTTAAAGTATATTGGCATATGGAACTTGTTCATGACTCATCCGGTTACCCGGTTTTGCTTATATGCGTACGGTTAAGCTTATGTAACTAGTTTACGTAATTTAACCAAAACGGGTTTAACCTTATCATTTTTATCTCAAATTCCAGAATGTTAATAGTTTACCCATATTATACAAGTCCTCGTACTTGTCGGTTTTAAACTACATCCTATTCCGGTCATCGCTTAATCAAGCGTATTGTACCATTTTTGATATTTTAAGCTAGCCGATCTAAGTTATGACTTAAATAAGATCCGTTAGCATTCTAATTGGTTATTTATACCATCATTCCAGACTAGAGCCTTCCGGTAAATTGTACCTACGCTTACTTAATTGGATACGACTGTGCTTATTAGATTTCTTATTTTAAAGATTGTTAAACTCAGGTAAATACTCTTAACCTATTTTCCCTATATGGGCTTAGGATACGGTAAATTATTACCGCATGGTCGGGTATGGGATTCGAAGACCTATGTGTCGGGAAATTCAAATAACCCGTTTTGATTCGTATTGCTTGACTTAAACATTTGGGGTTAATGCGACCGTGTCCTGGATATCCTTGACTCATTTAATTGTAAGTGACCACGACCTAAGCGCGGGGTGTAGGCATACACCTGACAGATGCGAAATGGTTTAAATAAATAATTTTATAACCAATACGGGTTTACGCAATGTGGGTGTTCCCAATAAGGGAATAAGTTATAATTTTATAACCCAATATGGGTTTTCCCAATAAGGGAATAAGTGGTGTGTCGGTTAATCATGAACCGGCGTAGATTCCGGTCCCGATATGTATTGTCAAGTTATGTAAAACTGATAACATGAGAAATAGTTTATCCCAACTATAAAAAGATTCTTCGTGCCTTGTGCACCTAAATCAATTTTGAAAAGGTTTTCAAAATGTGTCGGTTGATTGTATTTACCAGTGTAAACTGACGTATTTTCAAAATAATTAAGTACAGGTACAAATACGTAAATAGGCTGGAAGCTGCTCAGTAGCAACATAAGAGGATCTTGCAAGTCCTGATGTGCCCAAAGTCTGTTGAGCATCTTTTGTGTATATTTTCGATCCGCCTGCGGATCTTTATTACGAGCCATTGTATTTGATCTTTGAACCTTTCGGCTTGTAATAATATTTTCAAATTCTAGTCTTCTGCTGTGCTATTCTGTGTTACTTGTATTGTATGGTAATAATGATATCAACATATGTCACGATACTCCCTATCCGGGCCCACCGGGTTATACGTGGAAATCGGGGTGTGACAGGTTGGTATCAGAGCCAACGTTTGAGCGAATTAAACACTAGCCTTTTGTGTTTAATCTCAGATGACACAGTAGCATATTCCTTACCTTCTGAGTCTAGACTTGACATAGGAATGCTCTCATTCCTGTTAAATGAATCTTGCTTCGATTTTATGTAATTCAGAAACAAGTCGCCAAGCAAATAAGCTATTGATGAAAATTCTTCTCATCCGAAGCCACGGAATGCTATGCTTCGTACCGCGGCTAAGTTAAGCATGCGACCGATTTGGAGGAAGGACTTTGTATAAACTTATTCTTAAACCCAAACCTATTGAAACCTTAAACTAGACTTCAAAGTCCATACCGGAGGTCCCTGAGTCTCCAACTTCAAAGATAACACCAGTGGATACTTATGATCCAAATTTCTTGCATCCGAGTTTTTGGAATTCCAAACTTGGATTATGCTTACCAAACTCCAATCCATGATCCATTATGTTCTTTAACCATTGAATCCTTGGATTCTACTTCTACAACAACTCCTGATTCGGAGTTATTACACTTTCTATTAAAAACCTTTGTGTAAAATGCCATACGTGGCAAGCCAAGAAGAGAAACAACAAGGAATGAATTTATGGAAAATCTGGAAATTCCTTCTTTCAATTATATTCTATTTTCCTTTGCGTCCTTATGTTGACATGTCTATTCTGTTTAGTCCCTGTGTGGACATTTGTTTATTATAGTCCTTATATGGACCTATCCTTTGATTTAAAGTCCCTGTGTGGACATTTGTTTCAAATAGTTCCTCCGTGAACATATTATCTCATTATAAGTCCCTTGTGGAGATGTTATTTCTTATAGTCCATATATATGGACTCATATATTCATTTTAGTCCCTGTGTGGACTTGTATTTCTTTTAAGTCCCTCATGGACAAATTAAGTCCTGTTTAAGGCGCTACTGTAATTTCCTAATGATTAACGGAAAAAATTTTGAAGTTATTATCATTATAATATATGTATTTCATTACATCCTTGTTCAAGCAATCGTCTCAATTTTAATTCAAACTTTACCGATCCGCGAAAAAAATTTTCAAACCCCAGCCAAGTGGCAAGACCACGTTAATTAGCAATTTTGGTAGTTAAGGATGACTAGCCCTTCTACCATGATAGTTAAGGAGGATCATCCCTTCTATCCAGAGGTGGTGAACTATGTTCAAGCCTCCATGCCTTTATGGTCAATATGATCATGGCTACATTGATAAACCATTTTAAGACAATTATTCTTTATTAACATTCAAGTAATGTTAATACTCCTGACAGTGTGACTTGAGGAACCACACTAGTCATCTGGATGAAGGACTATGTCCAAGCCTAATAAAGCCTTATGATCAAATTAGATCCTGGCTAGCATCATCAGTGCGATGATCATAACATCCGTTAGTGATGTATAGCCTAAGAGCTATTGTATTTAACATCCATTAGTGATGCAGTGCTTTCGAGCCATAATTTAACATCAATTAGAGGTGTTTCTCCTACGGGTTATATCATCAATTACGATAACGGCAGTTGTGGTCTACGACCCCTTGTCCAAAGGTAATGAACTATGATTCAAGCCTTAAAGCCTCTTGATCAATAAGATCACGGCTTATATATCTTAAAAAAATGTCTTTGTGACAAGGCCTCGTGCCGTATTTTAATGTCCTTTGTGACAAGCTTACGAGCTACTTAAAATATCATTATGACAAAGACAGATGTGACTCTATGATCCACTGTCCCATAAATTAATGGACCTTGTCCAAATTATATTTTGCCTATAATAGTCGATTGAGACTTGGGTCAGTATATATTAGTAACACCCTTAGTAGTGATAAACCCGAATAATTGTGACAATGAGCACAAGGTCAAAGGATTTATATATCCAAGTTTATAAGCCTAAATGGTTGGATAATACCATGGCTAACATATGAAGTATATATATTTTGATAGTATCAAAACATTAAAATGGCTCACTCCGATGGTGCAAGTAGCCGCCACAATGATAATGATCACAATAATGCAAACATAGTCATCAATGAAGACGACTTCCAGGCTCGCATAGTTGCAGCCGTAGGAAAGGCTATGGAAAAAGCCTTTGAAAAGTTTAAAGAGTCGAGTGCTACTCGCTCTAAAACTGTATCTAAACAACTCTCGAAACCACCTTCCTCTGATAAGAATGAGAGTTCTGTACACTCCCCTAATGTGAGGAACGAAGTTAAGAAGCAGGAAATTCTTGATAAGGACCATTCTTCCAAGGATGGTTGTTCGTATAAGTACTTCGTCTCGTGCAAGCCACGAGACTTTGATGGAGAAAAAGGGGCTGTTGAAACCCTAAGGTGGTTAGATGAGATGGAAATAGTGGTTGATATCAGCGGCTGTGCTGATAAGGATGTTGTTAAGTTCGCATCCCAGTCCTTCAAGGGCAATGCCCTAATCTGGTGGAAGGCTTTGATGCAGTCATCGGGGAAGGTGCACTTATCTAATTTGGGATGGTCTAAGTTTTGGATCTAGTTAAAGACACCTACTGCCCACCTCATGAGGTGGAAAAGATAGAAATGGATTTCCTAGCTCTGTTGATGAAAAACCTTGATTGTAGGAAGTTTGTTACCAACTACGACTCATATTCTAGACTGGTGCCATATCTAGTTACCCCGGAACCCAAACGCATTGCGCGTTTTATTAATGGGTTGGCTCCGGAGATAAGGAGCTTGGTTAAGGCTGTTCAGCCTAACACTTACAAATCAGCTGTTGAGCTATCTCTTTCCCTTATGTGAAGCGAATGTCAGTCGAGGCTGACAGGGATGGGAAAAGAAAACGGAAGGAGGAAAACTCCCAGAAATCTAAGTAAAAGGGCAAGCCTGGATCCAATAAAAACCAACAAGAATCTGATAAAAAGCCTGTGTGTGAGACCTGCAATAGAAGGCACTGGGGACAGTGTCGAAATGACCAAAAGCCTAAGCAATGTGGAATTTGCAAAAGAACTGGTCATCAGTCCCATGAATGTAGGGACATTAAGAATGCAGTCTGCTTTAGTTATGGCGAGAAAGGCCACATTAGTACCAATTTCCCTAAAGCTGCCAAAGAAGGGGCAGCTAAGCCGGGAAAGGCTAATAAAGGAAATGCCTGAAATTACCTGAGGAATGCCGTAAGCAGCATATATCATAGTGTCATCAGGTACATTCCTTATCATTACTCAAGGATATGTTTGCTAAGAGTCCTGTTTTAATTCAGGCACTAATAAGTCTTTAATAAACAATAAGTCCAGAAAACTTTTATATGTATTGATGAGAACTCCAGATATTAAGTATAAGATAGAACCTACCGATGAAACCATAGAAATCACTTCTTCCTATTCTTAATGGATGTTCTTATCCATAAAAATCAGTCATGCTCTTCCTTCGGTTGAAGTACGACAAATTCTTATTATTATTACTATTTATTTATAACTTATTTTATTTATTTATCTCTTTGATTTCTATCGACTACAAATGCCAAACTAGTTCGATAAAAGCGTTATATGATAATTGGCAGTATCTTAGTGTGTCCCATAGATTGTTTTCATGCCTGATCAACATGAAGGTTTAATGCATGGAACCACTAGGATCTCCCAACAGTCATATTGTACTAAAATAAGTGAACGGTATTCAAAGTTATATTCTATATCGAAATTACTTAAGTAGAAGTCTCTACACAAAGCATCATAGTAATCAAAAGTCGAGTGTGTCATTTTATGGCACAAGTGGCGTTAGATGAACCAAAAGCTGAGGATTTAGACTACCTCTATAATCTCCATTTACCCTGATAAGTTTCTGGAAGAAAGGCTTGTACAGCCTAGCTTGTTCATCTAGGAGTTCCAATATTGTTTGTTAAGGAAGACGGTTCGATGAGGTTATGCGTTGATTACCACAAGCTTAACCAAGTAACAATCAGGAATCGTTATCTGTATCCCAGGATCGACAATTTGTTCGATCAATTACAAGGGTAGCTATTTCTTTAAGATCGTTTGGGTAGTAGTGGCAATGACCATCTTACCCTAGTTAAGTTTACCTGAAATATTCTATATAAGCATAAAGGCTAATCCTTTGGAGGCCTTGTATGGGAAAAAGTATCAAACACTGTTTGTGGAACGGAAGTTGGAGAGACCCAACTAATAGGACATGAGATTGTCATAAAGGCGATGGATAGAATCAGACAAATCCATGATCGCCTCAAAGTTGCCCATGATAGGCAGAAGAGTTACACAAACTAGAGGCGCAAATCTCTTAAGTTCCCAATATGGGATAAGGATTTTATTGAAGATATCAGTATGGAAAGGTGTGGTATGCCTCAGTTAGGAGGGCAAGTTAAGTCCTAGATATGAGGGACCATTCAAGATAATCGAATATGTCAAATCTCAGCTTCAAGCTAGTTTACTTGAGAAACTCTGTGGAATTCACAACGTGTTCCACGAATGCAATTTAAAGGAAAGGCTAGACAATGAGTTGCTAGCTATGTCACATAAAGTGTGCAAATTAATGAAAACCTGAGGTTTTGTTGGAGAACCAGTATCGATCGAAGATCGACAGGTTTAGAAGCTCCTAAGGAAGCATGTGCCTATTGTAAAGGTCAAATGGGATGCTCGATGAGGTCCCAAGTATACATGGGAGGTCGAGTCCACTATGCGACAAAAGTACCCTATCTTTTTGAATAAATCTAGAGGTCGAGATTTCATTTAAGGGGGTGAGGATGTAACACCCTGTGTTTTTACATCCTATAAAATTTTGACACGTGTCCCGCTGATCCTCATATGCTGTGTGCTAGACGAGAGGGACTAAAATCGCCAACATGTTAGTGCTAAGCAGGAGCCATATTGAATAAAACATGCTTTTATGTTGAAATATGGGAGTTTGGAGAAGTCCAGGGGCCAAAATGGAAATTTTGTAAATCGACATCTCAGGCGCCACGCGCCAGGGACCTGGTATCCCCGCGCGACGAGCTGGAGAGGCCAGTTCGCAGAAACAGCATGCCAGCTGCTGATCTATATGCTTGGCCACCTCTCAAACCACCTGCACTCTCTCAGCTCAAACCATTAACTCAATTCCGGTTTTGGACACCTCCTAGCACACCTGGAGTGATCTCTATTGTTCCCATAACACTTGTCCCAATCCTAGATCATTCACTTCAAGTATAAACAAAGGTGTTCATCACCATAATTCCTTGCACCATTTCCATTCTTTCTTCCTATCTCTCAATCTTGGAAGTTCCTGAGCAATTGGGAACATCCTCTGAGTTCTCTTCAGCCCCTAGGACCACTTGTAAGTGTTCAATTCGTGGCTAGTTCAGTTTTATAGGCTTTTAAGCCAAAAGTCAAGCGTTATCGTAATATGCTTTGACTTTTGGTTTGGACCATTTTGGTCCAGCCATTGTTCGAGGCGAACATGGCTACGTGATCGTAATTAGGTAGGTGTTAATCGCTCAAAAGGGCACCTCCTAAGAATCACATTTGCTTTGTCAATTGACGAGTAAACATATTAATGTTTTAAAACGTCAACAGGTCAGTTTTAGAAATAATTACGATCTGAGTTTAGAAGTGTTCTAAAATATATTTTATCACTTAAACAACTTAGTAATAATTATTAGATCATGTGTAAACATGTTCGTCTCGTCAATTCCAGTTTTAGGGTCGGTTCGCAACCGAAAGTCACGAAGTTTGACTTCTGCATTGACTTCCGATTATGAACTGAGTTAGACTAGTATGCTACTGATTTAAGGCCCTGTTATGATCATATTATGATGTAGAATAACCCTCTGAGGTTAAATTACATGGTCATAATAGTAATCCGAGTTTTATGCAAGTTTCCGCAAATATGCCATACTTTGACTATTTTGCCATTTTATTTAAAAAATGAAGTTTTAAACACCAATGAACATGCAAATGATTTAGGTACTGATATGTTAACATGTTTAACACATTTTGATGTTACAAATCTGACCATAAACCGAGTTTTCATATAATATATAACATACGCTCTAAAGTGACCGAAAAGCCCTTTTTGCGCATAGAATGATTTTAAATATAATCTATCGTACCAAACTCATTACCTACTGATATAATATCATTATTGGAATATATTGGGATATCATTTCAGTTTATAAACTGAGTTTACGCACAAGATCTTGTATTACGCTCTTAAATGACGATAACGCCCTTACAGCACCTAAAATGGTTTTTAATCATGATTTTCATACAAAACCTTTTACATACGATGTGTTATACTAAATAACATATTTTAACTATATAAACCTGTTCGTAACATCTATTTTCACAAATAAAGTATTTTCACAAATAAAGTATTTTCACAGAGCATAGTTTGGTCTTAAACTATAAAACACACATATATTTGATATCCTACTGATATTCTATCATAAATAAAGTATTTTTCACAGAATTTTTATGGTTGAAACATCAGATTATACGCAAGTTCCTTTTATAAGTCGCTAAATGACCAAAACGCCCTTATAAGGCATTGTTGATGTTAAAACCTTAACAGGCACACAAGTTGATATCCTACTGATATTATAACTTATTTAAAGTATATTGGCATATGGAACTTGTTCATGACTCATCCGGTTACCCGGTTTCGCTTATATGCGTACGGTTAAGCTTATGTAACTAGTTTACGTAATTTAACCGAAACGGGTTTAACCTTATCATTTTTATCTCAAATTCCAGAATGTTAATAGTTACCCATATTATACAAGTCCTCGTACTTGTCGGGTTTAAACTACATCCTATTCCGGTCATCACTTAATCAAGCGTATTGTACCATTTTTGATATTTTAAGCTAGCCGATCTAAGTTATGACTTAAATAAGATCCGTTAGCATTCTAATTGGTTATTTATACCATCATTGCAGACTAGAGCCTTCCGGCAAATTGTACCTACGCTTACTTAATTGGATACTGCTGTGCTTATTATATTTCTTGTTTAAAAGGATTGCTAAGCTCAGGTAAACACTCTTAACCTATTTTCCCTATATGGGCTTGGGATACGGTAAATTATTACCGCATGGTCGGGTATGGGATTCGAAGACCTATGTGTTGGGAAATTCAAATAACCCATTTTGATTCGTATTGCTTGACTTAAACATTTGGGGTTAATGCGACCGTGTCCTGGATATCCTTGACTCATTTAATTGTAAGTGACCACGACCTAAGCGCGGGGTGTAGGCATACACCTGACAGATGCGAAATGGTTTAAATAAATAATTTTATAACCCAATACGGGTTTACCCAATGTGGGTGTTCCCAATAAGGAAATAAGTTATAATTTTATAACCCAATACGGGTTTTCCCAATAAGGGAATAAGTGGTGTGTCGGTTAATCATGAACCGGCGTAGATTCCGGTCCTGATATGTATTGTCAAGTTATGTAAAACTGCTAACATGAGAAATTATTTATCCCAAGTATAAAAAGATTCTTCGTGCCTTGTACACCTAAATCAATTTTGAAAAGGTTTTCAAAATGTGTCAGTTGATTGTATTTACCAGTGTAAACTGACGTATTTTCAAAATAATTAAGTACAAGTACAAATACGTAAATAGGCTGGAAGCTGCTCAGTAGCAACATAAGAGGATCTTGCAAGTCCTTAGATGTGCCCAAAGTCTGTTGAACATCTTTTGTGTATATTTTCGATCCGCCTGTGGATCTTTATTACGAGCCATTGTATTTGATCTTTGAATCTTTCGGCTTGTAATAATATTTTCAAATTCTAGTCTTCCGCTGTGCTATCCTGTGTTACTTGTATTGTATGGTAATAATGATATCAACATATTCACAATACTCCCCATCCGGGCCCACCGGGTTATACGTGGAAATCGGGGTGTGACACAATTGGTCTAGAATTTTGAGATTTGCATTCTTTGGCAAAGTGTCCTAACCTATTACACTTATAGGAGTTGATTTTAGACTTGTCTAACCCAACCTTCAACCCCCCATGCAACCCAACGAATTTCCTACCTGTTCTATTGTAAAATTTATTAGCTCTAACACTTAGTAGAGCCAGTTGGTGCAAAATGTCCATCTCTTCCAGATCAGATAGTTCAAAGTGTTGTAAACAATGCTTTAAGAACCGGACCAGATATCGACCGGCTGCCTTATGGGTTCACTGGTCGAACCAGTTGGACCGGTGGGACCGGATTTAAGAACCGGGTGACGTCGTAATTTTTATTAATATATTTAAGTTATATATACACTCTAATTTAAAAAAATTATGAAAATTTTATATTTTAATGTCAATTTACAATTTTAAACAAGATATAAAGATTATTTTTTGTTTATTTAGTTTAAGTTTACAATATCAAACTAACTAATAATAGGTGCTAAAGTTTACACAAAGTAAAGACCACGGTTGAAGTTGTTAATCACTAAAGACAAGTGTTAAAAGATCAAGAGGTGAAATTTTTTAAGGAGCATTTATGTAACATTTAAAACCCTAGTATATAATAAATAATTTAACCTAAAAAATTGAAAGTTGCAGCCGTCATCTTCTTAAAACTCATATGCTCTCCCTCTCTCTAGCAGATATCTCTTCTATTTCTTCTTAATTCACAGCTCCTAACCACTATGGCAACGAATCCACATTTTCTTTTACCTCCACCGACCTGAGCTCTCCCTTTGAGCGAATTTCCAGTCGACCCTGCCTTTTTCAGCGGTCCGACCCCGGCCCCTTGGCTCAACCAGCCGGCCAAGTGCAAAAGCGATCTTTTACTATAAGCCGGACCGTTGGATGTTACGGTTGCCGGTCTGACCAGTCCAACCGGCCGGTCTAGTCCGGCCTTCCAAACATTGGTTGTAAATCATTTAGCTCAAAAGAGAAATTGTCAGAGGTTTGGCTTTCCCCACTTGCAGTAAATATATAGTTGGGTGAGTAGGAATCAGGGTTAAAGTTTCCTCCAGAGGTTATATCAATAAAATGATCATAACCTGATCCTTTCCACTGCCAGAAACCCTCTCCTTGGCCATATAAAGTTATGTTACCCAAAGTGTAATCATCATTTATTTTACCAGACTCTTGTAGTTTCTTTTTCTGGTTTAACTCTCTCTCATAAGTTAGAAGTATGCCATGAAGCTGTGTGAGTGACATCTTTTTAAAACCAACAGAAGTTCGTGTAATGTAAGCTACAGTGTCTCATTTTTCTGGTAACGATCGCAGGCAACGACTATTGACAGTCAAATTTGAGAGTACAATGTTTACCAGTTTGAGTTCACTGATTAAACAGCTAAAACGTTCGAACTGCTGTGTTAACGACTCACCTTTGACGTGACAAAAGGTTTCATACTGTTGATTTAGAATTTCTCTATTGTTTTCAACGACCTCTTCAGTACCACCGAATTGCTCTTTTAGTGCATCCCACAACTCTTTTGCACTATTTCAGTGGAGATGTCCAGTATAGATTTCATTGGGTAAGGCAGAAGCAACAATGCTAAACGCCTTTGCATCCAATTCTATTTTTTGGTAATCCTGCTCAGAGTAGTTATCAGGACATTTTGGCACTTGAGTATTGGGATCCTCTGTACTTGCAACCATTGGGATGTGAGGTCCAAATACAACAGATCGCCAACAACCGGTATTTTGTTGAGCTAAAATATGTCCCATCCTACGCTGCCAGATGAAATATTCATTTCTCTTCAGCATATGTGGTTTAAACATCGATCCAATGTTGGAATCAGGTGTGTTTTGAGACATTTATGATGGTTTTCAACATATTTGTGTTTTAAAAGCTTTTAAATGCAATAAAACTCTGTTTTCCACAAAACTATCAAACAAATTAGCAGGGAGAGCTGATCTTTCAAATTAAATTAATAGTTAAATCAAATTTTGATTGACCAAGCTCTGATACCAATTGTTAGGATCTAAGTTTGAATTAGTTGTTATTTTTGTTTCAAAATGGAAAGTGAATGTTAAAATCAAAGTTTAATGCAGCAGAAATATGGAAAACTTTTATCACAACTAATGGTTGTTCGTTTTCATCATCATCATCATCATGCTTTCAAACTTATAGTTTTGCATGTGATTCACAAGCTCCCCCTTAGCCCAATAGGAATGATTGATAGTACAGAAATGCAGAGAAGATGATAAGCGAATGATCTTTTAGATAGATGGAATTTTAGTACAATGAAGTCAAGTATATATACTACACTTCTAACCTCTGAGCAATTTTAATGACGTCAGGGTTGATAGTGACATTTAACAAACTAAAACTAACATAAACACTGCTAGCTATCCTCTGATCAATGCCAAGCACTGTTACATTAAATATAAAAATGATTTAAACTAAACACTATTCTCTATGCTCTGCTTGAGTCTTCTGGCAGACCTTTGAGCTTTGTCGTTTAGTGAGAGCAGTTGATAGAAGGCAGACTTTAGGCTTAGCAGAGTTTATTCATCAGAGCTTGTAAACTCTGATCTTGGGATCAATCATCTGATGTGTATTTGGCCTTATATCATCTGTTCTTTTTTGCAGGGTTCAATCCTAACAACCTTTAAGTAAAATAAAGAAAGAAAATAAAGTAAGTAATATAAACAAATAAACAAGATAGAATCACTTGGTTCCGACTTGTCATTTATGTATCCTTTGATGATTTAGGCACTTTGGGTTTTTAAGAGATTATCTTAGTTATAGTGGCATCTCCCTCTTTTGGAGGCAACACTACCCTCAGCCATATTGGTCTGAGTCAGCAGGGATACAGTTCCGCAAGGCTGGAATATTAAAAGATAATTAAATAACTTATTAATGCAATATGTGGCATGTCTCTCTTTTGGAACGCTACCCTCGGCCATAAACATACAAGAAAAGATTTAGGTCCTAAGATAGATAGTAGGAAATACCCCTAAGCATCTTAAACCAAATAGCTCTTCCCGGGCGTGCCTCCTTAGATGTCATTGAGCATTTCCTCAATCTCCCGGGAAGGAAGATGAAGGCCTCATCATCGATCTCCTCTCATGGAAGAGGAGCGGGGGCAACCGGAACCTCAAAGTAGGCATCAATGGGAGGTTCTGGGGTATTTCATCCCACCCGGCATGATTAATCACCTCATGAGCGATGTTCCAATCGTCTTGGGGTATGATTGGTTCCATAGGGGGCATCACCAAGATGTTCAACCTTTGATGAAGAAGGTTTATCTCCTAAATCTATCCTCCAGGGCTAGAGTGAGGTAGGTCACTCGGTCTACGAGAACCTCCTCTACCATCGTCATCTCTTGAAGAGACTCCCTTAAAGCGCAAACATAACGGACTAGAGTGGCTTCAAGTGAGAGCCTTCTCCCTCTTCAATTGTTTCTTGAGCTTGTTGAAGATGTACCACTTTTCTGGCTCGACATGCTAGTTAAACATGACAACCCATTAAAGTTTTGGAGTAAAAGACAAGTTACACGGCCCCGTGTTGCTTCAACTGCTCTGATATTTCAGCCCAAGAACCTTTATTTTAAGTTAAATTGTTTGGTTTTTCTTTGCATTTCTGAACGTAAATAACTTAAAATAATGTTATAAAATAATAGTTTTGCAAAGATTTGGGCTAAAAATAATGATTTTAACCTAACAATTGAAGCTTTGAAGCTTCAAGCTTCAATGGAGGTTATTGGAGGTTGAAGAAGAAGAAATGACTAAAAGTGGTAAAGACAAGAAGGTTTAAGGAAACCTTTTTAAGAACCTACCTTTACAGGTGTGTATGTGAGATCAGGAAGGATCTTGGTCTTTTAGGAATGGGTCCAAACATTCTCTTCATGGCTGACTTTATAGAAAGTGACAACACGTCGATACGGCCCCGTGTCCAGGAAGCACGACCCCGTGTCGCCTACAACGAGTCAGAGAATGTTGTCTGTTAGTGAAACAAGGGCCATGTCAAGGTAGACAAGGCCGTGTGTCAGAATAATACGGGAGGCACGACCCCGTGTTTAGCTAACACACCCTCATGTTTAGAGAATAGATGAGGCATGACCCTGTTTGTGATGAGCACGACCCCGTGCTTTTTGGGTTTTATGAAGTTTCATTGGAGTTTTTAAGGAACCATGTTTTATCGGGAGGTTCCTTACTGGTTGGGACAACAGCGAAGTATCGAATGTACCTTTGGTTCTAGCGAGAGATACAAAAATCTAAGAGGTTGTCGGGAAGGAAGAAACTTAAGCTAAAAGTATGAGGGCGAAACCATCCTTTATTTACCTTTTCGGGCTCTTGTTAAAAAAGGTGTGAGTCGACTCGCTCTGGTCTAAACCGTTGTGTGAAATTCACAAGCTGTTAAGGAGTCCTTCACTGCGAGGTCGATACAGGGACAACTATCGCCTCCGTTTTCGCAAGGGGCTGGGGTACAATTGTTGGCTTTGGCATTGTCTATTTCTTAGTGTGGCTAGATCATATCTCCTTCGTTTGTGTTCCTTGATGAATATCATGCTTTTATCATGGATTCTATTTCTTTGAGTTTTTGGAGAATCCTCTTTTCTATTTGTCATATTCTTCCAAGCTTATGTATTTATAAATGAGGTATGATGGAACTCAGGTGGATGATAGTTATCGTTTTTACCCCCGCCCATCTTAAGGTGATCGTCAAAGGAAAACGATGGGTCTATTAGGTAGCGGGGATTAAGATTTAGAATGGGGCATTCTAAATCTATATGAATCTCCACATAATTGGACACCATTCATCGTAAGAGTGGTGGGGGTAAAAATAATCATTGACATACATATTTTCCAGATAAGGATTTAACCGATGGGATCAAACGGTACTGTTTTCTAGAAACTGCTATTTGGGCACGGCCCCGTGTAATTGTTACATGGCTACGTGCTGCAGCTTCTATCTGGCAGAAAATAGTTTTGGGCTACTGAGGAACTGACACAACCATGTGTTGATCAAACACGTCCCCGTGTTATTCCTGCAGAATGTAGAAAATTTGAAGAAAAAGAAGAAAAACTTTAAACGAAAAATTAGAAAGGTATAAAACTGATTAGGCCATCGATCTAAACTGTTCTTAAAATCCTAGTGTGCCTTCATTGAAAAATGTTTGGGCCACGACACAACCATGTGTTGATCAAACACGTCCCGTGTTATTCCTGCAGAATGTAGAAAATTTAAAGAAAGAGAAGAAAAACTTTAAACGAAAAATTAGAAAGGTATAAAAATGATTAGGCCATCGATCTAAAACTTTCTTAAAATCCTTGTGTCCTTGGCAACAGCGCCAAAAACTTGACCGTGAACGGAGTGTGTATAATTTTTAGATATATTTTAAGTACTTTTCACTCATTATTCAAGCTTTAGATTTATAAAACACGATATAACACTGTCACTCTCTACAATATGCTAGGGCAAGTGCACCCATCATTGACGTAGTATAGTGATGGTAAGATACCGAGGTCGTCCAAGGACACAAGAGCTTTTAATGCCGAATATCGTCAACGTCTTATCAAATCAATTTTTTGAGAAAAGATTTTTGACAAGTAAAATAAAGAAAGAAAATAAAGTAAGTAAAATAAACAAATAGACAAGATAGAATCACTTGGTTCTGACTCGTCATTTATGTATCCTTTGATGATTTACGCACTTAGGTTTTTTAAGAGAGTATCTTAGTTATAGTGGCATGTCCCTCTTTTGGAGGCAACGCTACCCTCAACCATATTGGTCTGAGTCAGCAGGGATACAGTCCCGCAACGCCAGAATATTGAAAGATAATTAAATAAGTTCTTAATGCAAAATGTGCATGTCCCTCTTTTGGAGGCAACGCTACCCTCGGCCATATTGGTCAGAGTCAGCAGGGACACAGTCCCGCAAGGCCGGTTTAAAGTTTTAATAGTAGTTTATTTATAAGTGATTCAAGCCATTCTTACTTCCCCCGATTTGTTGCTATCTACCTCAAAAGAAGTCCTAATAAGCTTGAATCAAGTCCTCGCATGATCTATACACTAAATGAGGCAAGAAATTTACCCATACAACCTTTCTAACCCCCTTCCAGGCAGTTAACGCACTTTATATAGACCGTAAAGACACGAATGAGTAAGTCAACAAAACATGAAAATATGATAGAATAAAGTTCACTTTCAATATTAAAAACTGGATATTAAAGTCATTAATACAATCACAATTTAAAAGTTAAACAAAGGTTGGAAATCAAAAGTAATACATAAATAAGTTGTCTTCACCAAGTGATATAAGTAATTAGCCAATCATAACCTTTGTTTAACAAAAACTCTTACGATCAATCTTGGATCACGAGAATACTACACTATAACACTACGTGTTTTTACGTCCTATAATTATCTTACACGTGTCCCGGGAATCCTAAATATGACGTATGTCAAACCAGGAGGGACCTAAAGTCGTTAAATCGCATTATATTATCCTCAAAAGGGTGATGGAATAATGTCCAGGGGTCAAACGTGTAAAAAGACGAAAGTTTTGGATCTGGGGATGCCTTACGGACCGCAAGGCAGGAGCCATACGGTCCGTAAGCCCCTGCCAGCGAGCAGAAACATGGCAGAGCCATGTTAGCCACCTCTTCTCGCAATTATCGCGTTTCGTGCATGTCTTACATGTATTGGGACACTAATACTCGACCTCAAACACCTGGTAACCCCGTTGATCAGATCCTTGGTCATTTAAGTGGTGAAATTGAGTTGCAACACACACTTTATCATCACCAAGTGCACCAAGGCCTTGCTTGAGGAGCTTCTGATCATATCTAGGCATTCCAAATCGCTCCTAGCATTCACTTGAACTTATTGTAAGTCTTCAATCCCTGCTAAGTTGATTATTTATAGCCATTTGCTCCAAACAAAGTCTTGTCGTAAAAACGCATTGACTTTGCTATAAATCCGTGCATACTTCACCATTGTGCATAACGAAAGATCCTACGACGGGAGGTGATAATCTCTCAAGAGGGCATCTCCAGATTATCACGGATTCATGGCCGATTGGCGAGTCAAACGAAAAGTCAATAAAAGTCAAACTGAGCAATTTTTGTAAAATCAATATCTAATGATCCAGAAGTTATAAATTTTGTTTTGAAGCATTAATAACCTTAAAATAAGTATTAGAACTTGTGTCAACAAATTCAGCTCGTCAAATTTTGATCTAGGCTCGGTTTGTAACCGAAAGTCTCAGACGGTTGACTTTCAGTTCTGACCCGTTTTGAGCCATTCTTGATACTAAGTTTTGGTCATTTTATGACCATGATTATGTCTATAATATTGTCTTAAAGTTTTGTGACTCGATTCCTAAGAAATCCGAGTTATTACATAAGTTCCGTAAAAATCCTTAAAACTTCGCAAATAGGTCATTTTACGCAAAATAAGATTTCTAGCACATATGAATATATGGATGGTATACTTACTGATATGTTATGATAAGTAGGACCATTTGGGATGTTTGTTCAGTTTATGACATAAGTGTATACTTAAGAATCGCTAATCGCCGCTAAACAACTAAACTACCATTTTTACGAAAAATAGCAAGAATCAAACTTTTTATAATCGAAACCTTAACTTACTGATGTTATAAGTTAAATGACATATTTTGGTCATTTAAAATAGGTTCTAACTTCAGTTTATATTAAATATCGATTTAACGGCATTTTAGCGACTTTTACGCCTTTCGGCGCATAAGTATGGTTTAAAACCATAACCATGAGTCGAGACTTGTTACCTACTGATCTATAAACTTATTTTTAATATAACAACAGTAAGTAAAAGTCCCAAACTTAGAATCCCAAATTCGGCTTCAAAAGCTATGTGTGAAATTACTAAAATGCCCTGAGGGACATAGTATGTTTTAAAATCATCAAACACACATATATTTGATATCCTTCTATTATAACATGATAAAATACATATTTTTTACAGAATATTTAAGGTCATAACATCAGACTCACTTTAAACATCTTTTATAAGCCTAAAAACGACCAAAATTCTTTTGTAAGGCATAAATCGGTTTAAATATAACTCGGGCCTATCTTTGCAAATGCTACTGAATTTATAATATATTTTAAGCATATCTCATTATGGAACTTATATACGACTCTTACGATTACCCGGTTTCGCTTATACGCGTTCGGTTAAGCATACGTAGCTAGTTTGCGTATTTGAACCAAAACGGGTTTAACTTTGTCCATTCCTTATCAAAATCCAGAATGTTATTGGTCTTCCCATATTATGCAAGTCTATGTACTTGTCGGGTCCAATTAACATTCTATTCTAGTCACCGCTTAATCTAGCGTATCGTACCGTAGCGTATCACAATTTAGCGTAAGACTAACCGGTCCAAGTCTAGGACTTAACTAAGGACCCATTAACATTCTAATATTGGTTATTAATTACCATCACTCCAGACTGAACGCCTTCCGGTAGATTGCTCCTGTACTTGCTCTGGAATACGGCTGAATTTGGATTACTTGCGAACTTCAATTCAGGTAAATACTCTTAACTTATTTTCCCTATACGGGCTTGGGATACGGTAGACTACTACCGCTTGGTCGGGTATGGGATAATGTTTTATCCAGTTGTGATAATTAACTGAAATCTTACATAACCCGGTTTTGATCTGTTTTAACTGAAACTAAAACATTGGGGGTGGGCTTGACCGTGTCTGGGATATCCTTAGCTCACTAAATTGGTAGTGGCCATGACAATATAGCATGGCGTGTAGGCATACACTGGGAAATTGCTATCCTGCTTTCTTTGGGAAAGTTCAGAGTGGTGTGTCAGTCGATCATGTCTCGGTTTTTGTACCGGGCCTCATATGTAAAAGCCAGCACGTAAATCTATACAAGGACTTTTGTATTGTCTTAAGTTAATTATAAAAACGTGCTTAGCGCACCTAAAACCGTTTTCAAAAATATTTTCAAAATGAGTCGGTTGAGCGTATTTACTAGTGTAAACTGACGTATTTTCAAAAGCTGAAGTTACAGGTTGCAAGTACGGAATAGGCCGGGAGCTGCGGGGCGAATAACCAAGGAGTTGCGACTTTAGGATTTGCCTGTTTATAGTCTGATTATCATTTGTATGTTTTGCGATCCGCATGTGGATCCTATTACAAGCCTTGTTTGTATATATTTGTTCTGAACTTTGAACACTATCGGTTTGTAATAGTTTATTTATTCCAAGACTTTCGCTGTGTTTATCTTGTTTGGTAATGATGATATCAACTGTACGTCACGATACTCCCCACCGGGCCCACCGGTAGACACGTGGATGTCGGGGTGTGACATACACACACTCTAAAGATGGTTGGTAAATGAATGTGGTGGATAATGGTGGTATTGTGGTGTTGGAGTGGTGGCTGGTGTGAGAGAAGTGGTTTTCCATGGAATGTGATTGAAATGGAACTAAGCATCCCTACTTATAGCTGGAATCAGAAGCTTTACACGGCCTCGTTCCTGATGGGCATGACCTCGTGCCCTTCTTCCTCTCTATTTTCATTAAATGAGCTTGTCAGTCCAGATGCTTGCACGGCCCCGTGGCTATTGTACTTGCTGTACTATCCAAGATTTGCATATCTTGAAGTTGACCACAGCCCGTGTCTTTGGGACACGACCCCGTGTCTCTTTTCTGCTTCTTTTTTTCTTCTTCTTCTTTCTGGAATCTTGAGTGGGGCACGACCCCATGCCTCTTCTGTTTCATTGTTTTTGGTCTTGGGGTGTGTCATACCCCTAATTCCCAAGCAAGTCCCGGTGGGCCCGAGGGGGGAGTATCGTGACGTAAGATTGGGGTTGTCAATAGACAAACAACACAAATAGCACAACGGAAATCTTGGATTTAAATTACTATTACAAACGTAAATGTTCAAAATTCAAATAATAATAATACAAACGTTTGTAATAAGATCCACAGGCGGATCGTAAAATGTACAAGGCGATTCTAAATCAGACTCTAGGCTTCAATGCAAGGAGTTGGAAATTCCTATTAAGCATTTACGAGAAGCTTCCAGCCTATTTACTTTGCAACTTGCGCTTAGTCTTTTGAAAATACGCCAGTTTTCACTGGTAAATACAAATAACCGACACATTTTGAAAATATTTCAAAAATTTTTAAGTGCACAAGGCACATGATTTTTTATAAATAACTTGGGACAATTCAAAATGATCTTGTATACAGTTTTACAAGTCTGTTAATACATATGGGGTCTGGTGCAGAAACCGAATAACATGATTAACCGACACGCCACTTTAACCCATGAAGGGGTATCCCCAATACTAGTAAGAAAACATTTTATATAGCATAAGCATCTGTCAGGTGTATGCCTACACCCCGTGCACAAGTCATGGCCATTAGCAATTTAATGAGCCAATAATATCCAGGACACGGTCGAATTAACCCCCAATGTTTAAGTTATCAGATAATACAGATTAAAACGGGTTATGCGGATTTTCTAGTCACAAGCCAACATATGATCCCATACCAGACCAAGCGGTAATAATATACCGTATCCCAAGCCTGTATAGGGAAAATAGGTTAAAAGTATTTACCTGGCTTAGCAAGTCTTAATAAATAAGAAAATACAATAAGCACAACCATATCCAATTAACTAGCTTGGTTTGCTATTTCTTGGAAGGCCCTAATATAGAATGTGGGTCAACGGTCCTATTCAATCATAAACTTGGACCGGTTACTTAATTTAAACGAAACGGTACGATACGCTTCATTAAGCGATGACCGGAATAGAATGTAGTTTAAACCAACAAGTACTAAGACTTGTATAATATGGGTAAACAAATAACATTCTGGAGTTCGAAGTTTAAATGATAAGGTTTGACCCGTTTTGATTAAATTAGGTAAACTAGTTACATAAGCTTAACCGTACGCATATAAGCGATACCGGGTAACTGGATGAGTCATGAACAAGTTCTATATGCCAATATACTTTAAATAAGTTGTAATGTTAGTAAGATATCAACTTATATGCCAGTTAAGGTTTTAAAATTAAATTATGCCTCATAACGACGTTTTAGTTATTATGTGACATAAAAGGAACTTGCATATACTCTGATGTTATGATCATAAACATTCTGAAAAAAATACTTAATTTGTGATATAATATCAGTAGGATATCAAATGTATGTTTGATTTATTGTTTAAGACCAAACTATGCACCGTAAGGGCATTTTGGTCATTTCACACATAATTTGATAGTTTATTTTGGGATTCTGAGTTTATAACATGTACCTACTGTAAAAACATTTTAAATGAGTTAAAATTCAGTAGGTAACAAGTCTTGGTCGGTGAATATGGTTTAAAACCATACTATGCGCCGAAACGACGTTAAAGTCGTTAAATGACGATTTATGCAGGTTTTATGAAAAATGATGTTATGATCAGGATTATATGATCAAAATGATGTTATGATCAGGATTATATGATCAAAATGTGTTATTTAATAACATATCAGTAGGTAAAAAGGTTTTGTATAAAAAGCATGATTAAAACCAATTTAGGTGCCATAAGGGCATTATCGTCATTTATCGACATAATACAAGAACTTGTACTTAAACTCAGAATATAAACTGACTTGACATCCCAAATAATCCTACTTATGATATTGCATCAGTATGTGATGATTTTTATAAAGAAATTATGTTTTAAAACCATTTTAGATGCCGAAATGGCATTTTGGTCCTTTAAAAGCATAATTTGCGATATTATAATAAAACTCAGTTTATGATAGAATAATAACATCTAAACATGTTAACATATCACTATGTAATCCATTTGCATGTTCATTAGTGTTTAAAACCTTATTTTTAACAAAAGGGCAATATCGTCAAAGTATAGCATATTAACGGAAACTTGCATAAAACTCACATTATATTATGATCATGTATTATAACCTCAGAGGGTTATACTACATAATAATATGATCATAATGGAACCTTAAATAGTAGTAAACTAATATAATTCGGGTCAGAATCGAAAGTCAAACTAGAAGTCAAATTTCACGACTTTCGGTTGCAAACTGGCCCCTAGAATTGGAATTGACGAGCTGAACATGTTTACACATTTTCTAATAATTATTACCAAGTTATTAAAGTGTTAAAATATATTTATAACACCTACGTTAGCCGATTATGATTATTTTTAAAAGTGACTCGTTTAACTTTTAAAACAATAATATGTTGACTCGTCAATTGACCAAGCAAACGTGATTCTTAGGATGTGCCATTTTAAGGGATTAACACCTACCTAACTACGGTCACGTAGCCATGTTCATCTCGAACAATGGCTGGACCATAAAGGTCTGAACTGAAATTCAAAGCATTTATCGAAAAATGCTTGACTTTTGGCTTTAAAAGCCTAATAAAAGAAAATGCAGAGGAAAGGAACACTTACAAGTGATCCTAAAATGCAAATGAACTAAGTTGGATGCTCCTTTTAGCTAGGAACTTCCAGAGGAGGGTGATAGAAGGATAAATGAGAAAGATGCAAGCTCAACAAGTGACCATGACACCTATTTATACTTGTGGAGCGATTATGATGAGTTTCTAGGTGTTAAGGGAGGTTAGGAGGAGCCTACAAGTGTCCATGGACGTGGCACAGCAGACAAACAAGCCCATGGTTTTGAATTACATGGGTTTTGTAGCTTGGAGTGGCCCCTAAGCGTGTTTCTGCTACATTTAATCTCTGGCGGCCCGCGAGAGACAAGGCTGTCTCTCTCGCGACCGGCGAGACACCCTAAATACTTTGAAAACTTGACATTTTTGGCCCCTTAACCTTTTATACCCTCATATATCATTACAATAACATAATTAGCCCCTTAAGACCAATAGTTGGCACACCCGAGAGTATAATCGAACATCGTCAAGATCCCGGTTCGTTAAAGGGTCACTCAGAGGTATGAATTTAACATGTTGACGCCTTTAACCCCTCTATTGACCAACTTTTAATTAAATTCACAAACGGTCCTCTTGTCCAACCAGTGGCTCATTTGAGAGTACGGACACCGTGAAGGGTCACTCAGAGGCATAGTTTCAGCATGTTGACACCTTTAGTCTTCCTGTCAATAGTGGACACAAATAGGTATAGGGACACGTGTTGTCACATTATTGGACACGATTGTACGAGGTGTTACATCCTCACCCCCTTAAAAGAAATCTTGACCTCGAGATTTTATTCAAAAAGATGGGGGTTACTTTTGTCGCATAGTGGACTCAACCTCCCATGTATAGTCGGGCCTCGACGAGCATCCCATTTAACCTTTACAATAGGTATAAACTTCTTTTGGAGCTTCTTAACCTGTTGATCCTCGATCGAAATCGGTTTCTCAATGAGCCTCTGGTTTTCGTCAATTTGCACATCATGATGTGACATTGCTAACGACTCATCGGCTAGACATTTCTTCAAATTATAGATGTGGAACACATCATGAATTCCACGAAGCTCCTCTGGTAGCTTAAGCTTATAAGCTACTGATCCGACACATTCGATTATCTCGAATGGTCCTATATATCTTGGGCTCAACTTGCCTTTCTTTCCAAAACACATCAACCTTTCCAGGGTGATACTTTCAATAAAACGTTGACCCCTATCTAGAACTTAAGAGGTTTACGTATCTTATCCGCATAACTCTTCCACCTATCACGGGCAGCCTTGAGACGATCACAGATTTGCATTATCTTATCTGTGGTCTCTAGGACAATCTCTGGTCCTGTTAGTTGGGCTTCCCCAACTTCAGCCCAACGAACAGGCGTTCTGCATTTTCCCATACAAGGCCTCAAAGGGAGCAACCTTGATATCAGCTTGTATGATAACTGTTGTTATAGGAGAATTCTATTAGGGGTAAGTGCTCATCCCAACTTCCACCTAAATCAATCACGCATGCCCTAAGCATGTCTTCCAAAGTTTGGATGGTACTCTCACTTTGTCCATCATCCTGTGGATGGTAAGCCGTACTGAAGTTTAATCTCGTACCTAATGAGTGCTGGAAACTTTTCCATAAATGAGAAGTGTATCTAGTATCTCTATCGGATACAATAGATACTGGCACACCATGTAGGGACACAATCTTGTCCACATATAACTTAGCCAACTTGTCAGAGCTATAAGTCTCCTTTATGGGCAAGAAATGTGCTGACTTATTTAGTATATCCACAATGACCCAAATCGCGTCATTACCACCTTGGTCTTAGGTAACTTGGTAATTAAATCCATGGTTACTATTTCCCATTTCCATGTGGGAATTTCAAGTTGTTGTAGAATTCATGACGGTTTTTGATGTTCAGTCTTAACTTGCGAATACGTCAGACACTTAGCTATATAGGTGTCTATGGATTTCTTCATACCCATCCACCAGTAATTCTTTTTCAGATCTTGATACATTTTGTCACCTCCAGGGTGAACTGAGTATCTAGAATTATGCGCTTCCTAGAGGATTAGATCTCTATGTCCTCCAAACACTAGAACCCAGATTCTTTCATTAAATCTAAGGATTCCATCCTTTCCAGGTGTCAACTGATCAATAGTTCCACCTAATTCCTCCCTAGAAACATTTCGTCTAACAGGGATTGCTTTTGCGCATCTATCAGCTTCTCATTCAAGCTGTTTCTGATCTCAATTCTCTTGGCGTTAATCCTAATCGGCTTAACCCTTTATTTACGACTCAACGCATCGGCAACCACATTTGCCTTGCCTGGATGGTAGTGAATTTCACAATTATAATCATCAAGTGTCTCCATCCAGCGATGTTGTCGCATGTTCAAATCCTTTTGATTGAACAGGTGTTGGAGACTTTTATGGCCGGTGTATATAACACATTTTGTGAAATATAAGTAATGCCTCCATAGCTTAAAAGCAAACACAACGGCACCCAATTCCAAATCATGGCTGCTGTAATTCCTTTCATGCACCTTCAACTGTCGTGTTGCATAAGCAATCACTTTGCCTCATTGAATTAACACACAGCCCATGAAAGTGTGCGAGGCATCATAATACACGACAAAGTCCTCAATACCCTCAGGTAGAGGTAACACAGGAGCATTGCTCAACTTGTGTTTTAGAATCTCAAAAGATTCCTGCCGTTTGGGACCCTAGTCAAACTTGACATTCTTACGGGTCAGAGTAGTCAGAGGAGTGGCTACCCTTGATAAAATTTCAATGAATCTTTTATAATAACCAGCCAATCCTAAGAAACTACGAATTCTGATGGAGTCTTGGGTACTTCCCAATTCATGATGGCTTCAATATTGGCGGGATCCCCTTGGATACCACGCTCACTAACCACGTGTCCAAGGAATTAGACTTCTCAAATCTAGAATTCACATTTGGAGAACTTAGCATATAGCTTCTCCAGCTTTAGTAACTCTAGGATGCACCGTAGGTGTTTCTCGTGATCAGCTTGATTCCGAGAATAGATAAGTATGTCGTCTATGAAGACAATGACAAACGTATCCAGACATGGCTTGCAGACTCTAGTCATGAGATCCATGAATGCTGCAGGTGCATTAGTGAGCCTAAAAGGAATCACTAAGAACTCATAGTGACCGTATCTGGTCCTGAAGGTAGTCTTTGGAACATCTTCACTTCTAACTTTCAGTTGATGATAACCCGACCTCAAGTCAATCTTAGAAAAGTAACTAGCTCCTTGGAGTTGGTTGAACAAATCATCGATCCTGGGCAGTGGATAATGATTCTTGATCGTTATCTTGTTAAGCTCATGATAGTCAATGCACATCCGCATTGAACCATCTTTCTTTTTTACAAACATAATAGGAGCTCCCCAGCGCGAAGAACTAGGCTGAATGAAGCCTTTCTCTAAAAGTTCATCTAATTGTGTCCACAATTCTTTCATTTCATTAGGTGCTAATCGGTACGAAGCTGTTGCAACGGGTGCAACTCCTGGTAAAATGTCGATCCTAAATTCGACTTGTCTATCTGGAGGTAGACCAGGTAATTCTTCGGGGAACACGTCTGGATATTCTGAGATGACTGGTATATCCTCAATCTTTGGTTTGTCTCTTCGGTAGTCACTTGTGCCACGTAGATGGCACAACCTCTCTTCAAACACCGGGATGCCTTAAGCAGCGATGCTTTCTCAGGCAATCCATAATGTATATCCCGATGGATGGTGAGTAGTTCACCAGATGAGGTTTTAATTTCGATGAGTTTCTTATCACAGGCAATGCAGGCTTGGTTATGGGATAACCAAACCATGCCTAAGACTACATCGAACCCCGCCAATTTCGTTGGCAAAAGAGAGATAGGAATGGAATGATTCTTAATGGATATAAAACATCCATCAAGAATGGAAGATGTGGTTTCTATGGTTCCATCGACAAGTTCTACTTCACAAGTTATGTCTAGTGTTCTTATAGGTAAATTTAATAGTTTACTAAACTTATAGTCTACAAAAGACTTATCAGCTCCTGAATAAAAAATGACTCTAGAAAAGATATTATTGATTAGGAACGTACCCGTTATGACGTTTTTGTCATTCACAGCCTCCCTAGCATTCATCTGAAGGCTCGGGCATTTCCCTTCTTAGTCTCTCCAGGTTAGCTGAATCTCCTTTGGTAGCTTTAGTGCAGTTGGTCTTAATATGGCCCTTCTCGCCACAACCATAGCAAACTACATCCTTAAGATCCTTACAGTCTAGGGTCTTATGCCCCGTTTTCTTACAAATACCACAGGGTATAGCCTGCTGGTCTGAACAACATTGTCCCCAGTGCCCCTGCTGCAGGTCTTATAAACGGGTCTCACATCGAACCAATGCTAGTTCTTATTGAACCCAAATTTACCCTTCTTCTTGAACCTGTGGGAGTTATCATCCTCCCATTTCCTCTTTCCATTGGTCTCAACCTTGACCGCTCTGCCTCACTAGATCCAAGGTGAGGGAAAGGGATAGATCAACTGCCAATCTATATGTGGTAGGCTGAGCAGCCTTAACCATGCCCTTAATCTCGGGCGCTAGACAATTTATGAAATGCGCAATGCATTTAGGTTCGGGGATGATTAAATAGGGTACTAGCATGGACAGGGAATTGTAGTCGGTTACATACTTCCGACAATCAAGATTCTTCATTGCGAGAGTCAGAAAATCTGACTCTATTTTCTCCACTTCATGAGGTGGGTGTAGGTATCTTTGATAAGGTCCATAAACTTGGACCATCCTAAGTTATATAGGGGTACCTTCCCTGTTGATTGAACCATTACCTTCCACCAAATTAGGGCATCGCCCTTGAAAGATTGTGAAACAAACTTCACAACATCCTTATCAGCACAACCGCTGATATCCACAATAGTCTCCTTTTCGTCTAGCAATCTCAAGGCTTCTATAGCCCCCTTCTCACCATTGAAGTCTCAGGGCTTACAGGATATAAAATACTTGTAGGTACAACCATCCTTTGAAGAACGTGACCTATCATGAAACTCTTGTTTCTTGGGTTCACTCCTCGCATTCGAAGAATGAACCGAGCTCTCCTTACGAGATGAATGTGGAATAGATATGGGCTTAGAGCGAGTAGCGCTCGACTCCCTTTGATTATCTATGAATGCATTCATAGCCTTGTCGACCTCAGCGGCAATCATGGCTTAGAAATTGACTCCCTCGCCATTACGATTATCGTTAAAATTAACATTATCATTGTCGTTGCATCTGCTATTAGCTTCATCTTAGCGGGCCATTTTGTACATTTGGTACTAAACACCAAAATATATATGTATTAGCTATGGTATTATTAAACCATACAGTCTTATATGGTTTTGATATATAAATCCTTCGCCTTTTTGTACCAGTGTACACAATGTCACATCTATCAGGCTTTAACATTTCAAATGAATGTTATTTAGAATATCTAAATGTATTTGGCATAGGTCTCAAAAGGACCATCAAGGGCAACTCTAATTTGGACATAGTCCATTAGACAGTGGATCATAAAGTCACAACTGTCATTGTCATAATGACAATTATAGAAAGCTCATAGGCTTGTCACGTACGACATTAAAATATGGCACATTGGCCTGTCACAAAGGACTTAAAGATATGGCACATTGGCCTGTCATAGAGGACATTTAGAATATTAGTCACGATCTTAATTGATCAAGGGGCCTTAAGGCTTGAACGTAGTTCATTACCTTGGATAGGGAGTCTTAAGACTACAACTGTTATTGTCATAATTGACGATATAATATGGCCCGTAGGCAAATCAATTGTCATCATATAGGATGTAAAATAGATGATCATCGCATTGATGATATTAGTCATGATCTCATTGATCATATAGACTATGAGGCTTGAGCATAGTTCACCACTTGGACAGGGAACCATAAGGTTACAACTGTCATTGTCTTAATTGATAATATAGTCAGAAGGCAAAACATCGCTAATGGGTGTTAAATCATAGCCCGTAGGCAACACATCACTAATGGATGTTAAATTATAGCCCGTAGGCAACACATTACTAATGGATGTTAAATATGATCATAACACTGATGATATAGCCGGGATCAAATTTGATCACATAGGCTATAAAGCTTGGACGTAGTCCATTACCTAGACAACTAGCATGGTTCCTCAGGTCACACTGCCAGGAGTATTAACATTACTTGAATGTTAACACATAATTGTCTTAATGGTTGAAAATAAAATTCATAGTCTCATTTGACCATAATGACTTTTGAGACTTGAACATAGTTCACCACCTCTGGATAGAAGGGATAATCTTCCTTAACTATCATGATAGAAGGGCTATTCATCCTTAACTATCTTTTATATTTGCGAAATAATATGGACTTTGCCAACCGGCTGGTCAAAACCATTAAGAGTATATTTTTGGTATTATATGGCAGATCGTTAAAATTCGAATTAAAATTGAGACGATCGCTTGAAAGGATGTAATAAATACAAATATAAATAAATCCCAAATTTTCATTAAATGATAGAAAATAAAAAATTACCTTAAACAGGACTTAGAGATAATTAGGCTAATTGTCCTTGTAGGGACTAAATGAAAGACATGTTCACGCAAGGACTAAAAGAAAATAAACTTGTCCACGCAGGTACTTTTGGAAATTTAATTCAATATAAAAGAAAATCTTCTACTCATCCTTCTTTCCCGTTACTAATTTGGAAAGCTTCTTGAAGAACTTATTGGTCTTCTTCTCCGTCTTTTCAGCCTGCGGTGAATTTGTTTCGCTCGTTCCAATACTTGATTTATAGCATCAAGTTGTTGTGGTGGCGGCCGTGGTTGTGGCATAGTAGGGTACGGGTACCCATAACTTTGATATCCTGTAGTTGGGTAAGTAGGTCGGAAAATAGATGGTATAGTGCGTTATGCACGACCGCTTGTAGATAAGGGTCGTACGACGGCGCCTGATAGTTATAATCTATCGGCATAGAAGGATTCAAAGGATTATATCCAGAATATCTAAATAGGTAGGAATTGGGTTATAAAAACCCGATGGTGGTGGTTGAACCACAGGTTGTGGTGTTGGGTCCACCACAGGTGCAGTTTTTGAGGGTCCACTCATTTGTGGGTCCTAAGGAATGGTAGGGTAGGTTTGGGTCAATGGTGGTAGCGGACCCAACCATTGTCCTGCACGCACCGACATGCGTGCTCCACACTTTCTCCTTGGGGGTCTTGGGTGGTTGTGATTGTTCCACAGGTTCCATCTGCACATCTTCTAGTGGAGATGGCGGTTTAGGTATTGGAGAATGATATGGAGGAGTATTGGCAAAAGTGAATCGGTTCCAATATTGGTCTCATTCGTTAGGACCTTGGTACGGTGATCCCGCATATGATGTGGAACCACTAGAGATCTCAATTGGATGCATGTTGGATCCAGATGGTGGCATTTCTTGATCAGAGTTCTCATCCATTACTTATAATTGCAGCTTTTGTGTAATATGTGCAGAGTCTTATGTTGGTCAGGGTCTATTATGAAACTTGTTAAACATTTAGTCTGTTTGAATCCGGAGATGGTTATGTGTAACCATGCTCCGAGTTTTGGTGCTTTTGTTGTCTGTCCGGACTTCCTTATGTATAGAGGGAGTCCGAGGTTATCTTAATGTGTCCGGGCTTCTTTATGTATAGAGGAAGTCAGAGTTTCAGTGTGTAGTTGATGTCCGGACTTCCCTAAGTAAAGGGAGTCCGAGGTTTGTAGCTTTTGGGCCTTGAGCCTTTCTATGTGATCTCTGGATATGTTTGTTATCCGGAGATGGTCTTGTATATATATGCCTTTAATGGAATAGACAAGACAACATTTTCTATGTGGAATTCTGTGCCCTAATCATTGTGTGTGTTTTGTCTGGCGGCTGCTTTGTGTGTGACGTCATTCATCTCCTACATCAATAATACTCTGTGTATTCTTGATTTCCCTCATAACCTTGCATTCTTGTTCTACATCCTACAGTGGTTGATCATCAGGTGGATTCCGCACACCTGTTGGTTGTCTTTGTTGAGTGAGATCTTAGGTTAGTGACCTTACAAGTGGTATCAGAGCAGTGTGCTCATACTACTATAGGTGTTTCTTAGTTTGAAGGTTTTTGTGAGAAAAGTTCAAACTTTGATAGGGTTTAGTGTTTGTTTAGTGAGTTTTTGTGATTTATTCTTGATTTTTCATTCATTTCTAGTGTTGGTGATGGATTTTGAGTAGTTTAGTGATTTTTAGTGTTGATCTTCATCTGGGTTTTACAGAGCATTCATGATGTTCTTGCTGGGCATTTGAAGGTTGGTGAAAGATTCCTTGTTTGATTTAAAATATTTGTTTCGTGTTTTTATTTTACTCTTTGTTTCTCCGGACTATTTGTGATCCAATGTGTAGTCACATTGGTGAGATATCCGGAAACTGCTACTCTCAAACGTTCAGACTTTCAGTTCGGATTAAAGTAATACACTGTGTACACCGAAGTTGAAATCTGTCCTAATTTTTTGTGAGGTGTCCGTGTTTCTTTTATTCTGGATTAAGTAAAAGGCTGTCAAAAGAGTTGATTAGGTCCGGAGTTTAGTTCTCTGTCCGAGTTAATTCCGTGTCTGAGTGTCTTCCTTTCCGAGTTTATCTTCTCCTTAGTTGTCTAAACTTAAGGAATCTGTCCGAGTTTCTGTTTTGTATTGAAAGTGTTAGAGTGTATTCAGAATTCCAGGTTTAAAGTAAATCTGGAAAAAGCGTTTGTCAGGAAGTAGGTCCGGGGTTTATAATCTGATTTTTCATCACTATATCTATTCTGTGTCTTTTCCGAGTTTAGATCTCAGGAGTTTGTCTTAATATTTCTCTGTGTCTTCTGTTCCTTCTGATTCATTTTGTGTGACCTCTGTTGTTCTTAAGTGTCATCCACAATGGCAAACAATCTTACTGCCATGGTTCAAAATCTCAAACACAATGCCGAAGTTGGAAGTAGCGATAAACCACCTCTTCTAATAAACGAGTTAGACTTTCCTGAATGGAAGAAACGTTTCGAAAGATATGTGAGAGCAAAAGATATAAAGATTTGGTTGTGTATCATCAAAGGTTGTGGAGCAACACCAATTTGAACTTTAACGATTGATACCTATCTAGCTCTGACAGATGAGCATAAGAAGTTTTACGAATGTGACGAGAGAGCTATGTCCATGTTAACTATAGCTCTTACTCAATCGATACTTCATACTTTTCGCAAAAGAAGCACTTCGAAAGAATTATGGGATAGTATGATTGAGCGTTATGAAGGTAATACTATGTACATGAAGAGACGCTTAGAACGGCTAAAAACGCAGTTTGTAGTGTTTAAGGCATTAAAGGGCGAGTCTTTTAATGACACTGTTAATCGATTCTATCACTTGCTAAGTGAGCTTGACCGAAGTGAAGAGAATATTTACACAGAATTTGAGAAAGTTGAGAAATTTCTAAACTGTCTTTCTCGGGAGTGGAATATGTACACTGAGTTAATCAGGGAAAATGTCTTGTTTGATGAACTTACATTAGAAAATACAATCTAGAAATTAAAAGGTTATGCTTGGAATATGGAGGATCAAGCATCTGACTTTGAAAAGATTTAGGATCCTCAACTGTATAAAGCCTCAAAGCCTACAGATAAGGGTAACGCAAGTGGTGCTGGAGTTGCACTACTTTCTAAAAATGAAGATCAAGCTACTCATCAGGCCTTCATAAGTAACAATGCAAATGTCAGTGGTTCTAGTGGAACTGTAAGTTCGAATCAAGGTATGTACTCTTCGGGAGGAAGTCAAAAACACACAAGCAACAAACTTCAACATTCCTAAGATTGATCCAAACTGTTTAAAGTTGATAGAGGACAACATGAGTCTCCTAGCGTCATTTATGACAGCCTATGAGAACTTTTGTCTCGGAAAGCTTGTCGACCAATCTAGTCTTAATGAAGACTTTGATCAAATAGATCAAGATGAAATGAAAGAACTTGATCTTCAACTCAATATGGCGTTACTGGTTAGAAGAGCAAAGAAGTTCCTTCTAAAAACCGGTAAGAAGTTTATCGGTGGACAACCAAGACACGAATGGGTATTGACATGTCAAAGGTAAAATGCTACAATTGTGCTATCTATGGACACTATGCCCGAGATTGTAGAAAGCCGAAGATGGAAAGATATACCAGAGAAGGAAGCTCACAAAATGGAAGCAACTCAAGAAATCAGTCGAATGGCAATGGTGGATCCAGTTCAGCTTCTCGTTCAAACACTTCAGACAATCTTGCTCCTTATTCAAACAATGCCTTAGTTGCCCAACCGTTACAAGGTGTAACTGATCCACATGATTGGGGTTGTGCATTAGAAGACTTGGCAGTGGCCATTGTTTCACAAGCATTCATGGCAGAGATTATAGAAGATGAAGTTTGTGAGGAAGATGTCATGGAAGAAGTATGTGTGGAAGTTGTCGAAGAAGCTAGCATGGCAGAACTTGGGTTGTAGCAGAAGCTATAAGTGACGAATTGGTTGCTAATGAGGTTGTTGAAAAGGAAGAAACAAAAGGAACAGAGAGAAAAGGTGAAAGCTTTGAGTTCAGAATCTCTACAGCCGAAATACAGAAATTTGTTGATGATGAAGCTCAAAAGTTGATTGAAAGACCCACGACAGATGAGGATTGCGCTTTCATGGCTGGTGTTGAGGTAAAATCAAATCTCGTAGATAAACGTTGTGCAAGATGCGTTGCGTTTGTTACAAAAATTGATAGATACGCTCTACACAACACAAACCTAATTGCTGATCTTGAAAAATCAAGAGAACTCATTGCGGTTCTATCTTGTTCGGATAAGGAACACCGAATTAAGATAAAATCTCTAAAAAATGACATCTCCGAATTTGAAAGACGTGTGGCTCAAGCAACTCTAAAAAATCAAGAATTAAAATCAGAACTTGAATTGAATCAAAACTGTGTTTTAGAAAAGAACAGAATCATTTTAGAAAAGGACAATCTGATTCTTGATTTGGAGAGAAAAAATGAGAAGTTCGGAAGTTCATCTGAAGTGATGAATTTCTGTATTAATAGCCAACATATTAAGAACACTAAAGAGGAAATGTTTGGCGTCGGGTATAGTACGGTTCCCCACCAGTTAATCACAACTATACTTCGATGGCAAGCATTGACCCAGAGATTGCTAACTTTGTTCCAACAACTCCCCTGGCCGTTGATCCGCCAATTGGGTTGGATACTGAGCTTGAGATTTCCTCGGACTCAGAACACTCGAAGTTTGATGAGGCGTCAAAGAAAAGTGAATTTAATTTTGAAAACATTGAAAACTTAATCAGTAACAAAATTTTGGAAATTTTTAATCAAGTTCAGAATGTTAGTGAGAAACCCAAACCTCATGGGAAGTCTCAAAAGAAATCGAAAAATGTTTCCAAAACTAATTTTGTCAAGGGAGGAGACTTTCATACGGAAGTCGAGAAAATTGAGACAATATCTAATTCACAATTTGTTTCACAAATCTTAAAAAATTCAACAAATGCCTCATCATCTTCGAACAGTCATGAGGAACGTCCAAAGAAGACGGAGAAAGTTAGAAAGTGTTACAAGTGTCGTGAGAAAGGACACCTAGCTGCTGAATGTCCGAACAAAAATGGTAAACCCCTTGTTGATCCTGATCTAAGAAAACCATTTGTTGAAAAATCTGAAATTAAGGTAAAAGTTGAAAAGAAAAAGAACAAACCTCAAAAGGTTGAGAAAGCAGTAGTGATTAAACAAGAAACAAAACCTGTTGTTAAATCAAATGCTAAATCACAACAACATCAGGATCAACGTGAGGAACCACTGGATATACGTCCAAAACATGAATCGGAAAGTTCATCACAAACACACGATGCTCGGGAGAAAACGCCTCATCGACGCTAAAATCGTGTTACTTTCCAATCACAAGAGAATGAGAAACGTTCTAGAGGAACTAACGGCGACTATGTTAGACCTCATGCTCAGAACCGGTTTGTGAATGATCGAAGTGCTTCTCCCCCCCAATATCACAATCAAAGAGCACATTCGGTTAACCAATCTAGACAATTCTCAAGAAATTACGAAGCGCCAAGGTTTAATTGAAATTTCGAAACTCCGAGAAGTCAAAATTTCGCTTATCAACATCATGGTGGTCGAAACTTTGAAAATTATGGTTACACGAATCGATCGTCAACTCCATACAATTCCCATTTTGATGGCAACCACTCCAACAACTTCGAAACGGAAATGGAGGACGTGGTGGCGGTGACGGTTATTTCAAAGAATTTTCGTATGTTGATGAAATGGGACGACCCAAGGCCGTTATGGCTTGGGTCCCACATTCTAATTAATTTTCTTTGGTGAGTGTAGGAGCAGCTGAAGAGGGCTATCTATATTTGGTATATCGATAGTTGCTGTCCAGACACATGACAGGAAATAAAGAGTTGTTGCAAAATCTCAAGTCGATTCGTGGTGGTTATGTGAACTTTGCTGGTGAAAAGGGAGGTTATATCACTAGTGAAGGTTCTGTTTCAAATGGAAAGATTACGCTGCACAAAGTGAATTTTGTCAAAGAGCTAAAGCATAATTTGATGTCGGTATCTCAAATCTGTGACATCAAGTATACGATGTTGTTCACTGATAAAGCTTGCTTCGTTTTGCGTCCTGGCTTTGCCGTTCCTAAAGATTGGATCTGTCACACCCCGACCCGCAGCGGAATAAGAGTCGGGGCATAATTGGGTTATCACCAAAGCTCATGACATTTACTAATATGTTTCATATTTATTAAAGTCAAAGTTACATTCCAAATAATCCAAACATGTCCATACAATACAAAGAAAATAAACCAAACATAACAATCCCAAACTCTAAATCATTTTATTCTTCTAGTCCAATCCTATGTGTTTCTGACTGCAGCTGGCTCACCTGTATCATGTGTAAAAATGGGGATTTTGGGTCAACATAAGTTGGCGAGTGAACCTTGTTAGATAAACATTTATTATTGATTTACTTGTTAGTTTATCAATGAAAAATTGTGCATAATCATAAATGAGCAAATGTAAATAATCAGGCAGTGGCAATAGCAATCACAACTATTTACATCCAATAACATATGATAGCATACATAAACATACCAACATCATACGATAAATAACATAAATGAAACTGTGCGATCAAGGCTCAATCAAACGGAGCCGATCGTATTGCATGTACTGAAAATGAAAAATGTCTGTGCGATCAAGGCTCAATCAAACGGAGCCGATCGTATTGCATGTACTGAAATGAAAATGTCTGTGCGATCAAGGCTCAATCAAACGGAGCCGATCGTATGTGGGCACGCCGGGTTCACGCTCATAATGAAATGGGGAACATGCTCAACGCTCATAATGTAATGGGGAGCGGCGGCCTATGAAATTGCATGTACTGAAAATAATAAATTACATCTAACGATAACTACACAACTGTTGAAGCAAACTGAATACACATGTTCATGATATGATGAATGCACAATAGTTTAAGTATAATATATATATCAAGACACATGATACACCCCAAAACGTGATTAAACGGGGAATTTGTAAAGATTCACTCACATTGGGTGCGTTGGATTGGAGATGGTGAGATGCGCACGAGTCGAGAGATTTGAACAACGAGAATTACTAACCTAAATAATAACGGAAAAATATAATAAATGAGTGGATTTTATTAAGGATTTTAATGGAATTTTTAGATATATTTTTGTGAGTTTAAGGCTATTTTCTATCTTTAAAAATGTTATTTTTAAGTATTTTTAATTGATTTTTAAATTAAATTAAATAAATAAAAATATAAAAAAAATTTGTTTATTTTGCGTTGACCGTTGACCGTTGACTTGTTGACCGGTTCGGTCAGTGAAATTGTTTGCGCCAGGTGAGGCTCGAACCCGAGACCTCCCGTACGCGTGCACGCAGCTCTACCAACTGAGCTACGTGTCTAACCAAAAATAATCTTATTTTTAATTATATTTATATACTAATTCGATTTAACCAAAATTCTTTTAATTTCAAAAACATTTTAATTCAACAAACCGGTGCCAATAACAGGTTTCGAACGCGTGACGTGCGACTTAGTGTTGCACACAGTCCACCGCTGGACTGTGTGTCTAACCTGGTTATTATCTCGGTTTTTATTATACTTAACAACTAACGGGATTAACCCGGTTCAGCTTTAATCAAAAAAGGCATTTTATTACTTAGAGGGTGCGTGTATCAGGGATCGAACTCGTGACGTGTGCTTATTATTTGCACACAGTCCACCGCTGGACTGTGTGTCTAACCCGTTCATTTTATCGGTTTTTATTAGTCTTATGTTATATTGCGTCTTCGTCTTCTTCGTTAATTTTACCAGAAAGCATATTCCGACTGTTATGACCGATCCATGACATATTCGCTTTTCAAACATTATAAGTAATTTAAAAGTAAGAATGGAGAGAGTTTGGGGAAAAGAATGTACCGATTAACGTTGTTCACAGAATTCCGACAGAGGTTCGTCGGTTCTGAGAGTGAACTCCGGCTGTTAAAATCAATTAACAGCTTTGTTCGATTATTTAAGAAGTTGAGGCACTTAAACAAAGTTTAACAGAAGTTTGAAAGGTCATACCAGTTCTCGGTGGGTTTTCGGAAGTTTCAGAAGTTTTCCGGCGAAGGTAGGATTTTCGACAAACGTTGACTAGGACTGATTCTGATGGTGGAGTTGTGTTAGTGACCGATTAATCACATGATTGAAACAGAAAGAGTCGAAGGAATTACCGTGTGGATGTGAGTCTCGGTTTTCCGGCGACTTGCAGAATTTTTCCGGCGAGTTGATTTAAGCTTCTCCGGTGGACTGTAAGGTTGCGGAAATGTAATTGAAAGTCTTGCAGAGTGTTTTGAGTCGCATGAGGGGTCTAGGATTGAAGTAATCTGGACTTGATTATTTTTCGGCTATAAAAACCGATGGTGATGACATTTGATGTTCATTCAATCTGAATTGATGAGAAAACGTCGGTGCATCGGTTATAACCTGAATGTGCGAGTAATCAAACGATTTGACGATTGAATTGCCGATTTCCGTTTCTCAGTTGGCGCAACCGGTTTAACCGAGTTTGTGTATAAATGTTATTTGTTTCCTAGAGATAACAGAAAACAACAAGTGGCGGAGTGGTGATGTGGGTGTGTGTTAAGACTTTGAAGTTATGAACCGGCTGACCCGGGTTCGAGTCCCGGCAGCAACTTTTTATTTTTATTTATTTTGTTTTCACTTTTTATCAAATATAATTTTTATAGTTTAGTTTGTTTATTAATTATGTATCATTAAAAACCAAAATAACCATAAATACACAACGTGACATTTATAACTTGATATTCGATTACAAAACGGAGCGGGTTTTGGAAACCCGTTTTTGACAAATGTTACAGTATCCCCTACTTTTAGGAATTTCGTCCCGAAATTTAAATAGTTGATGTAGTAGGAAAAAGATGCGGGTATTTTTCACGCATTGAGTCTTCACGTTCCCAAGTAAACTCAGGTCCCCGTTTCGACTCACAGCGTACCCTAACAATTGGAATGCGACTTCGTCGTAGACGTTTCTCTCCGAAGTCCATGATCTCTACTGGTCTTTCAATAAAATGCATAGATTCATCAATCTGAATATCTTTCAATTTAAGAAGTTGAGGCACTTAAACAAAGTTTAACAGAAATTTGAAAGGTCATACCAGTTCTCGGTGGGTTTTCGGAAGTTTCAGAAGTTTTCCGGCGAAGGTAGGATTTTCGACAAACGTTGACTAGGACTGATTTGATGGTGGAGTTTGTTGTAAGTAGACGATTATCACATGATTGAAACAGAAAGGAGTCGAAGGAATTACCGTTTGGGATGTGAGTCTCGTTCTTCCGGCGACTTGCGAATTATTTCCGCGAGTTGATTTAAGCTTCTCCGGTGGATGTAAGGTTGCGGAAATGTAATTGAAAGTCTTGCAGAGTGTTTTGAGTCGCAGGGGAGTCTAGGATTGAAAGTAATACTGGAACTTGATTATTTTTCGGTTATAAAACCGATGGTGAATGACATTTGATGTTCATTCAATCTGAATTGATGAGAAAACGTCGGTTGCATCGGTTATAACCTGAATGTGCAGTAATCAAACGATTTGACGATTGAAATTGCCGATTTCCGTTTCTTCAGTTGGCGCAAAGTTTAACCGGATTTGTGTATAAATGTTATTTGTTTCCTAGGATAACTATAAAACATTCAAGTGCGAGTGGTGTAGTTGTTTGTGTTAAGACTTTGAAGTTATAACGGCTGACCGGGTTCGAGTCCCTGCAGCAACTTTTTATTTTTATTTATTTTGTTTTCACTTTTTAAATAATATAATTTTTATAGTTTAGTTTGTTTATTAATTATTTCATTAAAAACCAAAATAACCATAAATACACAACGTGACATTTATAACTTGATATTCGATTACAAAACGGAGGGGTTTTGGAAACCGTTTTTACAAATGTTACAGTACCCTACTTAGGAATTTCGTCCCGAAATTTAAATAGTTGATGTAGTAGAAAGATGCGGTATTTCACGATGAGTTTCACGTACCCAAGTAACTAGTCCCGTTCGACTCCAGCGTACCCTAACAATGGAATGCGACTTCGTCGTAGACGTTTCTCTCCGAAGTCCATGATCTTACTGGTCTTTCAATAAATGCATAGATTCATCATCTGAATATCTTTCAATTAGAATTGAGGCACTTAACAAAGTTTAAAGAATTTGAAGTCATACCAGTTCTCGGTGGGTTTTCGGAAGTTTAGAGTTTTCCGGCGAAGTAGGATTTCGACAACGTTGACTAGGACTGATTCTGATGTGGAGTTGTGTTAGTGACGATTATACATGATTGAAACAGAAAGAGTCGAGGAATTACGTGTGATGTGAGTCTCGTTTTCCGGCGACTTGCAGAATTTTTCCGGCGAGTTGATTAAGCTGCTCCGGTGGACTGTAAGTGCGAATGTAATTGAAAGTTTGCAGAGTGTTTGAGTCGCAGGAGGGTCTGGATTGAGTAATCTGACTTGATTATTTTCGGCTATAAACGATGGTGATGAATTTGATGTTCATTCAATCTGAATTGAGAGAAAAGTCGGTGCATCGGTTATAACCTGAATGTGCGAGTAATCAAACGATTTGACGATTGAATGCCGATTCCGTTTCCAGTTGGCGCAACCGGTTTACCGAGTTTGTGTATAAATGTTATTTGTTTCTAGAGATAACAGAAACAACAGTGGCGGGTGGTGATGGGTGTGTGTTAAGCTTTGAAGTATAACGGCTGACCGGTTCGAGTCCGGCAGCAACTTTTATTTTTATTTATTTGTTTTCACTTTTTATCAAATATAATTTTTATAGTTTAGTTTGTTTATTAATTATGTATCATTAAAACAAAATAACCTAAATACACAACGTGACATTTATAATGATATTCGATTACAAAACGGAGCGGGTTTTGAAACCCGTTTTGACAAATGTTACAGTATCCTACTTTTAGGAATTTCGTCCGAATTTAAATAGTGATGTAGTAGGAAAGATGCGGGTATTTCACGCATTGAGTCTTCACGTACCCAAGTAAACTCAGGTCCCCGTTTCGACTCCCAGCGTACCCTAACAATTGGAATGCGACTTCATCGTAGACGTTTCTCTCCGAAGTCCATGATCTCTACTGGTCTTTCAATAAAATGCATAGATTCATCAATCTGAATATCTTTCAATTTAAGAAGTTGAGGCACTTAAACAAAGTTTAACAGAAGTTTGAAAGGTCATACCAGTTCTCGGTGGGTTTTCGGAAGTTTCAGAAGTTTTCCGGCGAAGGTAGGATTTTCGACAAACGTTGACTAGGGCTGATTCTGATGGTGGAGTTGTGTTAGTGACCGATTAATCACATGATTGAAACAGAAAGAGTCGAAGGAATTACCGTGTGGATGTGAGTCTCGGTTTTCCGGGACTTGCAGAATTTTTCCGGCGAGTTGATTTAAGTGCTCCGGTGGACTGTAAGGTTGCGGAAATGTAATTGAAAGTCTTGCAGAGTGTTTTGAGTCGCAGGAGGGTCTAGGATTGAAGTAATCTGGACTTGATTATTTTTCGGCTATAAAAACCGATGTGATGACATTTGATGTTCATTCAATCTGAATGATGAGAAAACGTCGGTGCATCGGTTATAACTGAATGTGCGAGTAATCAAACGATTGACGATTGAATTGCGATTTCCATTTCTCAGTTGGCCAACCGTTTAACCGAGTTTGTGTATAAATGTTATTGTTTCCTAGAGATAACAGAAAACAACAAGTGGCGGAGTGGTGATGTGGGTGTGTGTTAAGACTTTGAAGTTATGAACGGCTGACCGGGTTCGAGTCCCGGCAGCAACTTTTTATTTTTATTTATTTTGTTTTCACTTTTTATCAAATATAATTTTTAAGTTTAGTTTGTTTATTAATTATATATCATTAAAAACAAAATAACCATAAATACACAACGTGACATTTATAACTTGATATTCGATTACAAAACGGAGCGGTTTTGGAAACCGTTTTTGACAAATGTTACAGTATCCCTACTTTTAGGAATTTCGTCCCGAAATTTAAATAGTTGATGTAGTAGGAAAAAGATGCGGGTATTTTTCACGCATTGAGTCTTCACGTACCCAAGTAAACTCAGGTCCCCGTTTCGACTCCCAGCGTACCCTAACAATTGGAATGCGACTTCGTCGTAGACGTTTCTCTCCGAAGTCCATGATCTCTACTGGTCTTTCAATAAAATGCATAGATTCATCAATCTGAATATCTTTCAATTTAAGAAGTTGAGGCACTTAAACAAAGTTTAACAGAAGTTTGAAAGGTCATACCAGTTCTCGGTGGGTTTTCGGAAGTTTCAGAAGTTTTCCGGCGAAGGTAGGATTTTCGACAAACGTTGACTAGGACTGATTCTGATGGTGGAGTTGTGTTAGTGACCGATTAATCACATGATTGAAACAGAAAGAGTCGAAGGAATTACCGTGTGGATGTGAGTCTCGGTTTTCCGGCGACTTGCAGAATTTTTCCGGCGAGTTGATTTAAGCTGCTCCGGTGGACTGTAAGGTTGCGGAAATGTAATTGAAAGTCTTGCAGAGTGTTTTGAGTCGCAGGAGGGGTCTAGGATTGAAGTAATCTGGACTTGATTATTTTTCGGTTATAAAAACCGATGGTGATGACATTTGATGTTCATTCAATCTGAATTGATGAGAAAACGTCGGTGCATCGGTTATAACCTGAATGTGCGAGTAATCAAACGATTTGACGATTGAATTGCCGATTTCCGTTTCTCAGTTGGCGCAACCGGTTTAACCGAGTTTGTGTATAAATGTTATTTGTTTCCTAGAGATAACAGAAAACAACAAGTGGCGGAGTGGTGATGTGGGTGTGTGTTAAGACTTTGAAGTTATGAAAACCGGCTGACCCGGGTTCGAGTCCCGGCAGCAACTTTTTATTTTTATTTATTTTGTTTTCACTTTTTATCAAATATAATTTTTATAGTTTAGTTTGTTTATTAATTATGTATCATTAAAAACCAAAATAACCATAAATACACAACGTGACATTTATAACTTGATATTCGATTACAAAACGGAGCGGGTTTTGGAAACCCGTTTTGACAAATGTTACAGTATCCCTACTTTTAGGAATTTCGTCCCGAAATTTAAATAGTTGATGTAGTAGGAAAAAGATGCGGGGATTTTTCACGCATTGAGTCTTCACGTACCCAAGTAAACTCAGGTCCCCGTTTCGACTCCCAGCGTACCCTAACAATTGGAATGCGACTTCGTCGTAGACGTTTCTCTCCGAAGTCCATGATCTCTACTGGTCTTTCAATAAAATGCATAGATTCATCAATCTGAATATCTTTCAATTTAAGAAGTTGAGGCACTTAAACAAAGTTTAACAGAAGTTTGAAAGGTCATACCAGTTCTCGGTGGGTTTTCGGAAGTTTCAGAAGTTTTCCGGCGAAGGTAGGATTTTCGACAAACGTTGACTAGGACTGATTCTGATGGTGGAGTTGTGTTAGTGACCGATTAATCACATGATTGAAACAGAAAGAGTCGAAGGAATTACCGTGTGGATGTGAGTCTCGGTTTTCCGGCGACTTGCAGAATTTTTCCGGCGAGTTGATTTAAGCTGCTCCGGTGGACTGTAAGGTTGCGGAAATGTAATTGAAAGTCTTGCAGAGTGTTTTGAGTCGCAGGAGGGGTCTAGGATTGAAGTAATCTGGACTTGATTATTTTTCGGCTATAAAAACCGATGGTGATGACATTTGATGTTCATTCAATCTGAATTGATGAGAAAACGTCGGTGCATCGGTTATAACCTGAATGTGCGAGTAATCAAACGATTTGACGATTGAATTGCCGATTTCCGTTTCTCAGTTGGCGCAACCGGTTTAACCGAGTTTGTGTATAAATGTTATTTGTTTCCTAGAGATAACAGAAAACAACAAGTGGCGGAGTGGTGATGTGGGTGTGTGTTAAGACTTTGAAGTTATGAACCGGCTGACCCGGGTTCGAGTCCCGGCAGCAACTTTTTATTTTTATTTATTTTGTTTTCACTTTTTATCAAATATAATTTTTATAGTTTAGTTTGTTTATTAATTATGTAGCATTAAAAACCAAAATAACCATAAATACACAACGTGACATTTATAACTTGATATTCGATTACAAAACGGAGCGGGTTTTGGAAACCCGTTTTTGACAAATGTTACAGTATCCCCTACTTTTAGGAATTTCGTCCCGAAATTTAAATAGTTGATGTAGTAGGAAAAAGATGCGGGTATTTTTCACGCATTGAGTCTTCACGTTCCCAAGTAAACTCAGGTCCCCATTTCGACTCCCAGCGTACCCTAACAATTGGAATGCGACTTCGTCGTAGACGTTTTCTCCGAAGTCCATGATCTCTACTGGTCTTTCAATAAAATGCATAGATTCATCAATCTGAATATCTTCCAGAGGAATGTGGAGGTTTTCATCATCGAGGCACTTCTTCAAGTTTGATACGTGGAATGTGGGATGAATCCTGTTGAGTTCTTCTGGTAGATCAAGCTTGTATGCTACAGGTCTGACTCTTTCGAGTATCTTGAAAGGTCCTACGTAGCGTGGTGCTAGCTTGCCTTTTTGACCAATACGAACTACTCCCTTCCACGGTGACACTTTTAGAAGTACATGATCACCAATGTTAAACTCTAAAGGCTTCCGTCGTTTATCTGCATAACTCTTTTGACGACTCTAAGCCGCTAGAAGATTGTTTCGGATTTGATGGATCTTGTCTGTGGTTTCTTGGATCAATTCTGGACCAGTGATTTGAACTTCCCCAATTTCGTGCCAACATACAGGAGATCGGCACTTACGACCATATAAGGCTTCGAAAGGTGCCATGCCGATACTTGAATGATAGTTGTTGTTGTACGAAAATTCAACTAATGGTAGGTGGGCATCCCAATTTCCCTTGAAGTCTATGACACATGCTCGAAGCATATCTTCAAGAGTTTAAATGATGCGCTCAGATTGTCCATCAGTTTTAGGATGATAGGCGGTACTGAGTTCTAATCGCGTACCCATAGCGGATTGTACTGCTTGCCATGTTCGTGAAGTGAAACGACCATCACGATCAGAAATAATGCTTAACGGTACCCCATGTCGGCTTACGATTTCGCTGATATAAATACGAGCAAGCTTTTCGTTCTTGAAATCTTCACGGATAGGAATAAAGTGAGCTGATTTTGTAAGTCGGTCTATAATTACCCATATAGTGTCATACCCACCAGAAGTGCGAGGTAACCCGGTAATGAAATCCATGGTTATATTTTCCCACTTCCATACAGGTATTTCAGGTTGGACCAGAAGTCCTGAGGGTCTTTGGTGTTCAGCTTTCACCTTGGAACAGGTAAGGCACTTGGAAACAAAAACAGCAATATCCTTTTTCATTCCAGGCCACCAATAGGTATATCGTAGGTCTTGATACATCTTATCGGCTCCTGGGTGTATAGAGTATCGCGTTTTGCGAGCTTCCTTCATAAGAGTTTCGCGAAGATTGTTGTGGTTAGGAATCCAGATACGATCTAGGTAGTACAGAATACCGTCAGATTTAGTTTCAAATTTTAGCTCAGCTCCACAGGAAGGCTCCTTGCGTACGTCTCCTTTCTGTTACTGAAACATGCTGGGCTTCTCGGATTTTGATCTTTGATGTCACTTACGATTTTATGTATAATAGTTTTGAGGGAACTGATGCATTTGTAATGTTAAGGTATGTATTATAAAACAAAAACTTCAACCATGACGATATTTAAACTACACGGAACTTTTCATAACCTCCTGGTAACGCTTTTGATCCTTTGCCAAGAATACTTATATATAGGAAGTACCAGCGGCGTATCCACCATATTCTTGTCAAATTTTCGTTGGCTTTATCAGTAAATCATGATCAGTTCTATGTGACTCTAAAACATAAACAACGCAACGAACAAAACTTGAGTCTAAATTCTGAGATGATACATGAATAAATGATGACAGTACCTCTCTCGTTGGTTATGATGAAGGGGTCAGTCTATGTAAAAGTGTGACACAACCCAACTCCTTTAAATGATGAGATTGAGATACGTCGAGATGTATGATGATATAAATGTTAAATCAATGAGTATAGAACAAAACTGTAATATCAAATCGCATTAAAATTCTTGGATACATAAATTTCCAAATTTTACAACTGGAATACGGAAAGATTGAGATAACATAAAGAAAACATTAAAACTAGACGATTGGAGTTGAGTCTTGATTCTTGGCGAGGAAAAATTAGTTGAGTGATTCGTTTGGGCCGTTATTATTTTCAACAGTATTGGCGTTGATGTTATAAGCTCTTCCTCTTGCAGGTGGTGGAGCTTGGTTAGCTTGATTCACCAGATTTGCTTGAGCTTGGGCATGAATGATGTTCACCAAACGTGGACAAGTGTTTCTAAAATGGCTTGGATCTCCACAATTGTAGTAAGCCCGCATAGGTTGTACCATGGGATAGTTGGGTTGATAGTATGTTTGGGCTAAATGTTGGGTAGGTGGTAGTAGTAGGGGTTGTTGGGCTTGACCCATTATTTGTTGGTGGGTTTGGGTTGAAGGCTGGTGGCGGTTCGTTCGCTGAGGTATTCGACAGGTTTGAACAGTATGACCTGCGCGACCACAGCCGGTGCAATATTGGCAAGGATGATCAGGAGAATGGTGGTATTGGCAACGGTTGCATTTTGGTAACGGGCCAGAGTATGGTCTTTTGTGTGGTGCGGGTGAAGGGGCGACTTGGGTAATGGGTGCAGCAGGAATAGGGTAATTGGTTTGTGTGACGGCGAAGTTTCTTGTGCTTCGATTCCTTTTACCAGTAAACTTCGAGGAGGCACCAGAATGGTTTGAAGTTTGAGCCTCAATGGGGGCTTTCTTCTTCTCCTCTTTGAATTTACCGTTTCGAATGCGATTTTCGGTCAGTTCAGTGGCTAGTTCCATAGCAACTTCAAGTGTTGCTGGTGAAGTGCTGAGAACTGAATCTTGAATTTTCGAGGGAAGACCTCGAATATAATGCTCGATCAAGCGATAAGTTGGGGTGAACAAGTTAGGGACCATTTGGTTCAACTCTAAGAACCTCTTGTTGTAGATGGTATGATCTCCCTCCTTTTGCTTTAAAGAATGGAATTCGTCCTCCAACTTTTTAATCTCACTCCTAGGACAGAAACGCCTAGTCATGATTTCCCTTAACTCCTCCCACGTTAAGGCCATTGCATCATCAATTCCCCTCTTCCCCTTTTCAGTATTCAACCAGGTGAGAGCTACCCCAAATAGTCTCCCGGTGGCGTATCGAACCTTGCGATCCTCAGGACAATCGCAGTTGAGAAAAGTGTTTTCCATCTCCTCAAACCAGTGGAGGAGAGCAGTAACACCTTCAGTCCCTTCAAATTTAGGAGGATCACAAGACTTGAAATGTTTATATGAGCATTTGCTGGTAGGAGGGTTGCCGATTTTCTGGTCGTCTTGTTGGGGAGGGTTAGTAGGATTTGTAGCGAGGGCTTGTTGTACTTGAACCACAAAGTCAGGAAGCACCGTGGCCATTTGTTTCGCGATTTGTGCGGCCAAGCGTTCGTGAGATCTTCCTGATCTTTTACCCCCTCGTTGTTGTCTAGCCGACCTCTACAGGAGCATACATAAGAAGATTGTGAGTTTATGGAGTCGTTTTAGGTGTCATGTGTCTTTAAGAAAATGAAAGTAACATAAATATCAATAATGCAACTACATCCATAGGATGTCTTGGGTTTGCTCATGTTGGGCCTCAAATGTCCCCCATACCTTCACCTGTATAGTCATGTGGCCCCCCATGGCAATTGGCTTGGTAGGATTCACATTAGTATTGGCAATTTAACACTCGCATCACCCGAATGCAAACCACAAAATATGTTCATGAGATGTTTGGTCGGAACGTGTCCAGGTGTAGACACAATGACAACTCAAAGTGGGGTTAGCTCACACGACGTTTGGTATAACATGCTTTGGCCTAATAGATACTTCGTACTCTCATCGTTAGTCCCGGGTAGGCAAACTGGTCCTTTATTTTGGATTTATACGAATGCCAGCCTAGACAGGACGTTCCGACTACCTGTACTGGTACCCTTCCAGTTACTACATGTCCGTCATGAGAACTCACTTTGATGAGATTTGAAAACACAAAAATCATTGTAAAAGCAATCATGATGTGGTGTGTGCTTTCATGGATGTGATATGTTATGACTATATGATTCATAATAGGCATTTTATGCTAATATATACTTATGAACATGCTTGCATAATATTGAATGTAACATTTAACATAAAACATATAAACATCATGAAATTTGGCATGTAACACACAAAAATCTTATAAGTTTCTAATCAACTATAGTATAGGCTCTAAGGGTCTAATAACCTATCCTATATCCCTATAGTCATGGCTCTGATACCAATCTGTCACACCCCGACCCGCAGCGGAATAAGAGTCGGGGCATAATCGGGTTATCACCAAAGCTCATGACATTTACTAATATGTTTCATATTTATTAAAGTCAAAGTTACATTCCAAATAATCCAAACATGTCCATACAATACAAAGAAAATAAACCAAACATAACAATCCCAAACTCTAAATCATTTTATTCTTCTAGTCCAATCCTATGTGTTTCTGACTGCAGCTGGCTCACCTGTATCATGTGTAAAAATGGGGATTTTGGGTCAACATAAGTTGGCGAGTGAACCTTGTTAGATAAACATTTATTATTGATTTACTTGTTAGTTTATCAATAAAAAATTGTGCATAATCATAAATGAGCAAATGTAAATAATCAGGCAGTGGCAATAGCAATCACAACTATAACATACAATAACATATGATAGCATACATAAACATACCAACATCATACGATAAATAACATAAATGAAACTGTGCGATCAAGGCTTAATCAAACGGAGCCGATCGTATTGCATGTACTGAAAATGAAAAATGTCTGTGCGATCAAGGCTCAATCAAATGGAGCCGATCGTATTGCATGTACTGAAATGAAAATGTATGTGCGATCAAGGCTCAATCAAACGGAGCCGATCGTATGTGGGCACGCCGGGTTCACGCTCATAATGAAATGGGGAACATGCTCAACGCTCATAATGTAATGGGGAGCGGTGGCCTATGAAATTGCATGTGCTGAAAATAATAAGTTACATCTAACGATAACTACACAACTGTCGAAGCAAACTGAATACACATGTTCATGATATGATGTATGCACAATAGTTTAAGTATAATATATATATCAAGACACATGATACACCCCAAAACGTGATTAAACGGGGAATTTGTAAAGATTCACTCACATTGGGTGCGTTGGATTGGAGATGGTGAGATGCGCACGAGTCGAGAGATTTGAACAACGAGAATTACTAACCTAAATAATAACGGAAAAATATAATAAAAGTGGATTTTATTAAGGATTTTAATGGAATTTTTAGATATATTTTTGTGAGTTTAAGGCTATTTTCTATCTTTAAAAATGTTATTTTTAAGTATTTTTAATTGATTTTTAAATTAAATTAAATAAATAAAAATATAAAAAAATTGTTTATTTTGCGTAGACCGTTGACCGTTGACCGTTGACTTGTTGACTTGTTGACCGGTTCGGTCAGTGAAATTGTTTGCGCCAGGTGAGGCTCGAACCTGAGACCTCCCGTACGCGTGCACGCAGCTCTACCAACTGAGCTACGTGTCTAACCCGAAATAATCTTGTTTTTAATTATATTTATATACTAATTCGATTTAACCAAAATTCTTTTAATTTCAAAAACATTTTAATTCAACAAACCGGTGCCAATAACAGGTTTCGAACGCGTGACGTGCGACTTAGTGTTGCACACAGTCCACCGCTGGACTGTGTGTCTAACCTGGTTATTATCTCGGTTTTTATTATATTTAACAACTAACGGGATTAACCCGGTTCAGCTTTAATCAAAAAAGGTATTTTATTACTTAGAGGGTGCGTGTATCAGGGATCGAACTCGTGACGTGTGCGTATTATTTGCACACAGTCCACCGCTGGACTGTGTGTCTAACCCGTTCATTTTATCGGTTTTTATTAGTCTTATGTTATATTGCGTCTTCGTCTTCTTCGTTAATTTTACCCAGAAAGCATATTCCGACTGTTATGACCGATTCATGACATATTCGCTTTTCAAACATTATAAGTAATTTAAAAGTAAGAATGGAGAGAGTTTGGGGAAAAGAATGTACCGATTAACGTTGTTCACAGAATTCCGGCAGAGGTTCGTCGGTTCTGAGAGTGAACTCCGGCTGTTAAAATCAATTAACAGCTTTGTTTGATTATTTAAGAAGTTGAGGCACTTAAACAAAGTTTAACAGAAGTTTGAAAGGTCATACCAGTTCTCGGTGGGTTTTCGGAAGTTTCAGAAGTTTTCCGGCGAAGGTAGGATTTTCGACAAACGTTGACTAGGACTGATTCTGATGGTGGAGTTGTGTTAGTGACCGATTAATCACATGATTGAAACAGAAAGAGTCGAAGGAATTACCGTGTGGATGTGAGTCTCGGTTTTCCGGCGACTTGCAGAATTTTTCCGGCGAGTTGATTTAAGCTTCTCCGGTGGACTGTAAGGTTGCGGAAATGTAATTGAAAGTCTTGCAGAGTGTTTTGAGTCGCAGGAGGGGTCTAGGATTGAAGTAATCTGGACTTGATTATTTTTCGGTTATAAAAACCGATGGTGATGACATTTGATGTTCATTCAATCTGAATTGATGAGAAAACGTCGGTGCATCGGTTATTACCTGAATGTGCGAGTAATCAAACGATTTGACGATTGAATTGCCGATTTCCGTTTCTCAGTTGGCGCAACCGGTTTAACCGAGTTTGTGTATAAATGTTATTTGTTTCCTAGAGATAACAGAAAACAACAAGTGGCGGAGTGGTGATGTGGGTGTGTGTTAAGACTTTGAAGTTATGAACCGGCTGACCCGGGTTCGAGTCCCGGCAGCAACTTTTTATTTTTATTTATTTTGTTTTCACTTTTTATCAAATATAATTTTTATAGTTTAGTTTGTTTATTAATTATGTATCATTAAAAACCAAAATAACCATAAATACACAACGTGACATTTATAACTTGATATTCGATTACAAACGGAGCGGGTTTTGGAAACCCGTTTTTGACAAATGTTACAGGATCGTTATGAGGGCTCCACGGGTGAATAATACATATGTCATGGACGCCCGTTGGTCAACTCATCTGCTCCAGTGACATGTTTACTATCGAAAGCGACTGAAGATCAATCTTATTTATGGCATAGATGAATGGGCCATGTGCATCTGCAAAAAATGAACCACTTAGTGAAAAATGACTTGGTGTTGGGGGTTCCTTTACGTCGTTTTAGTATGCACAACAAGTGTGAATCTTGCGAAAAAGGAAAAATCAAAAGAAAGCCTCATAAACCGAAAACTTTTAACTCGATCCAAAAACCACTTGAATTGCTACACATGGATCTTTTCAGCCCTATCCATGTTGCTAGCATTGGTGGTATGTCCTACTGTCTAGTTGTCACGACGATTTCTCACGGTACTCGTGGGTATTTTTCTTAAAAACTAAGGATCAAACACATGGTATTTTAAGATCTTTTTAAACAACTTGAGAGAAATTACTCACTACCTATTAAGAAAATCTGAAGTGACAACGGGTCGGAATTTAAAAATCAACATATGGATGAGTTATGTCGGGAAATGGGAATAGTTCATCAGTTCAGCGCTCCTTATGTTCTCCAACAGAACGGAGTTGCAGAACGGAAGAACCGAACCCTTATTGAGGCGGCCCGTACTATGATTTCTGAATCAAAATTACCTATTTTCTTCTGGGTTGAGGCAGTAAACACAGCATGCTATGTGCTTAACCATGTGCTTACGGTCAAAAGGGAAGATAAGACTTGCTATGAACTTCTCAATAATAAAAAACCTAATTTGTCTGGGTTTCAATGCTTTGGGATCAAATGTGTTATTAGACGCACTAAGGATACTCCTAAGATGGGCGAACTTGGAGAGATTTGTTTCTTTCTAGGTTACGTTAACGGAGCTCCAAATAAACGTGTGTATAACATTAAAAAACGGGCAGTGGAGGTTGTGTTTGATATTACTCCTTTAAGTTACGATCCCCCACCATCCGAATTTGGTCCTAAAAATGGGTATGACTATGAAAAATTATTTGATTCTTTTTGTCTTCCTGATGTTACAGAAGCAGATTCGGAGGTTATCTACACGCATTTGGTGGATAAGGACGAAGTGGATGCTAGCTGGAGGGCAAGTATTCCAACAAACGTAACTCTGAATGTCGCATCAGAAGATCCAGTCGCTGAACCATCGATAGTAAACAATGTTGTTGCTGGTCAGATCCCCAATGAAGCTGGTCCCAGTCACTCTGAAGCGAGTAGTAGTGCAAGTGTTGAGGGGAGATTCAATCTAATTTGGGAAGCAATCTCCAAGCTCCGGCTATCCCTGTTTCAAGAACAAATATCTATCATCCTGTTGATAATATTATTGGGAATCCAAATGCCAGAGTGCAAACTCGAAGAAGACTTTTAGAAATGCAGTGTCTGTTTATAGAAATCAAGCAGGAACCGATTTTCAATCTAAGCCTTCACGAATGCTTTATCTCTCAAGTTGAGCCGAAAAATTATCAAATGGCTTTGAAGATAGCTCATGGTGTGAGGCAATGCAAGAAGAGTTAGCTCAGTTCGACAAATTAAAAGTGTGGAATTTGGTCGATCTTCCGAAGGGTTAACACGCAATCAACACTAAGTGGGTTTTTAAGTGAAAAAAGGATGACAAAGGTGTGGTCGTCAGAAATAAAGCACGATTGGTTGTTCAAGGCTTCAATCAGGAAGAAGGGATTGATTACACAGAGGTTTACGCACCCGTAGCTGGAAGCAATTCATCTGTTTCTAGCGTTCGCGGCTCACATGCATTTCAAGGTCTATCAGTTGGATGTCAAAAGTGCATTCCTTTATGGGAAGGTTTCAGAAACTGTGTATGTATCTCAACCGCTTGGGTTCGCTGCTCCTGAGTCTGACAATAAGGTTTATAAGTTGGATAAAGCTTTGTATGGTCTTCATCAAGCTCCTCGTGCCTGGTATGCGACCTTATCAAATCATCTTTTGGAGCATGGATTCAAGCATGGTGCGATCGATTCCACATTATTCATTTTGAAGAAAGGGGGACATTTTCTGATTGTGCAAATTTACGTGGACGACATAATTTTCGGTTCTTCAAATGAAGTATTGTGTCGCGAGTTTGAGAAAGTAATGAAGTCAAAGTTTGGAAATGAGGTGATGGGAGAGTTGTCATTCTTCTTGGTCTTCAAGTCTCTCGGAGAAGGAGGGGACATACGTGCATCAAACAAAGTATGTCCACGAGGTTCTCAGGAGATTCGGATTGGAAGATAGCTCACCTTTCGACACACCTTTGCTAACAAATCACAAGCTGACAACTGATAAAGAAAAGCATCCTGAAGTGGACCCGACTCTCTATCGGGCTATGATTGGATCTGTTATGTATCTAACTGCGACACGTCCCGATATTATGTTCTCTGTTTGTTTGTGTGCTAGGTACCAGTCTACTCCAAAGGAATCTCATATGGCTGCTGTCAAACGCATCTTCAGATACCTGAAAGGTAAACCTAAGCTTGGATTGTGGTATCCAGCTAAAGGTGGACTGGATTTGATTGCTTATGCAGATTGGAGGGTGCCCAGTCAATAGAAAATCAACCTCAGGCGGCGCACAACTGCTTGGAAACCGTCTTGTCTCTTGGCAATGCAAGAAACAAGTTGCCGTGTCGCTATCCACATGCGAGGCCGAGTATATAGCAGCTTCGAGCTGTTGTGCTCAGGTGTTGTGGATCCAGCAACAACTAAGGGACTACGATTTGAATTTTACTCGAACTCCAATTTTGGTCGATAATAACTCTGCCATTTCCATAACAAATAATCCGGTTAATCATCCACACACTAAACACATAGATGTTAGGCATCATTTTATTCGTGATTGTGCTGAAAAGGGTTTAATTGAGGTGGTTAGGGTAGACACGTTGGATAATCTTGCCGACCTTTTTACTAAGACTTTCGATCGAGCTAGGTTTGAGGATCTGGTTCGAATGATCGGCATGATCAACCCAGAGTGAAATGCTTTTAGAAACTCGCATAGAAACTTTATTTTAAATTTCATGTACAGTTCTTATTGCTTTTCAAATGCAAAAATCCAAAAATATTTTGCTTAGTTGTTTTTGAGGAATATGAGAAATATAGTAACATGGTTGTCGTATCTGTTGCAGGTCTATGGCAAAATATATAATAAACGTTAACTGAAACAGCTTCATCATATGTTGCTTCGGTAGGCTTTACGCGTAAATAAGAACCTGCTTTTGGATATATGGTCTTGGTACCGTAATTTCGTTTGACAAATTGCCAAACTTCTGAGATACTAGGTCTTTATGTTTGTTAAATCTCTAGGGTATTTTACTTGGTCTTCTGATATTGTGTGAGCAATGGCCTAGACCTCCTATAATGCTTTGCTAAGTGCTTCGTTTATGCGCAAACCCTCTTGGAGGATTTCTTTTCTGCCTCAACAATCATCACCGGATGATCTGTTCTAAAGTTGTCATCACCGGATGTACAAATTGCAAATCTATGCTACCACCGGGTACATAGAATAAACTGCTAAAAATTATGCAGAAAAAGATACCAAACGATGGTACACCACCTTAAGTCGAGCCTTCATCTCTTTGTCTGTGCGGTGGCACTAACCTGAGCTCTCAAGGGATCGCATTTAGCCGAATACAAAGATTTTTTGGATATACACACCTGTAAGATGTAATGTTTGGCAGTTTCGATACGGGAGTATATTCTGGGGTGGGATTACATAGTTACCGTCAGAAATTAATACACTTAACGCATATCTCAAAAGCAGTGTTCGAAAGCGTGCTAAAGTTTAAGTGGACCACAATATCGTTGAACGTCCTGAACTGTTAATATCATACTAAGTGCTTATCCATAAATCTATAGTTTTGTAATTGGATATTGACATAATAGCCGATATGATCTCCTAGCTCCAACTTCGCAAAAACATAGTTAGTGTAAATATCAGTCGTACTGTTTCAATTAACTTCCGTCTTGTTAAAAATGAAAAATATAAAAAAGATTTTCGTTTCACGTTTCTATGTGCGAGTTATATTTTGAACACTATGTTGGGTTGTGAGCATTCATTAAATAAGGTGAAAAATTCACCAGGTCAGGTAATTCGATGCTAAGTCTTTTTTATAATAAAAATTTTTGGTCGTGCCAGTTTTATCCAAGTTTGTTCTTAGTGTCTTTCGTCAAAAAGATGTCTGAGTTAAAACGAAATCAGGTGTAATATCTTTCGTAATTCAAGAGATAAAGTGAAAATGGTTTAAATTTGTGGGGTTAAAATGAAAATTGTGATATCTATAAACTAATTCCGGGTTACTTTTCTTTTCGTTAAACAAGCCGGGTTTTAGTTTTACCGGATTTGTAAGATGTGGGTTCGGTTTCCAAACCCTATGAGTTTCCGGTTTTGTTATGTTTTCTGCTCATAAGGAACGTCCGGGTTTCTTTCTTGGTTAAGGGCTTGATCCGGGTTTTGGTAGGGATAGTTAAGGTCCGGGTTATAAGTTCTCGTTTTTCGGATTTTTGTTCTATAAAAACCCTTCAAACGATCAGTAGCTTATTCTATTCATCCTTTCCTCTGTCTCTCTCACAAAACCCACTTGAAGAATTCCTTTAAAGATCTGAGAAAGTAGTATATGTTGCTTCATCTTGTAAGATCTTGCTTCTAAACTTGAAAGGTATGCATCTCTACTTGATTTCTTGTACAAAATCATCAATTTTATGGTGACAAGAGATTTCTAGGGTTCCGAGTGAGTTCTAACTTTGTGTTTGAATGAGTGTTAATGGATGATTCGTTTATGATTTGTGTTGTTATGAAAAGTTTCAATGTTGGTTCAAATAGTTAATTTTGATGATTTAGAATAGTTTGTTCTTGATGTTTGGGGTTTTTGATATTTTGTTCTTTTGTTGGGTGTTCTTGCCCTTAAAAGGAAATATCAAGGGAAAGTGGTACTTGTTTGTTGTGTAGATTGTAATTGTGGTGTGAGTTTCTCTTCACATTCATGTTTCTCACCAAAAATTGTTGGTATAAACAATTGAAAATTTGTCAGGTTTCTCGTCGTGTCCTTGGCGGAGTTTTTCAAGTGATGTCTTCATGAGGAAGATTCATGGTTTTTTTTTAAATCTGCACTATTTGATCTTTGTAACTCATTTCCTTGAAGTGTTTGTATGTTGGAGGGTTTTGTCTGTATGTTTCTGTAAGTTCGGCGACATAACAGACAAAACTCAGTGAAAATATACAACCTGCCTATTTTGGTTTTTCTCTGTGGTATATCTCCGGGTTTTTGTGTCTCCGGGATATAACTTATCCGGGTTACATCTATCGATCAGATGGTCTCTCCGGGTTTTGTTCTAAATAGATTCTGAATCCGGGGTTTAGCTGTCTCCGGATTGAGTTCAAAACTGTTGGTATATTGTTTTCCGGGTTTCTCTTTTCAATTGTTTGTCTCCGGACATAAACAACTCCGGAGGTTGATTCATCCGAGTTGATTGATTCGAGTTGTTTCTCGGAGATCAATGTTCTCCGGGTTAGATGCTAATTCCTTATGTACTCCGGATTTTATAGTTTATTTTCAACTATTGCGTGTCTAAGCTATTTTCCGAGTTTGCATTATGTGTGTCTGCTATGTGCTGTTTCACAGTTAGTATCTTGTGAATAAGTTACTGATGCGTATCTGCATGAATGTCTTATCACTTTATCTAATGGATGTGTCTGTACATGAATATATGTTTTGCAGTTATGGCAGATCAGTTAGAAGATAATCCAGAAGTTCAATAGGAACAACCTCAAGTGGCACAACCAGCTACAGTAGCTAATGTGCCTGTTGAAATTTCTTCAGATTTCATAATCAGATTGCCATTCTAGACGAAAATGCTCATGGAGCTGCAGAATATGTGATATTATTCGTTTTCTTTCGAAATTCCCGAATAATTTTCGCTATTTCAGAAAACATTCATCACATGCTTACATCCAAGATTTCTGGCGAACGGCGCGTTAGTAAATGACTCTATTGAAGCAATGATTCATGGTAGCCAAATTGTTATCACTGAAGAAGTTATTCGAGCCGCATTGCAGTTTGGTAATCTAGATCATGGAGATATATGCTATGTGAAGGGTATTCGTGAAAGAGGTGCTAGAGCCTTTGGATATGTGGGCTCCTTTCAGAAGAAGCAAATCTTCAAGGGAATAGTCATAGGGCAATGGAGGTATTTCTACCATGTTATCATGCAGTGTATGACTCCGCGCAAGTCTGGCATGGATGGAATGGGGCACGATCTTCTGTCTGCTATGATCGGGTTAACTTTTAATCAGCCATACAACTTCTCTCGTATGATTCTTGATGCACTTAAAACTCACATCGGTCTTCGCCATAACAATAAGCGATTGATGATTCTATATCCTCGATTTTTATCAATTATCTTTCGTCACCTACTGCCAAACTTAGTGTTTGACCCATTATTGCCCGCCTATGTTCAAACTCCAATGCATACTCGTATTTTCAAGGATTGTGCTGAAGCAAGAGAAACTAAGCATGCTGATGTTCTCCTTATTCCTCATCCTCTGCTTGGTTGATTGTTCAAGAAAATTACAATCCTGATGATGATCAGGTTTGGATAAATATTCAAAATGGGATTGCTGATGTTTTTGAGGATGCTCCTATAATTCAAGACCCTATGGTTGTTCAACCTCCGGTTGATCTTCAACAACCACTGCTCGATGAACCGCAAGTTGATGAGCTTGCACATGATGTTGAGCCAGTTATGGCTGAGCCTTTGAGAGAAATGCCTGTTGTTACGATTCCCACCTCCAGTACGTTGGAGGAAATTGATCCCCTTTTATTAGAAATTGATGCAGCTTTTCAGGCTGGTCCATCTTCCAGAGCAACAGATAAAGGAAAACAAATTGTCGATGAATCTGGAGAGGATATGTTATCTGAACAGAGTTACTTGAAGTTAGTTTTTAAAGGATTACAAAATCATATTTCTCTGTCAGAACAAGAGAAGCTTGATTTGTTTCGCGCAAAAGTTCCTCTTTCGGTCCCTCTTCCGACTGGGCTACTAAGTTAGACGCGTGGAACTCGAAGGTATATGATCTAGACTATCTTGCAGGTCTCCCCTCATCTTCGTCGTCATCCTCTAATGATGAATATCGACGTCCACCAGATGTTGAGCGTGTTAATATTGGTTTATCCTCTGAAAACTTACCAACGTCGAAGAGTTCGTGGAACTTCTAAATCGCCAGTCTCAGGAATTGAAGTGGGTTCTGGAGCTGCTGCTACTTCTATACTAGGTAGCTAGATCTATCTACCATCCCTTACTGCAGCGATTCCCTCGTTGACTAGTGTTGAGTCAGTAAGGGTTGCTACCTCAATGGCATCATCTGGGTTACTTACGTCTTCTGGAGTACCGACAATACCTTTGTTTGGATCTGCATCATCTTCCCGTAGTGAAAGCAATGTGTTTGCTGGATCTGATTTGTCTTCTATGCCTCCGTTATCTCCAGTTTTCCTGGGGATGCCACCTGGTTCATCTCAAACCTTTGTTCGTCCAGATCCTCAGGTGACTCCAATTCCCCCAGCAAAAAGAGGTCAAAGCCTTCTTCCTCTACGTCTGCTGGTACGACATCTTATCAAGTTCGTCCGAAAAATAGCTTACGGTCCTAGTCTGTTTGTTCCTCGCTCTGCAGGTTCAAGACCTTCAGCACCCCGTCCTTCAGCTCCAGGATCGTCAGTTCCCCGTCCCTCTGCTCTAGGCACTACTAGTACTGGTTCAAAAGTGTCATTCCCTACCTTTGTGCAAAATCCGTTCAAAGATGTTGCCACTGAACTGCGAGAACATAGAGAACAGATACAAAGTCAGGAAAGGGAGCTAAATTGTCTCAAGCAAAAGGATGCTAGGAGGGAGAAGCAAATGTTATTCTTGTTTTCTCTGTGTAAGGAACAAGGTGTTCAGCTGGGGAAGGCTACTAAAAGGGGGTAACTTTGTCTACAACAGCTGATCAACTCATCCAAATGGTTTCGGATCTTGTGTCTCTCCTTGCTGCTCAGGGGGAGAACTCGAATTATGAATTCCAGGTTCAAGCTCAATGCAAGCTTGATGAGTTAAAGAAACTCAGAAATCAACAAGGATCCAGATGCAGAATCTCAGGGGGAGCAGCCAAGGAGTACACATGCTCCTGAAACTGCAACTCAAGTTCACACTGAAAGGGGAACCTCGGGGGCTGCAGCAAGAGACAAAGGTCCGGGGAACACAGAATCTGATGCTGCATCAGATTCTAAATTGGATCCAATTGTGGATCTAGAGCTCGACGAAGGTGATGTAGTTGAAGAGTTGGGAGAGGATTGGTAGACGGATGATGATCTGAAAAAATTTCAAGTTATCGAAACAGGCAAAGGTGGAAAAATTGAGTATGAATCCCTGAATGCAAAGTTTGATGCCTTGAGAAGTTTTGTATTCGGAGATGCCCCTCCATATGAGATTGAAAATCCTAGTATTCCAAAAAATGTTCGAGGCCTGGCTCATAAATGGTTTAGACCTATTCCCGATGAAACTCAACGAAAGAGGTACTTGAACACACGAGGTGAATACTCCGGGCAGATACGGAGTTGGGATTTTGATGAACAACATAGTTTGGTTATGATCAAACGCAACGATGGGGTTCAGTATTTTGTCCATGGCCAAAGTTCCTTCAACTCTTCCTGCCAGAGATCTTCATCATCTAGCCTCCTTGGATTTAAACAATCACACCAATGTCGCTAGTATCAGAGGCTTAGTTCCACACTTGATTGCTGAAAGTGGGGAGAGGTGGAAAATGTTCAAACCTGCGGTCGGGCGAGGAGTCAAGTCGTTGAACAAATTCACTGGAAAAGAAGAATGGAAGGTTGTGTACCCTCCAGCTAGATGTGTTCGCAAGATTCCTCTTAGGAAGTTTGACCTCGATAAGATCAAAGACATTGGCTACTGGTACTTAGATGGAAAAACATGTGAAGCGGTGATCAGTCAAACTGACTCATCAAAAGAAATTCTAAGGATACTTGACCCAGTCTGGTTGGTAAATCTGAAGGAGGAATACTCAAGTTTGGGCCGGAAGTGAATACTCAAGACATGGATGAAAGGTCAAGTCTCAAGATCTGCACACATTAAGGGGGAGTTTGTAATTGCAGCTTTTGTGTAATATGTGCAGAGTCTTATGTTGGTCAGGGTCTATTATGTAACTTGTTAAACATTTAGTCTGTTTGAATCCGGAGATGGTTATGTGTAACCATGCTCCGAGTTTTGGTGCTTTTGTTATCTGTCCGGACTTCCTTATGTATAGAGGGAGTCCGAGGTTATCTTAATGTGTCCGGACTTCTTTATGTATAGAGGAAGTCCGAGTTTTAGTATGTAGTTGATGTACGAACTTCCCTAAGTAAAGGGAGTCCGAGTTTTGTAGCTCTTGGGCCTTGGGCCTTTCTATGTGATCTCCGGATATGTTTGTTATCTGGAGATGGTCTTTATATATATACCATTAATGGAATAGACAAGACAACGTTTTCTGTGTGGAATTATGTGCCCTAATCATTGTGTGTGTTTTGTTTGGCGGCTGCTTTGTGTGTGACGTCATTCATCTCCTACATCAAGAATACTCTGTGTAGTCTTGATTTCTCTCATAAACCTTGCATTCTTGTTCTACATCCTACAGTGGTTGATCATCAGGTGGATTCCGCACACCTGTTGGTTGTCTTTGTTGAGTGAGATCTTGGGTTAGGTGACCTTACATACGTTGGGTTGGTCTGCCTGGTTTTGATCGGCGGGAGGTGTGTTTATGTAATGGTTTGGGTCAAATGACCCATGAAATGAGTGTGAATGAGAATAGGAGTGGTGAGATTGATGAGAGCGGTGTGAATGGTAGGAGTGATATGAACTGGGAGGGGAATACTCATGTGAGATCGAATGTCTCGCTGGTTGAAATAATGAAGGATCTCCCGAATCTTGATAAGGATTCAAGGGTTGCAAATGAGGATGTACTTGTCTAGATGGTCCTCCCCTCATCAGACCTTTTCCTTTTCCTCTTCCATTTCCTCGATATCTGGGCGGCATTATCCTGTTAAAAAAATCAAATAAAATACAATAGTAATAATTTAATTATGATGCGAGTAATCCTAGGTCAATGCCTAGACTCAGAAGTCTAAGGAATATACTATTATGTCGTCTGAGATCAAACACAAAAGATTAGTGTTGAATTCTCTCAAATGTTGGCTCCGATACCAACCTGTCACACCCCTAGTTTCCAAGCAAGTCCCGGTGGGCCCGGGTGGGGAGTATCGTGACGTAAGATTGGTGTCGTCAAAGTCAAACAACACAAATAGCACAACGAAAGTCTTGGATTAAATTACTATTACACATGTAAATGTTCAAAGTTCAAATATTATAATACAGACGTTTGTAATAAGATCCACAGGAAGATCGTAAAATTACAAGGTGATTCTAAATCAGACTCTAGGCTTTAATGCAAAGATTTGCAAATTCCTATTAAGCATTTACCGATCAGCTTCCAGCCTATTTACGTACTTTTCAACCTGTGCTTAGTCTTTTGAAAATACATCAGTTTTCACTGGTAAATACAAATAACTGACACATTTTGAAAATATTCAAAATTGTTTTAAGTGGACAAGGCACATGATTTTTTCATAAATAACTTGGGACAATTCAAAATGATCTTGTATACAGTTTTACAAGTCTGTCAATACATATTAGGTCCGGTACAGAAACCGAATAACATGATTAACTGACACGCCACTTTAACCCACGAAGGGTATCCCCAATATGGGTAAGAAAACATTTTATATAGCATAAGCATTTGTCAGGTGTATGGCTACACCCCGTGCACAAGTCGTGGCCATTAGCAATTTAATGAGCCGAGGATATCCAGGAAAGGGTCGAATTAACCCCCAATGTTTAAGTTATTAGACAATACAAATTAAAACGGGTTATGCGGATTTTCTAGTCACAGTCCGACATATGGTCCAATACCAAACCAAGCGGTAATAATACACCGTATCCCAAGCCTGTTTAGGGAAAATAGGTTAAAAGTATTTACCTGGCTTAGCAAGTCTTAATAAATAAGAAAATACAATAAGCACAGCCGTATCCAATTAACTAGCTTGGTTTGCAATTTACTGGAAGGCCCTAATCTAGAATGAGTGGTATTAATAACCAATTAGATGGTCAACGGGTCCTATTCAAGTCATAGACTTGGACCGATTAACTTAATTTAATCAAAACGGCACGATACGGTTGATTAAGTGATGACCGGAGTAGAATGTAGTTTAAACCCAACAAGTACTAATACTTGTATAATGTGGGTAAACAAATTAGATTCTAGAGTTCGAAGTTTAAATGATAAGGTTTGACCCGTTTCGGTTAAATTACGTAAACTAGTTACATAAGCTTAACCCGTACGTATATAAGCGATACCGGCTAACCGGATGAGTCATGAACAAGTCCTATATGCCAATATACTTTAAATAAGTTGTAATATATGTAGGATATCAACTTATATACCCGTTAAGGTTTTAAAATAAAACTATGCCTCATAAAGGCGTTTTAGTCATTATATGACGTATAAAAGGAAATTGCATATACTATGATGCTATGATCATAAACATTCTGAAAAAAAAACACTTAATTTGTGATATAATATCAGTAGGATATCAAACATATGTGTGGTTTATGGTTTAAGACCAAACTATGCACCGTAAGGGCAGTTTGGTCATTTCACACATAATTTGATAGCTTATTTTGGAATTCTGATTTATAATATGTACCTACTGTAAAAACATTTTAAATGAGTTACAAATTCAGTAGGTAACAAGTCTTGGTTGGTGAATATGGTTTAAAACCATACTATGCGTCAAAACAGCGTTAAAGTCGTTAAATGACGATTTATGCGAGGTGTTATGGAAACTGATGTCATGATCCGGATTATATGATCAAAAATGTTATTTAATAAACTTATCAGTAGGTAAAAAGGTTTTGTATAAAAAGCATGATTAAAACCAATTTAGATGCCATAAGGGCATTATCGTCATTCATCGACATAATACAAGAACTTGTACTTAAACTCAGAATATAAACTGACTTGACATCCCATATAATCCTACTTATGATATCGCATCAGTAGGTAATGATTTTATAAAGAAATTATGTTTTAAAACTATTTTAGATGCTAAAAGGGCATTTTGGTCCTTTAAAAGCATAATTTGCGATATTATAATAAAACTCAGTTTATGATCAGAATAATAACTCTAAGCATGTTAACATATCGATATGTAATCCACTTGCAAGTTCATTAGTGTTTAAAACCTTACTTTTGACAAAAAGGGCAATATAGTCAAAGTATAGCATATTAACGGAAACTTGCATAAAACTTATATTACTATTAGGATCATGTAATATAACCTCAGAGCGTTATACTACATAATAATATGATCATAATGGAACCTTAAAACAGTAGGAAACTAATCTAATTCGGGTCAGAATCGAAAGTCAAAACAGAAGTCAAACTTCGTGACTTTCGGTTGCGAACCGACCCCTAGAATTGGAATGATGAGCCGAACATGTTTACACATGTTCTAATAATTATTACCAAGTTATTAAAGTTTTAAAACATATTTATAACACCTACATTATCAGATTATGATTATTTTCAAAACTGACCCGTTTGACTTTTTAAAGCAATAATATGTTGACTCGTCAATTGACCAAGCAAACGTGATTTTAGGAGGTGCCCTTTTAAGGGATTAACACCTACCTAATTACGATCACGTAGCCATGTTCATCTCGAACAATGGCTGGACCACGAAGGTCTGAACCGAAAGTCAAAGCATTTATAAAAAATGCTTGACTTTTGGCTTTAAAAGCCTAATAAAAGAAAATGCAAAGGAAAGGAACACTTACAGGTGATCCTTAAATGCAAATAAACTAAGTTGGACGTTCCTTTCAGCTAGGAACTTCCAGAGGAGGGAGATAGAAGTATAAATGAGAAAGGTGCAAGTTCAACAAGTGACCAAGGCACCTATTTATACTTGTGGAGGGATTATGAGGAGCTTCTAGGTGTTAAGGGAGGTTAGGAGGAGACTACAAGTGTCCATGGACGTGACATAGTAGACAAACAAGCCCATGGTTTCAATTACATGGGTTTTATAGCTTGAGTGGTCCCAAGCATGTTTTTGCTGCAGATGATCTCTGGCGGCCCGCGAGAGACAAGGCTGTCTCTCTCGTGGCCCGCGAGACACCCCAAATACTTTGAAAACTTGACATTTTTGGCCCGTTAACCTTTTATACCCTCATATATCATTACAATAGCATAATTAGCCCCTTAAGACCAATAGTTGGTACACTCAGGAGTATATCCAAACATCATCAAGATCCGGTTCGTTAAAGGGTCACTTAGAGGTATGAATTTAACATGTTGACGCCTTTAACCCCTCCATTGTCCAACTTTTAATCAAATTCACAAACGTCCCTCTTGTCCAACCAGTGGCTCATTTGAGAGTACGGACACCGTAAAGGGTCACTCAGAGACATAGTTTCAGCATGCTGACACCTTTAGTCCCTCCAGGTCAATAGTAGACACAAATAGGAATAGAGACACGTGTTGTCATATTATTGGACACGATTTTACGAGGTGTTACAGGCTAAAGCTTGGAGGGTTGGTATAATGTATCAACTTTCCTTCTTTTGTATTCATGCTGGTTTTTGCCGTTAATTTGTTCCCTTTTTTTACATTTAAACTCTTTTAATCCTGAAAATCAAAAGCATGCAAAGAAACACACTTTTTCCAACATTAGTACTAAAAAGGGTTGATTTTATATTTTATTTGATATAATTTATATGTTGCATTTTGTGCATATCAACACCTTCGTGCCACACCCACCCAACCAGAAACCCCCACATTCATGGCTCATTAAACCTTCGGCCAGAAGCTTCGAACCAATTGTTAACTCATTATAAAAACATGCACAACACGTCGCCTCTAACCCTAATCATGAAAAAACTCAGATTCTTTCTGCCTCTTTGCTGATCGACGAAAACACAAGGTGCAAAGGCTACATCTCTTTCGATTCTACAAGCCAATCGATCCCTATCTCTCTTGGTAACCCACATCTACCATAATTATAGTTTTCTTATTATACATATACATTCTTGGTTGAGTTCGTTGATATTATAATATGATTTCGAATGCTAGGCTTGATTAGTGTTGAGTTTTGATGAGTTTATACGATTGTTGGGATGAATGGTTACGTATATGTTTACATGTATGCTAAGGTTTCGATTATAACTTGATGTTGATGATACTTTGTTGTTGAATCTGATGTATTTGGGTTATGCATGATATACGGGTTGGTTTGGGTTAAACAAGATTATAAATACGTTTTTATGAAGAGCTGGGAGTAAACAGGTTTTGTTCGAATTTTACAGCCGACTTGTATTGGTTGTAACAAGGTCAAAACATAATGAAATCCACTGTTTCTTGAGTCTAAAATGTTTTGTTTTGAAATATGCTTCAAACGCCACTGGATTAGTAATTTTTCTACAAGACTGAGGCAGTCAAATGAACTTTTCTATGTCAAAGGTTCAAGCTACATTTTCAGGAAGAACCTGCAGCTTATTATGAATGTTATAACTTTGTCTAGGGTTGGAGTAAATACTTGAAATTTTACAGTAGATAGTTTTATGAGGTCATGACATTCTCCAACTGGAATTTCCTTAAATGGATTAACGAGGATTTGTAAATAATTTACACCGTAAAATGTCAACAGAATGTGACGAATCAGACCTACGTGTACTAAGTGATTTTTAGTTAATTTTCTGTGAACAGTTAGGCTTTAAGAAAATTATACAAAGTCTATCCAAGTTATTAACATGTCTCATAATTTATTGGGAATACTTATAGTACGTTTACTATTTTAAATAAATTCCGAAAACCTACTTAAAAACTGATATACAACAAAGTAACCTGAAACATGATGTTTGTGATTGCTTGTCATAGTTAGTATGAAGTGTCAATGCATGATTTAAAACCTAAGTAAACATAATACATGACATGAGGTGTAGACCTACTCATGATCACCCAAACGGTTAACTAAATGACAACGCGTTGCATATTATGTGGTAGTTACGTGTAGAGTCTATGTGTGCACAATTTAACTAAAACGGTAACCATGTTAGGACGTGGTTGACCTTTGCTACTACCATACACTTAATATTCTATCCGAGCAAACTAAGGTGTGTAACGCATCGCGTTTTCCAAACTTTTTATTTATAGCAAGCTCGTGTTGTAATTCTATTATTGGAAATCATTGTATTCGTATTCTTCATTTCATCGTAAACGTTGTAATCAAGACTTGAAACATAATGGGAATATACTTTTTACCACAATACTTGTCATACATTTCTTACATACATACACATGATACTCATACTCGAAAATGTGACAAACATGCAAATACGTGACAGTTATACTTGATACATACTTAATACGTGATGTTTATACTTGATCCTGATCGTTCTATACATACATCTACTTGGTGACATGATACTTATACACACAATGCATTATTGTACCATAAAATACCTTAGAATATCAAATAAACCTGTAACCATGTGACAAAATAACAAAAATCCAAATCTTAACCCGGCTAAGGTCCTTACGGACCGCAAGGGTATACCCTTACGGTCCGTAAGCACCTCTGGGCGGGAAGAATAGTTTTGGCTCGCAAATTATGCACGGATCCCACCATCTAACTCACCTCCAATCACCTCTAATCCCAATTAAACACCCCTTAACCACCTCCCAACTCTTCCATTATAAATACCAAGCTTCCCCAAGCATTTCACACTTTCTAACCTCCATCTAATCTCACTCAATCACTCTCAAATCATCTCAAGAACACTCATAATCAGAATTTTCGGGCAGATTGTACCACCTTCACAAAAGTGAGCATAACTTGCTCATTTCTCCATGAAATCACTTGATTCTTTCTTCTATTTACTTGGACAAACTTTGGGTTTGAATCCTAGGGTCCTCCATGGAGAATCCAGACCTGGAAATGCACCCAAAGTGTCCTAAACTTTCTGTTATGATTTTAACTCTTTCAAATCTTGTTTAAACTTATCAAACTTGAGTCTAACTCATCTCAAACCTATGTTCTAATGCTTAAAACACTTCTTGTGGTTGGTTAGGCTTAAAAACAAGGTTGAGGCATTCAAAATAGATGATTTATCCTTATAAACTTTCTGTTTTCATAGAGCTTTAAGCTCATTAGTGATGCAAGTTCATGAGCTTATTCATGTGTGTCCACCTTCGTTAGCTTGGGCTATCCTAACTTTGAGAACACACATCACTTGATGATTTTCATCATTATCTCAAGTAGTTTGCTAGTTCTAAAGTGTCACAACCCCGCCTAGCCGTTGACATATGCCAATGTGTGCTCTCCGGGTTGTAGTACATTCTTGTCATTTACATTCTTGTTTATGTTCTTGTTCTAGTGCCCTCCTTGTTACATATTGTGACTTGTTTAGTGGTGAACACCATATGAGGTTCCAAAGTGTATGGTTAATCCTCCCACCTCCTACTTGACTTACATGATACTAAGAGGTACCAAAGTGGATGGTTCATCCTCCCACCTCCTACATGATTATATAACTATATATCTATGGACTATAACATAATCCCAAGAACCGAAACCTTGATAATGACTAAATAATCATCTATCGAGCTATTAAGTTTTGTCACTAAAGTATGTAGTTCCTTGTCACGATTCTAATAGGTCTCGAACCTATGAAACCATACCAAACCATTCGGGTTGTCATAGTTGTCACACCCCGACCCGCAGCGGAAAAGGTGATCGGGGCATGATTGGGTTATCATCAAAGCTCATGACATTTATTAAGCGTTTCATATTCATTAATACAAATTAAATGGAATTTTACAATAAATGTTACAACATGATCTAACTAACAATCTAAACTTCTTTGTTCTCTTCTAAGGCATATCCTATGTTTTCCTTGCTTCAACCTGTTCACCTGTATCATGTGTAAAAGGGTTTTTGGATCAACATAATGTTGGCGAGTGAATCCTATGGAAAACATTTGAACAAATTTATTTAAATTGATTATGAAATATGTGCACAACCAAACATGAGTAAAAATAGATGTAATCTTAATCAACAATCATAAGATATTAAATGACACATACATGAACAATATTGGAACAATTAGAGGCACGCGATGCTCAACTCGTCTCTCACGAGGAACTGAGGGGCCTAATGAATGAATTGCATAATCATGATAATATGAATGACACAACTACAAATAATATAAACTCAATGATACATACATGAACAAAAACGGAACATTTAGAGGCACGCGATGCTCAACTCGTCTTTCACGAGGAACTGAGGGGCCTAATGATTGAGTTGCATATAATTTGACAAAAAGGAAATAAGTAATCACAATAATATAAACAATCTAAGTTTAAGTCATGATGTGGTATGGCACAAGTTTAAATAAATAAGTTAATTATTTTCATAACACATGACACACCCCAAAACGTGTAATTTAAAAGGGGGAGTTGTAAGATTCACTCACAGTGGGTGCGTTCGGTTGATGATGTTGAATGCACGCGAAGTGGTTTTAACCACGAGTGAGATTTAACCTAGATAAATCGCATTATGGTTTGGTAAGTAAACGGATTTTATTAATCTATCTTAGTAGGATTGTTGGGTGTATTTTTGTGAGTTTGAGGCTATTTTCTAACCTTAAAAATGTTATTTTTAAGTATTTTTAATTGATTTTTAATTAAAATAATTAAATAAAATAAAAAAAAAATTGATTTTTTTCTGACCGTTGACCTGCCCGTTGACCGTTGACCTGATCGTTGACCGGTTCGATTCGGAATACAAGTGCGCTGAGTGAGGCTCGAACCCGAGACCTCCCGTACGCGTGCACGCAGCTCTACCAACTGAGCTACGTGTCTAACCCGTTATATATCTGATTTTAATTATATATATATATTAATTAGTTTAAACCGAAAATCATTTTATTTTAAAAACAGTTTAAGCGAATCGGACGTGCACTCCACAGGTCTCGAACCCGGGACCTGTGGCTTAAACTAACACACAGTCCACCGCTGGACTGTGTGTTTAACATGTTATATAATCCGATTTTTATTATACTTAAATACAAATTAGTTATTTTCTTTTCTGCCTTATTTAAAAAGAATAGATAATTGTCCGAGTCGGTGCAGAAGACCGGACTCGAACTCGTGACCTGTGATATAAACAAACACACAGTCCACCGCTGGACTGTGTGTCTAACTTGGTTATTATTCCGGTTATTAATATACTTAACATATACCAGTGGCGACTCCGGTTCAGTTAAACAAAAAAAATGATTTTTATTAAGGCAGCGTGTGTGAAACGGGATTCGAACTCGAGACCTTTGCATGTTTAACGTGCACACAGTCCACCGCTGGACTGTGTGTCTAACCCGAGTAATTTCTTGATTTATATTATATTTATATGTTATAGCGGTCATCGTCTTCTTCATCTAGATATAACCAGAATTCAGAAATCGACTGGTTCAAAGTCTTAATCGTTTTCTTTAGTGTTTAGGTTAATTATAGATGAGATATAAGTAAAGAGAAGGAAAAATAAGCGTGAGGTATACCGACTCGTTTTCCTCTGTTTTCCGGCAGAACTCCGGCGACAGAGATCACCTCCGGCGATGAGTTTTCTTGCAGCAGCGAGTCTCCAGGAAGCTTAAAAAGGGTGTGGGTATCTCCGGTATAAGCTCAGGGGCTCAGTAAGGCTCGGCAATGGGGGACCCGGTTATCCGGCGACAAACCGAAAATTTCCGGCGAGTGGAATTACGCCGAGAAAAGGTGTGGTTTTGAGCGAAAAGGTTTGCAGTGGGTTGTGGGTGAATTTATAGGGAGAAACCGAGATGTATTTGGTCTGATTTCCGACTGGATTCGTCGGTTATAAAAACTCCGGCGGTTATAGAAAGTGTCGCGGACTCAAACGTCGGTTATAACCGATGTCCTAATAATAGTTTACGTTATAACTGAAAACTTCGTTAAAAACTCGCGATATTACCGGGATTCCGACGACTGAACTTTTGGGCGCCGGTTTTGAATTCATAACGTTACTTTATGATTTAAATGATTTCATTATTTAACAAACAAAACAAGTGGCGCAGTGGTTTGTGTGTTGAGAGATAAGTCTGATGCTGAATCGGTATTGACCCGGGTTCGAAACCCGGCAGAGTACTTTTATTTTTATTTTGCAATTTTCATCAGTTTTTCAAAAACTAAATATATATTCCCGTATAATAATCGATTACGTATCGTTTAAAAATATTTTGGGCATTTAATTCGCAACGAAATTTTTGACTGACTGTTCGGTTGATAAACGGAGCGGGTTTGGTAAATCCGTTTTTTACGGATGTTACAATAGTGTCAAGAACAAGTGCTATGTCTTAGTGATTGTTTTCATACATAATACTTTGTTCTTATTTTCGTAACCTCGCTCGAATAATCCGAATCTTCTGTTACACTCATAACTAATACCTATGTTCTTCTTGTAGAAGGACAGGTGCCAAACTCTAAACATCACAACAAAGCTCCAGGATTATTTAAGCGGAACACTTAGCAAAACTGTGAGTACACCCGACCCATTTACCTTTTATCACTTTTGGGTTGTAACATGTTTCCGTATCAAATTACACTATCACGAACTTATGCTTTTACATACTCAATCCTTATACATGAATACTTGTTATGCTTAGATACATGCTAGATTATACATGCTTGATCATTAACTTAGCTAGCCCAACTTATCATATGTAGCGCTATAGGAGTAGCACGCTGCCCGTCGGGGTTATGTTAAGATTATCATACTCATTTTAGTCTTGTCGCTTTTGTGACAAGGGAAGCTCGATCTCATTAAACTTTTGTGGAAACTTGGGGTTTGATCTAGTATTGCATGATTAGTGTATACTTTGCTTACAATTACCATGTGGATTCGAGTTATACATTTTATACTTATGCTATGTATTCACCAAACTTGTGTACTCGCCTTTGCTTTTGCATTAAACTCGTATTTTAAACATGTTACAGGTTGAAGTGGATAAGCAAATGATGAAAGCTAGTAGGAAATACTTTAGATACACATTTTAATCTTACTAGACTAGTTTTGTTATAATCATGTTGCACTTGTTATTATTTTGAATTATTGTATTTGACTTCAAATGTTGTACTTGACAATGTTTTTATGAATGACATATGGGTTTTATTTAAATATTATCGCCAATTAGTATTTATGAGCAATGAGAAATCTATTTCGTCCCGCCTCGATGTTTCCGCCATCAGTTGGGGTGTGACAGTTTGGTATCAGAGCCATAACTATAGGAAATTAGGTAGAATTGCCATGTTTAACCTAGTCTATAGTTTAAGTGTCCATTTTTTACCATTCTTATATCATGCTTAAAGCTTTATTCTTCCTCATTGCTTCTTCCTTATCTTTTGGTCTTAAAATTTACATAATGTCTTTCCTAAGACATTTTACATAATACACTTGAAGACTTGAAGACACTCATGAGGCAAACGAGGCGATTTGCACCAAGATAGGTCCAGTGACTTACAATTTTTGGTGAAATCCCTCATTCCGCGTATTCGATTTTTTCACGAAGTTATACCTCAAGCTAGGAGTGATATCCACATCTTGATGGAAACTTCCATTTCATACTCTAGTGGATCTTACGAACGAGTCGGAATATGCTCCTCGTATAGTAAGAAACAACAACACTTAGGGTACGAAATCGTCAAGTTAAGGGTGAAACCCGCACCTTGTCGATTAAGTCCCATTCCTTGATTTTCGATCTCGCCAAGGCTTCGATTTTCTAATCAATTAGAGATGTGTAGTAACTGGAAGGGTAAAATACCATTAGTCGCTTCTCGATGAGAGTATTTTACCTACAGGCCAAAGCACGTTTCTCTAATTAGAAAGGATCTTCGATTCACTTTGGAATTGTCGACGTTTCTCTACCCGAAACAATCCCAAGTTTTATTGAGCCAATCTTTTATGTTATCTCAATTTTTATGTGATTTTATACTTGTTACCTTATTCATTTTGAGCTATCGCAATCAAAAACAATACTAATCCTCGTGAACACACTAAATTTGTACTCCTTATTCGCACTCATACGTGATTATACATGTCATACTTGATAAATTCATGCAAACTTGTGAACCATACTTGAACCTTATATATGCTTATACAAAACTTTTTTCTTTATTATGATCAAGTCTCATCCCCTTTTCTTCTATGTTGAACCTCTAGATGAACTCCCCAATCTCTAACAAGAAGTCCAAGAGCTCCAACAAGGGGTCCAACAGCAACAACAACAACAATGAAGACTCCATCTCCAAGCAAGAACTCGTCGGTCTTGTCGCCAAGCAAATGGCCGATCAAATGGCCCGTGTCATCCCTGATATCGTTAGCCAGCTTCAAACCATCAACACCGAAACACCCAAATCCTCTGCCGATTCAAAAACCGACAACCCTAAAACGTCCTACCAATTCAAGCATTTCATGGCTTGTAAACCAGTCGAATTCACTGGCATGGATGGTGTCGCCGCCATGATCAATTGGTTTGACACGATGGAGCTTACCTTTCTTCAGGGCGGATGCCCTGATGAACTTCGAACCCTCAACGCTACTGGGGTCTTTCGCCAGAGAGCCCTCGAGTGGTGGACTATGGAATGCAACAAACGTGGCAAAGAAGCAGCCCATGCCCAAACTTGGGACGAGCTTAAGCAGCTCATGAGGGATCAGTTCTGTCCTCCCCACGAAACCCAGAAGCTCGAGAATGAATTCTGGATTCTCACACAACAAGGGAGCGACGCTAAGGGACTGATCGCTCGCTTCAAACAGTTAAGTATCGTCTGTCCTGGACAGGTGGACACGGTCCCCACGGCGATAAGCTCATTCGTTCGCTTTCGCCTGTGATTATGAACCATGTAGCTGCCGCATGCCCCAAAACTATTGAAGAAGCCTATAGCACCATCATAGAGCTTAACCACAACTGCATCCTTCAGGGGGCCTACGACAAGGTTCCTACGAAGCATGCGCACCAAGCCACCACCAATACCACCACCACTACCGAATCGCCTCCCCCTCAAACCAAAAAGAACAACATCAAGAACAAGAAGCGGAAGGCTTCTTTTCAAAACAATGTGGTTGTCACTCCGCCTACCCCTACACCTCTAAATGACATCTCCACCACCAACAACAACGATCCATCCAAACGAAACTACATCGGCACTTGGCCTAGGTGTGATCGTTGCACCTATCACCATCTCCCTTCCGCCCCGTGTCGAAAGTGCGCCAACTGTAACAGGATGGGGCATCTTTCTAGCCAATGTCGCCAACCCCAAAGCAACCAAGCCATTGTCCCTAACCCTAACCCCAACCAAACTCAGCCTCAACGTCAGAATGCTCCTGTAAGAGCATGTTACAAATGTGGCGATCTCAATCATCTCGCCAATGTTTGTCCCCTTCTCAACCAACAACATCAGCATCAGCAATAGTAGCAGCCTGAGCCTGCAAAGGACGAGCTTTCATGCTTACCTCTGCTCAAGCCCAAAGCTCTAATGACGTCATCACTGGTACGTTCCTTGTGAACCATATTTATGCTACATGCCTATTTGATACTGGTGCCGATAGAAGCTTTGTATCTCTAGAATTGAACCCTTGCTTAAGTGCGAACGATCTAAAATGCCTAATCCTTTCGCTGTCGAAGTCGCTAATGGTAAAACCATCTCCATTGATTCCGTTCTTTTTGGTTGCTCTTTGATTCTTAACGATCATACGTTTTCCATCGATCTCATTCCCATGCAAATGGGTAGTTTCGACATCATAGTAGGCATGGATTGGCTTATGCGAGTTCGTGCCAAAGTTGTTTGTTCTGAAAAATTTATTCGCCTCCCTCTTCCTCAAGGTGATTCTATACACGTCTATGGCGAGAAACCTTCTAAAGGTCTCAAGCTCATGTCATGCATCAAAGCGAACAAGTACTTGCGTAAGGAGTACTTTGCCTTTCTCGCCCACGTTATGTAAAAGAAAGACAAAGGTCCTAGCATAAGTGATGTTCCTGTCGTTTGTGAGTTTCCTTATGTTTTCCCTGAGGATCTTCCTGGTCCTCCGCCTCCTCGAGCTGTCAATTTTCGTATTGATCTTATCCCTAGCGCAATTCCTGTTGCAACAGCTCCCTATCGATTAGCACCCTCGGAGATGCAAGAGCTATCAAGCCAACTTCAGGAGCTTCTTGATAAAGGCTTTATATGCGCTAGTACTTCCCCTTGGGGCGCTCCTGTTTTGTTCGTTAGGAAGAAAGATGGATCTTTTCGGATGTGCATTGACATCGTGAACTCAATAAACTTACATTCAAGAACCGCTACCCACTTCCTCGTATTGACAATCTCTTCGATCAACTACAAGGCGCGAAGTGCTTTTCAAAGATTGATCTCCATTCTGGCTATCATCAACTTCGGGTTTCCGAGGAAGATGTACCCAAAACTGGTTTCCGCACTCGATATGGACATTGCGAGTTCGTGGTCATGCCTTTTGGTTTGACCAATGCGCCCGCTGTGTTCATGGATCTCATGAATCGAGTGTGTAAACCTTTTCTCGATCATTTCGTCATTGTATTCATCGATGATATCCTAATCTACTCCAAGACGAAAGAAGAGCATGGACGACATTTGCGTCTCATTCTTCAGCTATTGCAAACCGAACGTCTTTATGCCAAATTCTACAAGTGTGAATTTTGGATAAAAGAGGTTCAATTCTTAGATCACACCGTCAATGAACTCGATATTCATGTTGACCCTGCAAAGATAGAAGCTTTGTAGAATTGGATGCACCTAAGTCGCCCTCTGAAATTCGTTCGTTTCTTGGCCTAGCTGGGTATTATCGTCGTTTCATCTTGAACTTCTCAAAAATTGTTGTTGCTTTGACTTCGTTGACTTAAAAAGATAAACCTTTTGTTTGGGGTCCCGAACAAGAGGAATCTTTCCAAACACTCAAGGACATGCTTTGTAATGCTCCTATCCTCACTTTCCCCGATGGGAACGACGATTTCGTCGTGTATTGCGATGCCTCTAACCAGGGTCTTGGTTGCGTACTCATGCAACGAGATAAAGTAATCGCTTACGCGTTGAGACAACTCAAAATTCATGAGAAAAACTATACTACTCACGACCTTGAACTCAGTGCAGTTGTTTTTGCATTAAAGATTTGGCGACACTACCTTTGTGGTACAAAGTGTACGGTCTTCACCGACCATAAGAGCCTCCAACACATCTTTGATCAAAAGGAACTCAACATGCGTCAACGTCATTAGGTAGAATTGTTAAATGACTATGATTGTGATATTCGCTACCACCCTGGCAAAGAGAATGTCGTGGCCGATGCACTTAGTCGTAAGACTCATGTTAAGAGTGTTCGTTGCTACCAAATTGTGGGAAAACTCAACGAGTTGATTCGACAAGCACAATTTACCGTCATTAACGAGGGTAACCTCGATAGCGAATTAAATTGTGGGCGGAAAACCTGCTCGAAGCTAAACCTGATGGTATGCTTTACTACCATAGTCGTATTTGGATTCCCGAACGTCTCAATCTTCGGACTACTTTGATAGATGAAGCCCACAAATCCCGATACTCCGTTCATCATGGAGATGATAAGATGTACCATGATTTGCGTGCATCCTATTGGTGGCCTGGAATGAAAGTGATATCGCTCTTTACGTGTCCAAATGTCTTACGTGTTCCAAGGTCAAGGCAGAACATCAACGTCCCTCTGGTTTGCTCGAACAACCAGAAATCCCTGTCTGGAAATGGGAAAGCATAGCCATGGATTTCATCACGAAATTGCCTCGTACTCCTTCTGGTCATGACAAGATTTGGGTTATCATCGATCGCTTGACCAAATCCGTGCACTTCCTCGCCATTCGTGAAGATTACAAAGTCGAGAAATTGGCTCGTATCTACATGAGTGAAATCATTAGTCGTCATGCTACTCCCCTTGATATTATCTCTGATCGCGATGCTCGTTTCACCTCTCGCCTTTGGCAAACATTTCAATCCGCCCTTGGCACTCAGCTTAATCTTAGCACCGCTTTTCATCCTCAGTCTTATGGTCAAACCGAGCGTACCATCCAAACTTTGGAGGATATGCTTCGGTCATGCGTAATCAATTTTGGCGGCAATTGGGATTCGCACTTACCCTTGGTTGAATTCTTGTATGACAATAGTTATCACGCTAGTATTCAAATGGCTCCATTTGAAGCATTGTATTGTCATAAGTGTCGTTCGCCTATTTGTTGGCACGAGATTGGAGACGCACAAATCACCGGTCCCGAGCTAATACAAGAGACAAGGGACAAGATCTTACAAATACGTGATAATCTCCTCAAAGCACGAAGCCGACAAAAGAGCTATGCCGACAAAAGACGCAAGACTTTGGAGTTTAATGTAGGTGACCATGTACTTCTCAAGGTATCCCCTTGGAAGAGCATTTTCCGTTTTGGTAAGAAAGGCAAACTCGCTCCTCGCTACGTAGGTCCTTTCAAGATTCTCGAGAGGATTGGCAAAGTAGCATAACGACTGGACCTACCTCAAACACTCAACAATGTTCATCCAGTTTTTCATGTTTCAAATCTCAAGAAATTCCTAGCTGAAGAAGGACTTCAAGTTCCACTCGAAGATCTTCAAATCAACGAGACATTGCATTTTGTGGAAAACCGGTCGAAATTATGGACCGAGGAGTCAAGCAGCTAAGGCGTAGTCGGTTCCCTATCGTCATGGTTCGATGGGAAGGGAAACGTGGCGTCGAGTTTACTTGGGAACTCGAGAGTGATGTGAAGACTAAGTATCCGCATCTCTTCGTTGCATCTTCCTAAATTTCGGGACGAAATTTCTTAAAGGAGGGGAGACTGTAACGCCTCGCGTTTTCCAAACTTTCTATTTATAGCAAGCTCGTGTTGTAATTCTATTATTGGAAATCATTGTATTCGTATTCTTCATTTTGTCGTAAACGTTGTAATCGAGACTTTAAACATAATGAGAATATACTTTTTACCACAATACTTGTCATACATATTCTTACATACATACACATGATACTCATACTCGAAAATGTGACAAACATGCAAATACGTGACAGTTATACTTGATACATACTTAATACGTGATGTTTATACTCGATCCCGATCGTTCTACACATCATCTACTTGGTGACATGATACTTATACACACAATGCATTATTGTACCATAAAATACCTTAGAATATCAAATAAACCCGTAACCATGTGACAAAATAACAAAAATCCAAATTTTAACCCGGCTAAGGTCCTTACGGACCGCAAGGGTATACCCTTACGGTCCGTAAGCACCTCGGGGCGGGCATAATAGTTTTGGCTCGCGAATTATGCACGGATCCCACCATCCAACTCACCTCCAATCACCTCTAATCCCCATTAAACACCCCTTAACCACCTCCCAACTCTTCCATTATAAATACCAAGCTCCCCAAGCATTTCACACTTTCTAACCTCCATCTAATCTCACTCAATCACTCTCAAATCATCTCAAGAACACTCATAATCAGAATTTTCGGGCAGATTGTACCACCTTCACAAAAGTGAGCATAACTTGCTCATTTCTCCATGAAATCACTTGATTCTTTCTTCTATTTACTTGGACAAACTTTGGGTTTGAATCCTAGGGTTCTCCATGCTTACAACACTTAATGGTTGGTTACATCTCAAACCTATGTCCTAATGCTTACAACACTTCTTGTGGTTGGTTAGGATTAAAAACAAGGTTGAGACATTCAAAATAGAGGATTTATCCTTACAAACTTTCTGTTTTCATAGAGCTTTAAGCTCACAAGTGATGCAAGTTCATTAGCTTGTTCATGTGTGTCCATCTTGGTTAGCTTGGGCTATCCTAACTTCGAGACCACACATCACTTGATGATTTTCATCATTATCTCAAGTAGTTTGCTAGTTCTAAAGTGTCACAACCCCGCCTAGCCGTTGACATGTGTCAATGTGTGCTCTCCGGTTGTATTTCACTTGGTACTTGGTATCATGGTGACACACTTTACATTCTTATCATTTACATTCTTGTTTGTGTTCTTGTTCTAGTACCCTTCTTGTTACCTATGGTGACTTGTGTAGTGGTGAACACCATATGAGGTTCCAAAGTGGATGGTTAATCCTCCCACCTCCTACTTGACTTACATGATACTAAGATGTACCAAAGTGGATGGTTCATCCTCCCACCTCCTACATGATTATATAACTATATATCTATGGACTATAATATAATCCCAAGAACCGAAACCCTTGATAATGACTAAATAATCATCTATCGAGCTATTAAGTTTCGTCACTAAAGTATGTAGTTCCTTGTCACGATTCTAATAGGTCTCGAACCTATGAAACCATACCAAACCCATTCGAGTTGTCATAGTATCAAGAACAAGTGCTATGTCTTATTGATTATTTTCATACATAATACTTTATTCTTATTTTCGTAACCTCGCTCGAATAATCCGAATCTTCCGTTACACTCATAACTAATACCTATGTTCTTCTTGTAGAAGGACAATGTGCCAAACTCTAAACATCACAACAAAGCTCCCGGGATTATTTAAGTGGAACACTTAGCAAAAGCGTGAGTACACTCAACCCATTTACCTTTTATCACTTTTGGGTTGTAACATGTTTCCGTATCAAAATACATTATCACGAACTTATGCTTTTACATACTCAATCCTTATACATGAATACTTGTTATGCTTAGATACATGCTATATTATACATGCTTCATCATTAACTTAGCTAACCCAACTTATCATATATAGCTATAGGAGTAGCACGCTGCTCGTCGGGGTTATGTTACAATTATCATACTCATTTTAGTCTTGTCGCTTTTGTGACAAGGGAAGCTCGATCTCGTTAAACTTTTGTGGAAACTCGGGGTTTGATCTATATTGCATGATTAGTGTATAGTTTGCTTACAATTACCATGTGGATTCGAGTTATACATTTTAATACTTATGCTATGTATTCACCAAACTTGTGTACTCGCCTTTGCTTTTGCATTGAACTCGTATTTTAAACATGTTGCAGGTTGAAGTGGATAAGCAAATGATGAAAGCTAGTAGGAAATACTTTAGATACACATTTTAATCTTACTAGACTAGTTTTGTTATAATCATGTTGCACTTGTTGTTATTTTGAATTATTGTATTTGACTTCAAATGTTGTACTTGACAATGTTTTTATGAATGACATATGGGTTTTATTTAAATATTGTCGCCAATTAGTATTTATGAGCAATGAGCAATCTATTTCATCTCGCCTCGATTTTTCCACCATCGGTTTGGGGTGTGACAAGGTGAGTTCACAACTCTTTACTAAAGCATGTGTCCCTGGTTGGGGAAAACACGCTTACTTCTTTGGTTGGGGAAACACTTACGGTAGCCCTGGTTGGGGCTATGTGCGCATTCCTAGTTTGGGACCACATACATACTATCCACCAGAGGTGGAATAGTACACTTAACTAAACGCAAACTCTATCTGGAAGTCCCTACACATTTTAACAATTAGCATGCCGGGTTGGTAGGCGGGGTATTAGTTGATAGCGCTATTAGGTTTGACAAACCTCACACATGCTGGGAGCCGGGCGTGAACTATTAACTTTTTCTTGTATCAATGCGGATAGACATTGATGAGGGCACAAAAAACTATAATGTCAGCATTCGGTACACACAGTTTAGTTACCATGATGAGGGTTAGCTACCCGAGTCATACTTATAACGCTTTGCATGTGAACTTACGCTTACGCTTACGTTTTACGCTTAACTAAAATTGTGAACTCGCCAACTTTATGTTGACACACTATTGCATGCTTTGCAGGTCCTTAGGTACAAATGGACAGAGGCTTACAAGGGTTGGAGTGTCATGGGTTATTAAACTTTATATGTTACTTATGCCATGAACTTGTGGTTTTTTTATTTATGTCTGGAGTTCTAGACTTTGCTTCCGCTGTTAACTTAAACTTTTTTTGAACTTATAAACTTAGATCACTAATCGTGTTGATTGTGACGATTTTACAACTTTAATAATTGGTTCAACATGATTAGTGGTTGGATCCTGCCAGTCGCACGCCTCGTGGTAAAACCCCGCATGTGGAATTTGAGGTTGTGACATAAATGGTTCCCTTTAAAATGCAATATTTGTTGTGGTGTGCGGATTTGGACAACATTCCTACGTTAGTTGCTTTATCTAATAAGGTATTCAAGTGGGTTCGCTTTCTTGCCCCTTCTGCGAGGATGGCTTAGAATCTACGGAGAACAAGGAAAGAAGGCAATGCAAGGTATTGTTGTTATCGCTTGCTGAAGGATTTGGAAGGTACATAACGGGAATGAGATCAAGATTGAAGACATTATGGGGATGTAATGGCATTTAGTTTTTTTATGGTATACAAATAGAACCAAAAATAGATCCTTAACAAGGTCCAAATGGTCTAAGTTCAATATTGTGTAGTTGTGTTGTTTTGTTGGCAGCCTTCGGTTTTTGGGGTTGTGGTTGTGTAGTCTTTGTGGTCTTTAATAAAGTTCAACATTCGAAAAAAAAAATTAATAAGAGAGAGAGGCGGGAAAATAAGGATGAGTAGACATCAGAAAATGACACATGTCTTGAAAAATCATTTATTATATCGTATAGTTAAAAAAATAGGATGAGTTTAAGCAATTGGTAGATGATATATACGATAATATTACAATCAGACAACAAATGTCTTATAAAAATTAAGGCGTAATAAGAAATTTATGAATTACTATCATTTTTTTATTGTTGTACGTAATAAAAAATTCTTTAGTTATGTAATTTTTTTATAACATTATCATACATTCATTTTTTATTATACAACCACATGTAGTATATAACCTAGTATAATAATAAAGGGGTAAAATCAAATAAAAGTTCATCTTATCTAGTAGGATGAGAAGAATCTTAACTATTTATTTTTTAAATCAATGGTTAAGAAAATGTAGGAAAAAGATATAAAAATGTAGGAAAAATAGGAATGTAACGGGTACCGTGAGAAAATCCTATTTGTTGACTTTCTCTCCCACGTCATGGTACATGTTTATTCCACCACCATTTTTAAACGTTAATAACTTTTTTATACGACATTATTTTTTTATAAAAATTTCACCATAAAATCGAGCTTTTTTATCTTTAATATGAATACCATATTGCTATATAAAATATGTCGGCTAAAAAATCCACAAAAGTGTGTTGTATTTTTATGTTGTATAACATTTTTTGTGCTGGATTTTTTACTAATTTTTGTGCTATATTTTTGTGTTGAAATTTTTTTGTATTAAATTTTTTTCTAGATTTTTTTACTAGATTTTTTTGTGCTGATTTTTTTTGTTATATTTTTTTGTAGTAGATTTTTTTGTGCTATATTTTTTTGTACTAGATTTTATGATATATTTTTTTACTAGATTTTTTTGTTGTAGTTTTTAGAAAACAAAAGGAGTGTCACATGTCATTTTTCACACTCCTACTTATAAGGACCAAAATGTTTTAGTACAAAATGCTCTTTTTCCGACTTACAAAGAGTGTCACATGTCATCATCATAATCCTTCTTAAGCTACTTAGGCAAAATACATTTTTAATGGATCATTCCCCCTAATAATAAAAGTTGTTATAATTTGTAAACCATATTTTGGAATTATTTTTTTAACATGTCGATTCAGATGTCATAGTTGTATTATTTTATTATTTTATGTAACACCCTAGTTTTTGTTAAACTTTTCAGAAATTGATTCATGAGATAAACCTTAAGGGCATACAAAACATACAGCTAGATGTCAATTTAAATTTTTTACTTAGTTAAAAAAAACAAGTTAAAAAAAATACTGATATACAAACAGGTTTAAACAAAAATTTAAGTTTGATCCGACCCTGAACTCGATCATCCACTTGAGTATGTTTACCTAAAAGTATATATCTTTATAACACATAACACTTAAAAATATGAAAAAAAAAAGAAAAAAAACCAAATTGTTTGTTCCAGGCATACGCCTACTCTGGATTACGTACACGTACTCCAACTATATAATATAACTGAGTCTAAAAAGAATCCTGGATCATTACAAAATTTAAGACCCTTAAAGACCGTGGCCAATATAAGGGCCACATGAAAAAAATAAGATTCAAATATTCTTATCTTAATAATCTGAAAACCAAACAAAAAAATTCTATGTTTTCATGCCATACAACAAAAGACTGGTGAGTTTACAAACAATTCAGATAAGGTTGACAACATGTATGGTTCGGACGTGTTGAGGTTTCCAGCAAAAGGTTTAGTTATAATTTATTTTTTATGCACCACACAAAATGAGATGGTTGATTTCAAATACCTTTATGTTCGTATTTTTAAATTCGATAGATAAGTGACACACATTATACTTTAGATAATAACTAGTAATTTTCTCCACGTCATGCGCGGGTCTAAATGTAAAGTAACTCGGATTTGTACAGTAAAGACCTGAATCGTTTCTAAACAACAGTTACGTTAATGCGTAGATAAACTGAAGATGTACATAAAAATAGACACGGTAACGTATTATATATGGCCCAACGTATTTGGGAAATAAATTTAAATCGAACACCAACCTGAACTAACACGTACATAAAAATATGTAAAAAAATATGTTTTTTTAAGTTAAAAATGGTACCGCGCGTTGCGGCGGCGCCGAACCGTAAAGTAAGTCGAATTTATAAAGTCTAATGAAAACATATTGTATTTGACCCGACCTATTGTAAAACAAAATTTATGTCAAAACATAAATCAACACAAAACAAAAAAAAAAAAAAAACAAAAAACCATATTATATCTGAGCGCACCCATTTTCAATTAAACGTAATCAATTTGAATTTATACCGCATGTACATAAATATAAACATGTAAAAAATGATTATATAAAGCTTTTAGAAAATGAAAATGTTGTAAGTACAATACTAAATGTTGAAGGGTAAAAACTATAATAAAGAAAAACTTACTAAAAGACAACGAAAATTATAAAGTTTTTAGAAAGTTGAGAGTTATAAGTGTTAATAGGTAAAAACTAAAAGAAACAAAAGTATAAAAAAACCTAAAAGGTGGACCAATTGCTAGCTGTCGGCACTGATCATCACCTTTGTTATTGTAGGTATAATAGTAATAACTAGAATCGGTGCCCCCGCTTCACGACGGGGTCGTTGGAGGTTGCTAACGCTGATGTACTTGGTTCATGATATATCGTGTAGTTAAGAAGGATTATGATGATGATGATGATGCAGTCTTTAATCTAAACGATGGTAAAAATAAGTAATCAACACGGTTAATTGAACATGTCTAGAGTTAATAGTTAGCTTTAACTATAACAAAGTAAATAAAAAATTATGATGTTTGTTACCTAGTGTATTAAAGGGTTAATATAGAACATGTAAACTTTAATATAAACGACGGGTAAAAATAAGCAAGCAACATGATTAAGTAAATATATCTAGAATTAAAAGTTAATTTTAATTATAATAAGTTAAATTGATAATAAGTAAAATAAAACATGTAAATGAACAAATATTTGTTAAAAAAATAACTTTATAAACTTTTAAGAGCCGTATGATAACTCTATTAAAGTTCGAGGGTGAAAACCTAAATTGTTTATCGAGAAAAGAATTATAATTAAACTTCGGTATGATAAATCTATTAAAGTTCAGAAGTAGATGTAAATCGCTTATAAAAACTATTAGAGTTCAAGGGTCATATGAAAGATCTATTAAAGTTTAGGGTTAGAAACGTAAATTAATTATAAAAAAAACAATATTATTGAAGTCTTATAATTGTTAATTATCAAACTATTAAAGCCAAAAATAAAAATATATATATATAATATTGTTCACGTTTCCTTTGTTATTATATTATGCTAGTATCGGAGCTCGCGCTTCGCGACGAGTCGTAGGAGGTTGCTGGCGAGGATTGGAGCCCGCGCTTCGCGACGGGGTCGTAGGAGGTTGATGGCAAGGATGTATATATTCATGATATATCGATGGGTAATTATAAATAATGCATGCTTTAATCTAAATGTCGGTAAAAATAAACAATCAACACAGTTAAGTAAACATGTTTGGACTTTGGAGTTAAAAGTTTGCTTTAACTATAATAAGGTAAAGAAAAAATGATTATATTGTTACCTTTTATATTAAAGGGTTAATATAGACCATGTATGTTTTAATTTAAACGAAGGTAAATATAAGCAAGCAACACGATTGAGTAACCATGTTTAGAGTTAAAAGTTAGCTTTAATTATAATAAGTAAAATAAAAAAGAACTAAACCTATAAAAAAGATAAAAGAACAATTATTTGTTAAAAAACAAAAAAAATACCTTTAAAATTTTTCATAACTCTATTAAAGTTCGGGGTCGAAACATAAATCGCTTATAGAAAAATAAACATTATTAAACTTCCGTATGGTAAATCTATTAAAGTTCAAGGGTATATGTAAATTGTTTATAAAAAATATTATAATTTAGAGGTCATGTAATAACTCTATTAAAGTTCAGGGTTAGAAACGTAAATTACTTATAAAAAAACAATAATATTATAGCCTTATACTTATTAATTAAACTATTAAAGTCACAAATTCCCAAATATAAATTAGTACTATTCACATTGTGAATTCTTATAGCATAGAACTAGAATTGGCGTCAACACTGTGCGGCGGGGTCGTTGAAGGTTGCTGGCGAGGATGTACTTGTTACATAATCATAAATGATGTAGACTTTAATCTAAACGATGGTAAAAAAAAGTAATCAACAGGTTAGTTGAACATGTCTAGAGTTAAAAGTTAGCTTTAACTATAATAAGGTAAATATAAAAATGATTATATTTGTTACCTTGTGTATTAAAGGGTTAATATAGACTATGTAAGCTTTAATCTAAACGACGGTAAAAATAAGCAAGTAACATGATTAAGTAAATATATCTAGAGTTAAAAGTTAATTTTAATTATAATAAGTTAAATTAATAATAAGTAAAATAAAACATATAAAAGGACAAATATTTGTTAAAAATAACTTTATTAAATTTCAAGAGTCGTATGATAACTTTGTTAAAGTTCGGGGGTTAAAATGTAAATTGTTTATCGAAAAAAGAATCATTATTAAACTTTTGCATGATAAATCTATTAAGGCTTAGAGGTATACGTAAATTGTTTATAAAAATACCATTAGAGTTCAAGGACCATATGATAAATCTATTAAAGTTTAGGAGAAATGTAAATTAATTATAAAAAACAATATTATTATAGTCTTATAATTGTTAATTATTAAACTATTAAAGTCAAAAATAAACAAAAAATATATATTATTTTTCACATTTCCTTTTGTTATAACACTAGTATATGTGAGCTCTCGCTTCGGGGGGGGGGGGGGGGGGGTCTTAGAAGGATGTTTAGGTTTTAATCTAAACGATAGTAAAAATATACAAACAACACAGTTAAGTAAAAAACGTCTAGAGTTAAAAGTTTGCTTTAACTTTCATAGGCGGAATAAAAAAAAAGAGAATTAAGTTTGTTACATGGTATATTCAAGAGTTAATGTAGCCCATCGCGACTTTTGATTTAAACGACACTGCGGCGGGGCACGATGAGAGTTTGATTGGCATCATGCACTATGACAAAGGATAAAGAAAACAAATAAAAGATCTCAACATTAATATTTACATGTGTTGTAGTTGCAGCTCGACTCTAAACATCGAAACACAACGACACAAAAGTGCGTCATAATTGAACAAATCTTCATCATACACCAGTATCAACCGCGTGAAGAAGAAAATCACATCGAAAATTCCAAGAAAAATAAACACGTTAATCATTACATGTCATAACACGCGGGGCTGCGACACTAAAAATAATATATAAATAATATATATATATATATATCTTAATATAAATATACTATTATAAATACCAATTGTGAATAACTACTATTCACAATTCAAAATGTTAGTTTAGGAATTGAAAATAATAATAATAATAATATAATGATAACAAAAATAATAAATATAATTTCTAATATCTTCTAAGAAAAGAGTAAGATTTGATGAATACGGTTAAATTGGTTTCTTTCACAAAAACCAACTTGAAAAGTTTAGGTTGGAAGGTTTTAATGAGTTCTTGGAGAATGTTAACTCCTTTTGTGACATGTATGAACTTGAGGTGAAAAAATTGGATGATGAATACGTTACCCAATGTGGCTAAGAAGAAAAACGATCATCACAAATCGGCATTATTACGAGTGAGATTGCTTCAATGCGGTTCTAGATTTGAAAATTCAAGAATTTGGAAACCGTTTTAACGAGGTAACATCGGAATTACTTGTTTGTATGAGTTGTTTTAGTCTGTGTGAAAATTTTAGTGCATTTGACATTCCAAATATACTAAAGCTATCCGAGAAGTATCCATATGATTTCCATGAAGACGAAAAACAAGGCTTCCGGTTCAACTCGGAAACTACACTGATTTTGTGAAAAAAGATAAAAATTCGCCAATTTGGATGGTTTGTCAAGTCTTATATGGTTAATGGTTTCAACAAATATTCACGTAAATTTTACATTGGTATATCGGTTACTGAAGCTTGTTCTCGTATTACCCATCGCAACAGCAACCGTGGGAAGATGTTTTTTGGCAATGAAGAATGTGAAGACCAACTTGCTTAATCGGATTGGTGATGAGAATTTAATTGATAGTTGTATATGATATATAGAGAAAGACTTGCTTAAGATAGTAGCTTTAGATGATGTTTTGGATAGATTTCAAAAACTGAAAACCTATAGGGCGACGATTTAATTATGTTTGCAACAAGGTTTGACGTGTTTTTGATGATTATAGAAATTTAGTTTGATGTTATTTTGTTTTACATGACCCGATACGAACCAAAATTTATATATATATACCTATGGCCTAAAATTTTTAAAAATGTTTCGCACCCCATGAAAAAAATTCCTGGTTCCGACACTAACACTAGTTGGGGAGGAGGGGTGCAACGCCCAATGGGTGACTTGGCACCCCCTAACCACCTCCACCAAGGGCAATTTCGCAATACTATAAACGTGGTAAACAATAACATAACCCGCCATCCTTGAAAACAAGTCAACAACTTACAACCTAATGAGTATATTACCTCCAGGTAAACAAGCAAATAACGGCCCATGGCTTTATAGCCTAGTGGCATCTTGGGATGGGATAAGACTTTGGGACCAATAGGTCTTGGGTTCGATTCTCACAAGGAGGTTTCCCATATTTATTGGGTTTCCTCTTGAATTGGTGTATAAGCATTATGCCTAGCGGAGATGGATATGATCGGGTGATTCCGTTGGTGGCACGATGATACTCCTCGTTTATGAACAAGAGACCTTTATAAGCTAAGGAATTGTGTACGAAGATTTTTTCAAAATGTTGAAACGTAGCAGTGGAATCGAAACTTCTTAGCTGAGGGTTGTCTTAAGTTCTTTTCTCTGCCATTACATTAAAAGGGTCAAATTCATGTTTTTAAAAGAATTCTAGATTTTATAACATAAACAATATGACGCATTACAGTGACCGGAAGGTTAACAGACTTCACTAGGGGTGTGCACAGTTTGGTTTAGTTTGATGCGATTTTATGGCAAAACCAAAACCGAAATGTTCGGTTTTTGGTTTTTATACGTTTGATTTCGGTTTTTCAGTTTTAGCAACAGTTTGGTTTGGCTGTTTCGATTTTTGGAACAAAATTAAGTAAGATTCAAAAAGAAAGTATAATCAAAGATTTAAGAATTTTCTTAAATTTTACGGTTAAGTTAATAAATTTAACATTTGTAATTAAAATTGTTCACATAAACCAAACCTTTTAATCTATCTTTATGTTTATCCAAAGTTTTTATTGTGATGTTTTCTTTTATAATACTTTGAAATCATTTAATTTTATGTTAAATTTTGTTATTTTTTTAGACAATGGAAAAATAAATTGAAAGATAAATAAACATGTTAATATTCTTATTATGAATACTTAACATTCAAAAATAAAATTTATAATTTCTAAATCAATATATAACAAACATTAAAAAATAACCTTTTTATTTGGGTTATTTGGTTCGATTTTTTTCAGTTTGGTTTGACTTTAATAAAACGCAAAACCAAAATTGAACCATAAATTTTATTTTGATTTTTTGTGCGGCTCAGTTAAATCAGTTTATTCGGTTTTGATTTGATTTTTAGGTTTTCTGCTTACCCTAAACCCCACAACCCCTATAGAAACGGAACTTTCAAGAATGTACGTAGCAAAAACAAGATTATACATTTTGCTTATAACATATTTTTTTTAATTCTTGAGCATTAAGAAATTTAGTTATTCTGATAAGCTCAAGAAAAAGAGAAACTATAAATATATCTTATTAGACCACTTGTAGTAGAAGACTATGTAAAATGTTCTTTTTTTTTTAGTTGTGTCATCATCTTAGCCATTTCATATTGTAAAATGGTGTGATAGTGAGAGATATGAAATTAATGGTTGATATATAGGATTTGTAATTGGAAAAAAAATGGACCAATCACATTTTCGAAATCAACAAATTCATCCCGTGGTCTAAACCATGAGATTCAGCCGAAATTACCATTTAACGTGAGGTGGGAATGTGTTTACCTCGTGATGATGCATGGCCTGATTAACCACGTAACCACTACTTTTGGTCTTAAAAGATCACCTAAAGTATTCCTTTTCCTAGAGTAATCAATACCAACATTTTTTGTATTGTTATAATAACGGCAGAAAGACTATCACAATGGCCATGATTTAAGGTTTGAAGAAAATAATCAAAAGTATTGGAATTAGACCTCGAGCCTACCACTATTGTTTGACTAAATCCTTTATTTATATTTAAGTAATTTGCAAGAGATTTGTTATTTTCTATTTCTTCTTTACTACTTTATTAATATGTAAGTAAAAAGTGCATGAGATTTTTATTTTCTGTTTCTTCTTTACTAAAAAGTTAGCAAGCGTCATCATTTTTTTATTATAGTTAAGATTAAATTCTCATTTTAGTCTTTAAGGTTTGAATAGATTTGCCACTTTGGTCCAAAACTACTTGAACTAAAAAGACTAGAAAAAATTATTTGAACTGAAGTGACAATTTTGATTAAACCTCAGAGACTAAAATGATAATTTACTCTTTAATTTAATTAATATACCGACTTATTATATATTTTCTCTTTGTAAAGGGTTAATTTTACTTTTCTATTCTCATCGTAAACTTCATATTGTTTTCGTTATGTGATTAATATACCTCGTGATAATTCATGATAAAATTTATATTCGTGTGATCTATTTTTTAAACAAGATATCGGTTCAAGGATGGTTACGGAAATTACGTTTATGGATCATTTTTTGGTACAAATAGATTACAGTTAGCAAAGCCCGACATTAGTAAATAATTTTGTTGGTTAGGCTAAGTGATATGTGCCCATCCTCTAATGTATGATCCGTATAGTGAATCAAGCTCCAAGAAAAGTTTAAAGAAAACAAGAATACTTAGGACACTTTTTGGTTTTGCATAAAGGAAACACCTTAAACATACTAGACACTTTTTGGGTTTTGCATTAAAGGAAACAACCTTAAATACAATTCCTAGCATGCACTTTATTGTTTGCAACAGAGAATTAGGCTACTCGGTGTGGGGCTTGGCATGCCCCACGCATGGACCGGCACCGGCCCAACACCATTTCCTTCCCCCATGCCGCGGCAAGGCCGGCGTGCCTTTGCCGCTCAAGCCGCCCACAAGATGACAAAACCTCCTCACACACATATATACATACAACATATACATATATTTTAGGATCATTCCCCATTAACTTACCTCAATCCTCTTTGCCCCATCCTTATGCCCATCCTACGTGACCTTACGTGACGAATCATCCTCCAAAGATGGATCATCACCATACCCACCAGCCTTAAAGGGAAACGTTATGTAAGGCACTCTACCACTTCCTAATATGCACGTGAACATGGGAAACAAGAGCTATTGTGTTCCTAAATTAATGCAAGTAGTTGAAGACTTCTTCCTCAATCTATTAGCCGAGCTGGAATCCTGATGCTCCTCTTGGGCCGGAAACTGATGGGTTGACGCGTGGAGTTACCTGGGTCATTAGCATGGGTCACATCAATACTCTCATCCTGAAAACCAACATTGTCCCAATGTTGAAGTCTAGAAATTTGTCTAGAAGGTCAGATTGGAGTTCCCACGTAAGCTTCCTCGAGTGGTTTGTCTAGCCATTTCACTAAGAGTTGTCGGGTGGAATAAACAACTAGAGCCATTTTGAAAAATAAGGGTATGAGAAGAGAAATGGTTTAATTTGTATTGTTTGGTTGAGAATGGTTTTTGATTTGTGAGAAATGAATTGTGATATGTTAGGTTTATGTTGGAAAATTTGTGAAAATAGTAATTTTCATAATTATGGGAAATGCATTTTTTCTAGATTTGGACGATAAATATATAATAGAAACTGAGGTTATTTTATATATTTATTTGTGGGTTTGTAATCTATGTTGGAAGGCCTTCGCAACGAGCCAAACCGCGTCCAAAATGGAGCTAAGATGAATGAGATATCGAAGCTCAAAGTTGGGTGTTTGAAGCACTGAATGCTGAAATGATGAAGTGGAATGGGAAAGTAGCACCTTGTCCCACATAGGAGGAGTGATGAAACTTAAATGAGTATTTAAGTGGAGACACTCCTTCCTTGTTGTTTCATGAAAGCACACACTAGTGTCCTCGCGAAGGGCACCCTAACTCGCACACGCGCGCGTGCCATGGGCGTTGAGGCGCAATGTGGCGCTTTGATGGCGCACTTTGCACTTCGCACCGCAGGTATAGGCTCACAAATGGCCCCGCGCGCGCGTGTTTTTTGCAGCACTTCCAGACTTCAACAGTTTCATATCTGCAGTCTAAAACATACGCATTAAGATCTTTGACTGGGAGTTACATGACGAATTAAAGTGCATTAAAGACGTTTAATGCAGTTTAATTCTCTCATTTAACTCAGTTTTGCTGTTTCAACCAAGCTCCACTATAAATAGAGGACTTGGGACTGAAGAAGACACACCAGAACATATAGCAACTTCATGCAAATTGTTCTTACCTCTCTGATCTTCGTTCTTCTTGTTTCAAGGTATTCTTCGGGTCCTCGAGCCTTCTCCGGCAGTACATACTGCTCCGGCTGTTGTACCCTGGGAAACAAAACGAGTTCTCTCGGATGCTCGGAATTTGTTTTAAGGGACCCGTGTTAAACACGATCCTCAGCCACCGGCGTTCTCCGGCGTTTATTTTTCTTCATCAAGTTCTTGTATTTTGTTATTTATTTCAGTTGTAATCAGTACTTGTAATTTACTGCTTTCGTTTATTTCCTATTGTAATCGAAATAAAAATTGTTTTATTTTTAATTTGCACGAACGGTTCCTACAGTTTAAATAAATAAAAGGTAATTATTATGCTTTTTTTTAAATATATCAAATGACCATATAGCCGTTGCTTGTGTCCAACGGTTAAAAAAACAAGCACACTCAATGAGTGAACACTCCACGCCTCTTCTATGTTACCGCACACAAATAGGGGATGGGGGACAATGTTACCGAAGGCGCTCCACTCACCCTAAGTATTTAGTTAAAATATTATATGCCTAGATAATGCTGACATTTTAACAAAGAAGTTTAACTATAACAAACGTAGTCTAAACACATATGCTGTTATTAGCCCTTCCGAAGGTTGTATTGCGTCTAACCCTCCATAGCGCCTCCCTACACCGCCCTGATAGGCGCTATACCACTTGAACCCGGTTGCCTCATGAAAATTATAACGGGGTGAACATTTGCCTCTCACACACATATATAAGTATATAACCCCATGTCTACATAATCATCCCACTACACACAGGTTATATAACTCCTATAACCTCTCATATTTTTTTTATTTCATTTATCACCTAAAAAAATAAAAATAAAAAAAACCCTCAGCTCAAATCTTGGGACTAGAAAATCCTACTCCTCTAGTCATAGTCCTAGTACTTAACAAATAACGAGCAGTCATCATAGCTTTATACATGGTCCAATACCAAATGTCAGTCACCTCTCAACCTCACCACCCGTGACTCTTCCAAACAAACCACCCATCACAAATTATAAAACCACCAAAACCTAGCCGTTCAACTTTGGCTATTCATAGTCCCCACCTCTCTCCTCCGACCACAATGTCCGCCGCCGCCACCACCACCACCACCACCACCACCGTCTCCTCCGCCACCCACCTTTTCGCCGACAAAACACCCCCCTCTTCCCTCAAACCCCTCTTCAAACCCCAACCCAAAACGACACCCTTCTCTCTAACCCACAAAAACCCATCAAAGATTTGCCCCAAAAACTCTCTTTCAGACGTTAATTCATCATTTCAATCATACCCAGATGATAAAGTTTCAATCTTTGATCATAAAGATTCAACCTTTAAACCCTTAACCAAAACGACGCCGTTCGCCGTAACCCACAAAAACCCATCAAAGATTTCTTCCAAAAACCCTCTTTCCGACGTTATTTCATCATTCGAATTATACCCAGATGATAAAGATTCAGTCTTTGATGCCGATGACGACAAACCCCGTGAAGAGTGTGGTGTGGTGGGTATCTACGGCGACCCAGAAGCGTCGCGCCTCTGCTACCTTGCACTCCACGCGCTGCAGCACCGCGGCCAAGAAGGCGCCGGAATAGTCTCCGCCACTGCCGACGGCGTGTTAAAGTCCGTCACCGGAGTGGGTCTTGTTTCAGAAGTGTTCAACCAATCAAAACTCGACCAACTCCCCGGCGACAACGCCATCGGCCACGTCAGATACTCCACCGCCGGTCAATCCATGCTCAAGAATGTTCAACCCTTTGTCGCCGGTTACCGGTTCGGGCGCGTGGGGGTGGCTCACAATGGGAATTTGGTAAATTATCAAACTTTAAGGGCTGAGTTAGAAGAGAATGGTTCAATATTTGGTACTAGTTCTGATACTGAAGTAGTGTTACATTTAATTGCTATTAGTAAACAAAGACCCTTTTTTTTGAGAATTGTTGAGGCTTGTGAGAAGCTAAAAGGGGCTTATTCTATGGTGTTTTTGACTGAGGATAAGTTAGTTGCTGTTAGGGATCCATTTGGGTTTAGGCCTTTAGTGATGGGTAGGAGGAGTAATGGGGCTATTGTTTTCGCTTCCGAAACGTGCGCGCTCGACTTGATCGAAGCGACGTACGAGCGAGAGGTGAACCCCGGTGAGGTGTTGATTGTTGACAAAGAAGGGGTTCAGTCGATTTGTTTGATGCCTCACCCGGAGCCAAAATCGTGCATTTTCGAGCATATTTACTTTTCGTTGCCGAATTCGGTTGTGTTTGGGAAGTCGGTTTATGAGTCGAGGAGGCAGTTTGGGGAGATTTTGGCGAGTGAGAGTCCGGTGGAGTGTGATGTGGTTATCGCGGTTCCGGATTCGGGTGTTGTGGCTGCGATTGGGTATGCGAATAAGGCTGGGGTTCCGTTTCAGCAGGGGTTGATTCGGTCGCATTATGTTGGGAGGACGTTTATTGAGCCGTCGCAACGGATTAGGGATTTTGGGGTGAAGTTGAAGTTGTCACCTGTTAGAGCGGTTTTGGTGGGTAAACGGGTCGTGGTGGTTGATGATTCGATCGTTAGGGGGACCACTTCTTCGAAGATTGTAAGGTTGTTGAAGGAAGCGGGCGCGAAAGAGGTTCATATGAGAATTGCGAGCCCGCCGATTATTGCTTCGTGTTACTATGGCGTGGATACACCGAGCTCCGAGGAGCTGATATCGAACCGGATGAGTGTTGAGGAGATTCGTGAGTTTATAGGGTGTGATTCGCTCGCGTTTTTGCAAATCGATAGCTTGAAGAAGATGTTGGCAGGTGATTCGCCCAACTTTTGTTACGCGTGTTTTTCTGGGAACTACCCGGTGTTACCGAGTGGGATGGTGAAACGGGTTGGCGATTTTGTTGATGACGGGTTGAATGGGAGCATCGATTCGATCGATGGCGGTTGGCTTCATGGGTCAAAAGAAGGATCAAAAGAAGAAAAAGAGAAGGATTTGGATGTGAATCTTGAAGAACAAGATGGTAAAGTTGCAGTTTAGGTGTAAAGATTGAATCTTTTCTAAGTAAGATTTCAAGTTTCTTGATCTTCAATTATGAAAGAACTTGTGTTTCTTTGTTTTCTTTATTTGAATTTGGGTTATTTTAGTATGAATCTTTATAAAACCAAGTTTTTCTTTTATATGGTTTTATAGAAGAATGATGTAATGAATAAATTTCTGAACAAACACCATCTTTTATAAATGATTTTATTGAAGAATGATGTATGAATAATCTTTTAAACAAACATTGATCTATGCAAAATCTTGTCCAAGATCGAGTTGAACATAACCGGTTCTAATCTGGTTTCGTTTGACCCTGTTTTCTCTTTTAGTTGTTCATCGGTTTCTGGTTTCAGTTTCTTCTTTGATTTTGATCGGTTTTTCAGTCGAACGATACTGAATTCAAACTGGTCAATACCGAACTGAAACTAATTCGGTTTTGGTTCCAAACAGATTTTTAACAAGATGGGCGTTGATGAGTTTGGTTTCCTCGGTTTTGTAATAGGTTGTATGCAAATTAAAAAACCGATAACCCGATATACGAATTCAGTTTGGTTGACAAAATCGAACCGAAATTCGAATATGTAATTTGGTTCGTGGTTTGAGGCTTAAAAGCTTGGTTTAAAAAAGCGCGCCTTAAGCGCAAAACGACCCTGTGCGCAAAGAGTTGCGCCCGATGTGACAAAAGGCGAGCTCTGTACTAAAAGCGAGCTTTTTTGGAAAAAAATTCTCACTGAGGCGCGCGTTTTTTGTACAGAAGGTGTTTTTGTGCGTTAAAGTGTTATACGTGTAGCTAAAATGGTTGTACATTAAGTGATCTTTTTATACATTAAGTCATATATGTTTCATACGTACGAAAAGCCAGCCGCTTTTACGATTTGTGCTTCGCGCTTCGATTTTAGACCTTGTCGTTTTTGTGCGCTTAACGCATTTTTTAAACCAACCTTAAAAGTATATGTTTTTTAGCAGATTTAGGCATGAGTTATCTGTCTCAGAATCAATGCCAAATGTAGGGATGGTGCATAAAGTATGAAACATATAATGCTGCCAATGCATGTAGTAAAGGCATTCATATCTTATGGTTGACAATTGGTAGAAGTGAATAGATTATCTGGTCAATGTTCACATTTACTTTTAGTTAAAGGGCGGGAGAAATTTTGAATAGAATTTTCTTTTGTGGGCCCATGTTATTTTCCACAGAAAAGACTGATGCGGTACGCTTCGCTTTCTGAACTTTCTCCACCCCATCGTAGAAGAAGAAACTAAAGGCCCATAAACATTTACGATGGTCAGGAAGACAAAAATTAACGAGTATGAGTTAGAGGGGAGGTTTTAGTCTCAAACATGGGCAAAAAGAGTATTTTAGCATAAGTGGTGTAAACAAGTAACATTTGTCGTTTACGACAAAAAAAGTGATATTGGGCTTTTAGTTACTGGACTAGTCGTGATAGATAGTGGTGCACAAATCAGGTTTTTTGAAAAACCGGTTCCGGGTATGGAACCAGGTTTAGGTAGGATCGGGTTTTATAAAATCATCTTTCTAAAAGTACACCGTTATACCAAAAATGTATACCCTATATACCCGGGTTCGAGTAGGATCCGGGTCGGGTTTTCTAAAACCCGGGTAATATAATACCCTATTTCCGGGTTCGGGTAGGGTTCAGGCATGCATCGGGTAGAGTTCGGGTATGCATCGGGTTGGGGAAAAACCCGCACCGGGTATTCAACATAATTATGCTAAATTTGTTAAATTTAGATTCAAAACAGTAGTTTAAACATACTACGTCCCGACCCCATGCTAAATTTATAAAACCGGATATTTATAAAACCCGGTTCCGGGTATTTACAAAACCGGGTCCTTCGAAAAACTGGGCATAAACCAGGTATAAAAAACCCGGTTCCGGGTTCGGGTTTTAGATCACCTAAGCATACCCGGTCCCTACCCTACGGGTAGGGTTAGGTTCGGGTGTAAAAACCCGGATTTTATAATAAGTGGTTCCGGATTTTTTTTTCGGGTTCGGGTTTTTGTGCACCACTAGTGATAGAGAATATCGTTTGGGTTCCCCGTTCTGATTTAGAACAAGAATTATTAATATTTTAATCATTAAACCAATCTTTCTAATCAATTTAATCATTGACGTTTTTACTTGGATAGTAGTAGGTTGTTTCCAGCACTTTTTTCTCAAGCTTTCTTTATAGTGTTTTTGATGATGCTAACAGGGTGGATTGTGTGATTAATGTTTGAATTCAACCTGAAAAACTCTTAAACTTAAAACGAGTCGAATTCAAATTCCTATAGTCATTTTAGGGATTGGTTTGAATTCACAATTCGACTTTCTTTTACGAATTTACAAGTTCCAAACCGAATCGACTTGAAATTAAAATATATATTTTTTAATTTCTATAAGATATTTCTTACAGTTTCTCTAACTTTTTATCTTTGTTACTCGGATTTTTCACTACTTAGTTAAAACTTAAAAGTTAAACACATGGTTTTTCACTACTTAATTAAACACAAACTTTACATAGAGCTCAAAAGTCTCTACTCACCAACCCTCTAGAGATTGGCCTTCCACTGTTGTCATCCCTTCATCTGTGAGTCGGTCCCTCCCCCTCGAATCAACTACACGGGCTCACAAAGGCTCATACACCACCTAATCTCTAACTCGACGAGTCAAGAACATGAAAACAAAGCATGTAATCACTTGTACCATACGAGAATACTACATCTGTATCTCTGACTCGACGAGTCAAGACACATGAAAACAAAGCATGTAATCACTTGTATACATGGGAAATACTACATCTATATTCAAATTTGCAATATATTTTTTTCTTTGGTTCAAATGAAGCTTGTTAAAGTATCTCCAACCTAAATTCTTAAAAACGTATCTAATTAACTGTCACTTTGTCACATCATATATTACTTATTTTTCAAAAACACTCATTAGCCTTTCAACCCTACAACATCCATACAATTTAAAATCTACAATTCCACATCATCACCATTTTCTATAATTCATATATATGTATTAATTGATAACATCTTGATGAACAATGTATATAATTTTATCTTTTTGTGATTTTGGTTTTGGTTTTTTTTTTTTTTTTTACTTTTGGGTTTTTTATTTACTTTTGTTTTACAAGTTTGATTTTTATTTTTATAGTTTTGTCATAGAAAGTTAAACAGGCTTAGTTTTTATTAGTTTTTGTTGTACGTCTTTTCTAGGATTGGGTCGTTGTTCGGTTGTTGCTTAGCACAGTGTTTGGTTCCTTAGGTTTTTTCGTTCGATTGCTATTTAGCATGATCTTGGTAACTTTTACGTCGCGTATGTCACTTGGTGTTAAAAATCATGTTTTTGTATTATGTTTTCCCCTTTTGATCGTAGTTCAGTTGTTACTTAGCACATTTTATGCCCCCATCCAGACAAATGTTGGTAACACAGTTTTACACCCCCGCCCCATAACGCGGGGGCTTAAGACTAGTTACCTATTAAAATTTAGAACCTTATGAATAGTGTTATGGGTGATATGACACATCTTCATTGCCTACTTTTTTATTCCTTATTCTCTTTTATTTTTATTTTTTTCATAATCACGGGAACCAGCTTACACGGTTAACCCCCCGTCCCCATTGGCTACTTTTTTATTCCTTATTCTCTTTAATTTTTATTTTTTCATAATCGCGGGAACCAGCTTACACGGTTAACCCCCGGGTCCCCCCAATACCCGACTAACCGGGGGGAACATGTAAGGCGCGGCGCAAGCGCTGGATCGGTAGCCTTTAGAGAACCGGTGGAAGCAAGACTCTAGGATATTTGAAACACTCTTTACCACTCCAGCACATCTCTAAAGATTTTTTTCTCCTTTTTGTGAGTATATATCTATGGACTTTGTTCTAGATTCAACAGGTAGTTGGATATGGTAAAGTGGTTCTATGTTTGTTTGGATGCTGAACTCACGTTTAATTTAGTACGTATTACAACAAGATTTTTTTGTGTTTTTTTAGCGGTAAATTTGAATTACTGACGGACCACTGGAGTATTATTGTGCCATCAGCGGAACCACCGGATCATATCTATCTCCACTATGCAATAATGCCTATACACCAATTCATGAGGAAACCCAAAAAATCTAGAAAAACTCCTCTGTGGGAAACGAATCTAGGACCTAATGGACTATAAGCCTTACTTCACCCTCAATATGCCACTAGACTATAATGTCATGCGCAAGACTTTGTTTTGTGTTTCGGACATATCAAAACCAAAACATACAAGTAGCTAAGGCGTTATATTTATAACAAGACTTCGTTGTAATAATTCTGTCGGCCAAAAAAATTCACTAAATAACATAACTTTAATAACAACCGAGTATTGCGTCGCAACGCGGCGCGCATCAATAAAACCTAGTTATTTTTAATTGTTAAATTGTTTTCTACTACCAAATCAAATTATTTATAAGATTTATATACCTTATAATAAAAAGAAATACTTTGTTACTAAACTTATGTATATAAATGGTTTTATTAGGGTCTTGTTCGTGTTCGTTCGTTAAGAAAATAAATGTGTTTACGAACAATTCATGAACACTTACCAAACGAGATTTTATGTTCATGTTCGTTCATTAAGGAAATGAAGGTGTCACAAATAAAATCGGGGAAAGCGACTGAGGCTAGAGGTGAATGGCAGAAGGAGCAGCGCTAGAACTTGAAGCCATAATTGTGGAACGAGGTCGATAGTTATCGTCGATGTGAATATTGAAGGAGGAAGGAAGGAGAAAGACGCACAAACATGGTGAGAATAAGGTTCCTATTTTAATTGTTAAGGTAATAAAGATAAAATTTAAAAAATATAAAAGTTTAGATGAAATTAAAGTATAAAAATCATTACTTGACAACATAAACAAACGAACATGAACTAACATTCACGAACACGTTACGAACTATTTGTTGAACGTTCAGTTTGTTTACAACCCTAGGTTTTAGAATTAAAACATTATTTTTATGATGACTGAAAAAAAGTGACGTCCAAGTCATTAATGCATATAATGTACAAATCGTTAATGCACTCCACACATATATAAAATAAAAAATAAGTAAAAAATAAATATATGTAATTCTAGTTGGGCCCACCCGAACCAAGTGCTTAAACCCTTCACTAAGACTGAAGGGAGTGAGGCGTCTCCCCTCCACAAGACGCCCCAAGACGTCTGGAACACGCCCCCCATAGGCGACGTGGGTGGCGTTTTGGGCTTCCGCGTCGTGATCTCGTCGCCAGCAATTCCACACAATTAAAAAATGAATGACCGTTACCCCGCTTTTCAAACGGCTATATTCTTAAAAAAAATTATAATTAATTTCAAACCAATATAAATGGGTGCCACGTGTCGCAAGACTCCCTAGCCAGCAAAGTTGCTCCACTCCCTCTTTTTTGCTCAACATCCTCTAATCTGACGTGGCGCCACATGTCATAAGACGCCCTCTAAAAAAGAAGCCCCACTCCCTTTAGCCTAAGGGCAGTGAGCCCCATATCAGCTCTTCCTAAGGCGTCTCCACATCAGACAAGCAGTCCAAGAACTGGGTTAGAGACAATCTTAGGCTTTTCAAAGGATAGTTCGGACGCAAAACCGGTTTTAAAAATTTTACATTCAAGAACATGAAATTCATTTATATGAACACCCGTGTATGACGGTGTGTGTCCACACACCCATGAGTAGGATTTGTTAATGAATTCTAATGTTGTGGGAGTATAATCATCATACCCCATTTGACCCGCGATGGCATGAGTTAATTGGACCGATAGGCATAACATTGGTATCGAAACATAGAAAATAACCGTCAAATTTAACAAAATTAGCTAAAAGTTGCTATAACCAAACATAACCGATAATGATGCCGAAATTGCAAATGAGAGTAATTCAAAAACTTTTGGTTGGTCAACTTTTAAATTGAAAGTTGTGACAGAACAGGAATCTAATATTAAATTTGCAACTTTGAGTTTAGTCTAAACAAGTCTGGACTTATCGACCGTTTATTTATTTTCTGTTTTTTTTAAATATATTTTATATCATAACTTGAAATAGTTTGATATTTATGCAATATAAGTTGATATGAATTTATAATTAAAAGTAAGTTAGTAATTTGTTCTTATGGTTCTATCAAAATCCGAACACCTCCTACCAAGATATAATTCAGAGTAAATTGTCAAAATCATCCCTCAGGTTTGGATATATTTGTCAGTTTCATCCAAAAACTAACTTCTTTTTTACTATAACTCTTCACTTTTAGATTTTTTTTTGCCATTTTTCGTCTATACTCTTCTAACTCTTTGCTTTTAATGTAAGCTCTTTTAATAGATTCAGATGTTCATTGAGTGAGCGACATGTTTAGCACATGAACACATTTAAGTTACATTAGCCTTAAACAATTTAGAGTAAACTTTCATTTTTCTCTCTGTGGTTTGGTCGTTTTAACGGTTTTACTCCAAACCTTTAAAAATAGCCATTTTGCTCCGATAGTTTGCTATGTTTTCTCCATTTTGCTCCCCGCCTCTAACTCCATTAGAAATGTCTGTTAAATAGAATGGTATTTTGATAACTTGTCACATGAAAGTAAGGATATTTAGGTAATTTACCTATAAAGATATTTTAATTTATAATATATGCATACACATCACATACATACATACACTCTCTCATCTCCCTTCTCTCTCTTAATCACCAGCCACCACCATCCCCACCAACTCAACACCGCCAATAAGCACCACCACCACTGCCACTCCACCCTGCATCTACCACCGACCACCGTCAACGACCCTCACCACCTGTCGACCACACCACAATCAATCGACCATCTGAACCCATCTCTACACGTCGGCAAACAAAAAACCACACCCAAAACCCAAATCGGAACCCACCATCCTCATCTTCAACCCTGAACCAACAACCACAAACGCCGGCCACCCACCATCATCTTCATCTGCAACCCTATACCTTAAAACCCCCAAATCCTCCATCATCCATCTTCATCGCAGATCTGAGCCCAGAAAAGCGAGCTTTCACCGCTGTCTATATCGGGTTTCGTTATGAAACCCTAGCCGTCGTCGTCTACATCACCATCAGCCATTTCGTCGGGTTTCCGTTGGTGTGGGATTGCTGGGTGGAGATCGGCAGTTGGTAGTCTCGTTTCCATTTTTTCACTCGTAAGTTGTAATGATGGGAACTAATAATGAATAATGTAAGAAAAGTGATACTTTAGAAATCTTTATTCAGATCTAGTAAGTGGACACAAATTGTTGTCTACATTCAAGAGTATAGTGTTTCTTACCCTGTAGCTTCTCTAAAATTTCATTTCTGACTCACAGAGATTTGAATGTTATACTAGTTCTATTAGACAATCAAGCATCTGCTAATGATGAAGGAAATCTCATGGAAAGTGGATCAAGATATTTGGGTTATCGGCAGGTGATGGTGGTCATGGGTTGAGGTCGGCAGGTTGTAGTGGCTGGTGGAGGGTGGTGGTGAAAGCAGGTAGAGAGAGAGAGGGAATAGAGAGAGAGAGATAATAATTGTTTATATGTGTGTAAATTAAAAAATGATTTTAATAAATTAACACTTACATTTACAAATTACTGAAATGCCCTTTCTGTTAAAAAAACAATTTAGATGGAGTTAGAGGCGAGGAGCAAAATGGAGAAAACATAGCAAACTATTGGAGCAAAATAGCTATTTTTAAAGGTTTTGGCAAAACCGTTAAAACGACCAAACCACAAGGAGAAAAAGAGTTTACTCAACAATTTAAAAAAGAAAAAAAGAAAAGGATGGGCTGGCTACGATTTTGGGCTGCAATCATGTTTGTGGGTCGCTCTCAACTCTCGAAGAAATGCTAGTTTTGAGTATGCGATTTTGGACTGTTGGTGTTTTATATCAATATATACTCTAGTTAATTATGGAATTGTTTAAAACTAGTAAATTTCATCGCGCGTTGTAGTGGCGTCGAAACGTAAAATAACTCAAATTTATATCGTCTAATAAGAACGTGTTATGTTTGACCCAACGCTTTTCCAAACAAAATCTACATTAAAACGTAGACCAACTAAACGCACATAAAATAAGCACGAAAACATATTACACTTGACCCGACTTACTTGCGAAAGAAATTTATGTCGAAACGAAAACCAACTTGAATTTATACCGACACCTTCATAAAAAATAAACACGCAAAAAATAATCTTTTTTAAAGTTAATGAATGGTATGGCGTGTTGCGGTGGTGTTGAAATGTAAAGTAACTCGAATCTATACTGCTAACAGAAATGTATTATACGCACTCGACTCGTTTTAGAACAAAACTCTTGTCAAAACATTGACCAACTGAAAATCTATATAAAAGTAAGTACGAAAACATATTATATTTGACATGACTTATTTCCCAAAAAAAAAGTTTACGGCGAAACGTAAATCAACTTGAATTTATATATGCACGTACATAAAAATAAGTACGTAAAACTCAATTACAATGTCTTTAAAAGGTTTCGGGGTTGTAAGTCTCAATGATGAAAGTTAAGGGCAATGGTAAAAAAAACAAACAAAAGGCACAAAAAACACACAAACTAATGTAGACCCCACTTTCAAATTGTAGATACTAGTAAAATACCATGCTCGTTGCGGCAGTATGTTACGTTGTAAATTAAACTCGAGTAAAACCATTAAGGTATAGATAAAAACACTTGTTACTGTATGTTGGAAAACCACGAAAAAGTTGTAAATTAAACCCAAGTAAAACCATTGAGATGTAGATAGAAACGTATGCAACGGTATATTCTCCAATCACGAAAAAGTTACGTCATGAATTAAACTCGAGTAAAGTCGTAGCCTATCCAAATTTGTTACAGTTGATTTAAAAATTAAATAACAGAACCAGATAAAACTATGACTATTCTAAAACTAAAAGATGTATAGAATAAATTAAACAAAAATTATTTAACATATCTAATAAAAAACATAGGAAAAAAGTATTCGAGTATAGAATTTATAAGTATTTATATTACCTATTTGGTTTATAAAAATAAAATAAAAAATGTCTACATTTCATGTGGCTAAATTAAGAAAAAGAAAACTTTTAGTAATCAAAATAAAAAAGCAAACAAATTTATTGTAGTTATCATGATTTAATTTAATATGTATTATATAATATAATATAATATTAATAAAATACAACTTATGATCAAAAGAAAAGGATGAAACAATAAAATCTAAAACTAAAAAACAACTTGTGGTCAAAAGAAAGGAATTAGAAAATCTACTGTAGTTTGTGATGATATTTAATATATATTGTTATAATTATAATTTAATATAATTATAATTAGATTTGAGCTCGTTGGTAGTCTTTTAAGCCCACGAGCCCGAGTTATTTATTATCTATTAATTAATTAATGCTATTTTATATATTTTTATATAAAATTTTCAAATTATAATTTATATATAAAATGATATATATATATTATTTAGTTATTTGTATCATAATTTGTATAAAACTGCAATTTCCTCACCGCGTGTTGCGGCAGGGAATCCACATATGAATCAAACGGTAAATACCAGTTGTCGCAACCCCCGACCCCTACCCCGGAAGCGGGAGCCGCGAGAGCAGCAGTCAGGTGGTACCCGTGTTTATTAATTTGGCAGTGGAATGAAAACATCAGGATCGTAGTTAGAAAATGAATTTCAGAGTTTCAAAACGCCAAACTTTTATATTAGACAAATGGGATCAAAAACCCAAGTTTTATTCATAACATCTTTATAGATATAATCCCTAGTTGCTGAAAATATAAACTTTTATTTAGGTAACTTTATAGCCATTTTCTTTAAGCCTTCAGTGTTCCATAGCTGGCTTCTTTTAGCTTCACATTAAGTTACCTGAAACACGTTTTAAAAATATTTTATCAACAAGAAATACTGCCGAGTTTATTCCATTTTATAAAATGACACAACATTATACTTTACAGTATTAAGAGCGATTACAATGTTTATATCTACCCAATTACTCTTTCAGTATTTGTCACTCGAAATGTAGACATTTTTGAGGTTTTATAAAAACAGTTGAGCAATGGTGACACTTATCAAGTAATGGTGACACTTATTGGCTAACCCGTTGTCCAATGGTGACACTTATCAAGTAATGTATACAAAACCCCACATACCGGCAGTAACTGTAGAATACAAAGACTTAATAATTGTAAGTATAACTGAAAAACATTTGAGGTTTTATAAAACAGTTGAGCAAAAGAGAATGACTCACATTGAAAACTTAGGTGTTCCTACGGCCTTTCTGGTGATAATTCCTAATTACTTCCTGGAATTTCTATTAAAACATACAAGGCACAGGTGTTAGTAAATTAACCCAAGTCACTTTAGCCATACAACACGAGACAGAACCCCAACGAATCTTAGTCAGGCAGAGCCTTGACATGCGTCGGTGGGTCCTAAATCAATCGGGTAGGATAACCATACAACACGAGATAGAACCCCAACGAGCTTAGTCGGGCAGAGCCTTGACATGCGTTGGTGGGTTCTAGACCGGGTAGGGTAACGAGTTAGTGATCGGGGTTAAGATACTTACAGCGGCCAGCGTTTCGTAGGTTTAGGGGTTTAGGGGGGTGTTGTTTAAGAGAACGGAGATTCAGAGAGAGTTCTGATCGGAGAATTTCGATCAAACAGGTGCAGGAGATTCTGTCCCACGCTGCTCCATTTATAGGCCAGTTTGGGTTCTCCCGCGCGTCGCGCCAGGATCCGGGGAATCCCTCGCGAAACGGAGACACGTCACCTGGTAATCTCCCGCGCGTCACGGGAGATGCCAGGGATTCTGGCGCATGGCGCCTGGGACGCCCTCTGAAATTTCTTCGTTTTTCTCGTCAGGTCTTGATTTGCGTGTCCGGTTCTTTGTTTTTTGCTCGGTTTGGGGTGCTTTGGAGAGTTGTTACACCAGTATAAAGCTGCAAAATATAAATATGTAAAACAACAAAAAAAGAGATAAAATCTAACAAATAGAAAAAACGTGGTACATATGACGTAATATTACGACCCGACATGCCGAAGAATTACCAACCTGCAAGGGCCAGTACCACGGGCACTCACGGTTGTGGCTGGCAGGGTTCGCTGACCAGGAAGTGATGTTTTAATATTATTTATTATAGGAGTGTGGGGAGACCCAATTTTTAATATAAATTAGTCGAAACGCTTTTAGTAAAAAAAATATAGAAAATATAACACAATTTTTTTGATAAGTTTAATACATAGAAAAAAAGTATTTGAGTACAAAATTATGAGTTATTTATACAATACAGAACAATATAATACAATATAATATATAATGTTTAAGGCTAGTGAAGCAACTACCATGTGGGGCCTCTGAGTAAAGCTGCACAAGAAAACTTGGTTTAAACCTAACCCGACAAAAACCACGAAGCCGGGTATGGGTTACCTGGTTTGCTACCCATTAGTTATATATCAGTCCTATACCATGAATTAAAACGGGTTTCAACCCAAACCGTTCGAAACCGAGAACCAGGACCGAAAACCTGTGATATCCCGGTTTTTCGGATAACTTACACGTGACACTTGTCGAATAATATATGTGCTAAGTATTAAACGTGCATGGAATGAATACGTGATGAGTGTTTGTGTGATTGTTTAGTTATAAAGTAATTATTGTAGATATGTACACGAACCGAACCGCGACACGAACCAACCTCGATTCTTTGTGACTCTAGGAATTAACCAAGTTTAGAACTCAAACCATTATCGGCCGTGCGCAAACCAAACCGCAAACCCAAAACCGAGATCAAAGTTAAACCTTAAACTAAAAACAATCCGGCCGCAAGATCAAACCCGAAACCACAACATCAAAACCTAAACCCTAAACCAAAACACTCTCGGCCACATGATCAAAACCGCGGATTTATTTAGTTCAAACCCAAACCGAACCCACCCTATTCCTTGACCGCGAGATCAAGTCCAAACCAAACTAACTCACTTTAGTTCCTCGACCGCGACTCAAACCAAAACCGTGATCCTCATCTTGTTGCGCCTATATATATACAACTCACATGCATCTTCTTTCACAATTCCTAAAACCCTAACAAGCAAAACAGCCGTCGGCTGCTTCCTCATGCTCCATTGATCGCAAAACAGCTTCCATTCCTTCATCATCTCGATCTAATCAGCTGGTTCACTCTCTCGGTCGCTAACAGCCGGTTACCTTCAGTCCCTTTTCAGTCTCGGTCGCGAGATCAGCTTTCTTTCTCTCGGTCTCAGCAAGCAGCAGCCCTCGCCATCTCCCCTCATCGTATTCACAGTTCGTTTGCATTGTTATTAAAAGATTAGAGGTTATCTCTGATTACAAGATCATGTTCGGATTATGTGTATTCTTGAATGCTTAGTTGTTTCGGATATATGTGTCTTGATTGTTGATGTTCTCAGATCGCATGACGGTATAGTTTCGGATTGTTAATACAAGATTTAGAGTTTGCATGTTGTTTGAAAACTGAATATGTAGGCTGTGATTTGTTATAAAGACAAAAGTTATTGTGTAGGGTTTGCATGGATAGGTTAGTAGTATTAATCTAGGACTAGAAATCAGATCTAGATCGCTTAGGTTAATCGCATGAACGGGTTATACGAGTTCAGGATAAACATATGCAGAAAACAGCCTGCTGAATAATAGTTACAGCCGACTTCATCTGGCTGTAACTTGGTCGTTAGTTGTCGAAAAACGGATTTTTCGATGTCTAGAACGTAGAGATTTGAATAAGGAATCTAATGGCGCTGGATTCATAATTTTCTGAAGTCGTTTGATATTTTTAAAGGGCTAAATAAGTTCAGTAACTAAAACTGTGAAAATCCTGAAATTTTGCTAGTTGTTTATCAAGCTAGATTTTAAAATCAGTAGAGAGTTGAGTCATGATTTTTGTACAGCAACTAGGTATAGAAATTTCCGGGCAACTCCAACTGGAATTTTGTTAATCGGACGATCAGTGATTTTTAAATAAATTCTTCCGTGGACTGCAGTCAGAAAGCGGTAAATCTGACTGCAGCTTAATGAATTAATATTTATGGTTAATTGGTAAAGATTTAGGACTTGGAAAAATTATATAAATTTCTATGGTATAAATGTCACCTACTGTAAAAATATAGGAATTTTTGGAATGTTAGAACTATTTTATAAAAATCCTAGAAAACAGCTGAATAATTGAGTGTTAAGCAGAAAGTTGATAACTTGTGATTTTATGCATTAAAGTGTTGCATGGATGTGGAATATGTTCATGATAAGTTGTTTGATTACCATGATCACATGAGAATACTTGCATGCATGTTTGAGTGTTAGATATGTTGTTTGTGTGTATCACTTTGTGAGTAAATTGTGTGTGGAATTTGTATTGGTGTGACTACACACTGACGTGGAAATTAATTGGTTTGTTAGGACGCAACTAGCGGTCCCATCTCTTATAACATCTTTGCTACACTAACCGAGCAAATAAAAGTGAGTTCACGGCCCCTAACTTTATCCGGTTTTTAAACAACAGGGGGAGAAACATGTATACACTCTCAAACTCAATCTCTTTACGTTATACGAATTTAACGTCACATAACTATACGGTAACTAAGTTAATGTTAATGTAATGTTATGGTCACTAAGCAGCTTTATCACTTAAGTCCTCGACAATCTCCTCGGATCGTTAGTATTTGGGTTAAATAGCGGGGGAATTATAAGTAGTACTACTGGGCCCGACAAGCCCCATCCGAGCTAGTCGCGCTAGCCGACCTGGTATGGTCAACGGGTGAATAATTGGCCTAACACCGCCATGGTCATGTGATAGGCCTGGCAAAACGGAGGCACAACAGTCAGCTTCGATCGCGAACTCTTACGTGACATGACTTTAGGCTAGCTACCTATATACATTAATATTGAACTTAATTACGGATCAACTTAATATTCCGGGTTTGGAATATTGGAAACATCAACTTATTATCCCGGGTTGGGGATAATGGAAACAACAACTTAATATTCCGGGTTGGGAATATTGGAAGCAACAACTTATTATTATTCCGGGATTGGAATAATGGAACTGATACGTTATCCCGGGTTGGGGATAACAGAGAGAACAAACTATAACCGAACAAACGAATTTATGAAAACCTGTGAACTCACTCATCTTTAATGTTGACACTTGTTTCTTTACATGTTTCTCAGGACGCTAGGAGCTCTAGGTGCACGCACATGCATTGAACAAGACATCTTTATCGAGTCTCATTTATTAATATTGTTTTGGGATTTTTCATTTGTTTTGGCGTTTGTGTTGGCGCCCGCATCTTTACTTATTTATGCTTCCGCTCAAACTTAAAACTCATGCTCTGCTAAATATTGGTAATTGATATAAAATCTAAAATGAACGATTTTGGAAAACGTATTATCAAACCATGTAGAGTCGTTCGACGTACTAGTGTTTCAGATTCTGGTTTGTTCACACGCCTCGCGGTAGAACTCCGCAAGTGGAAATTGAGGGTGTGACAGATTGGTATCAGAGCCACTAGCTATAGAGAACCAGGTTTGCATTAGAAGTAGACCTAAACTATAGCTGATATCACAACACTAGACTTAGTTTGGCACCGAATTATTATATCTTGTTATGTATACCACAACTGTGTTTGGTAGATTATGCCTTCATAATAAGAAATGAAAACAACTTATAACTAATTACACGACCTAACAGGCAATGTCATCATCCTCATCGTCATCATCATCCGACAGACTTACGCCACCAAGAGCACCAGGAAAGGCACCAATGGTGGAACCCATGCTACCTTATGGCGTAGAGACACGCTCAGCGGCGAGGAAGAGGCTCGCTCTGGGGGAGGAGTCATCGTTACGCCCAACTATTGCGGTACCGGTTGAACCGGTTAATCATGTAGAAATAGGAATTGACATGCTTAGAATCCTAGTGCATACACAACAAAAACAGCTAGAAAGAATGCAGGAAACCATCTTAGCACAAGGATGGATGATCCGACACCTTACAGGAAAGACCGACTCGCTCGAGGAAGAGCATCGTACGAGCAAGATAGCTCGTAACACCATAGCCAGGGATCTGCATGCTGAGCAGATAAGAGCCGACTGGCTGGAGGACAGAGTCCTGGAAAACAGTTGGAACATTCAGGAACTGCAAAATCAGGCACTTGAACCAGCACCGGCCCCTCCAGTGCCGGTAGAGGAGGATCCTGAAGAGGATCCGGAGGAGGACCCAGCTGAGGAAGCTGGAAATGCCGCACAGGATGACGGCAACGACAGTGACTTGGGGAATGGAGACGTAGACGACTGACACGTCTCGTTTATATTATTTGTTTTCCTTCAGCTTATTATTTTCCCACTTGTATTTAAACCTGAGACTTTATAGTGAATTCGTATGATTGATTGCACTTTTGTAAGACGTTGAAATTTCAGTTAATCAAGTATTTCTTTTGACTATTTAACATATTGAGTTGACATAACTTATTAATTATTAAAGTACGAAGTAGGATAACTATATTGGATATATAGACTTATCAGGGTGTGTTTGTGTTGTGTTTCGAAGATCTAAATGGCGACTGGAAGACGTGGAAACCTTAACTTGACGCCCGAAGAGCTAGCTGCCATGATTCAAGAGCATGTGAACGCAGCTTTAGCGGGTGTTCAGAACCAGCCGGTAGGTAACCATTATTAAATTTTCGCGTGAAAATCTAATAGTGAGGCTAGTAAAATTCCTTGCTGACTTCCTGTTCTCTGTCAGCAGGAGGGGGCTTTAACCCCTATAAGATGTTCCTTGACGCAAAGCCTAGCAAATTCTCGGGGGCGGAAGGACCCATTGGATTGGTCCGCTGGATCGAAAAATCAGAATCCGTTTTTGAAATGTGCAACTGCCTAGAGGCAAACAAGGTCAAATACGCAGCCTCAACACTGGAAGATGGGGCACTGACATGGTGGAATGCCCAAGTCCAAACACGTGGACTGTTAGCTGCAAATGCAATGGCATGGACTGAGTTCAAGGCCCTGATTAAAGAGGAGTACTGTCCACGAGACAGAGTGCAACAGTTAGAGCAAGCTCTATGGAACCACAAGATGTTGGGATCGGAAATTGAAGCTTACACGGCAAGACATCATGACTTAGTATTTCTGTGTCCCGATTTGGCCAACACGGTGGAGAAAAGACTCGAGTTCTATCTCGGGGGTCTGGTTCCGGAAATTCAGGGTATGGTGATGTCTAGTAACCCTGTAACAGAACATCAAGCAATCCGATTGGCTCACAAACTCACCGATAAAGCGGTGGAACAGAAGAAACTGCCAGCACGGGGTACCACCGAAGTCGCTCCAGATAACAAAAGAAAATTTGAAGACTCCACTGTTCGACAGTCTTCGTCATCACATCCGCAGCAAGGGAACCAGAAACGGTTCAATCATTACCATAGCCACCGGGGTCATCAAAATCATCCCGCCAACAACAACAACAACAACAACAATATCAACAACCCGAATGCAAGCGGCTATGCGGGCCGAAAGCCGCAGTGCAACCGCTGTAATCTCCACCATAACGGCCCTTGTGCCGGAAGTCGCTGCCAAAGATGTGGCAAGATGGGACATGCAGCAAAGGATTGTCGTGGGGAAATCATGTCCCGACAAAATCAGAACCAGCCCCAAGGTCAGCAGCAGGGTGTAAACCGGGGATGCTATCAGTGTGGTAGCACTGCTCATTTCAGAAAAGACTGCCCACAGTTGCGCAACAACAACAATAATGGTGGAAACAACCACAACAACCACAACAATAATCACAACAACAACAATGGGAACGGTGGCACAGGAGGTGCCAAGGGTCGCGCATTTACATTGGGCCGCGGAGAGGCCAGAAACGACACGAACGTGGTCACCGGTAAGTTTCCCCTTAATGAACATTTTGCTACTGTGCTTTTTGATACGGGTGCGGATAAGAGTTTTATATCTGAGTCTTTTTGGAAGAACCTAAATCTCACGCTTAAACCATTAGAGACCCCTTATGTGATAGAATTAGCCAATGGTAAATCGGTAGATGTGACCCAAATCGTATCCGGCTGTCAACTCAAACTCGCGGGCCACACTTTTACCATTGATCTGATGACAACTACCCTAGGTAGTTTTGACGTGGTAGTCGGAATGGACTGGCTATCCGACGTCCGGGCTGAAGTTCTCTGCTTCGAAAAGTCTATCCGTATTCCACTCTCGAACGACGAAATCCTGACAGTACAAGGCGATAAGGCAAGCGCCGTCACCAACATCATCTCATACATGCAAGCGCAGAAGTATCTTCGGAAAAAGAATTCCTTCGCTTTACTCGCACTAATTACCGAACAGCCTAAGGACGAGAAACGTATAGAAGACATCCTTGTCATCCGTGATTTTTCCGATGTATTCCCAGAAGAACTACATGGTCTTCCACCACATCGACAATTGGAGTTTGAAATCGAATTGGCAAGCAATGCAACTCCTATCGCCAAGGCTCCATACCGCCTGGCTCCAGCCGAGCTGCAGGAGCTGTCTACCCAACTTCAAGAGCTGCTAGAAAAAGGATTTATCCGACCAAGCGTTTCGCCATGGGGAGCTCCAGTCCTGTTTGTCAAGAAGAAGGACGGGACTTTCCGCATGTGCATCGACTATAGGGAACTCAACAAGGTTACAGTCAAGAACCGATACCCGTTACCTCGCATCGACGATCTATTCGACCAACTGCAAGGGTCAAGTTACTACTCTAAGATTGATTTACGGTCCGGTTATCATCAGCTACGCGTCAGGGAGGAGGATATCGCCAAGACGGCATTTCGCACTCGGTATGGCCATTACGAGTTCTTGGTCATGCCATTCGGTCTCACTAACGCACCCGCGGTATTTATGGACCTCATGAACCGCGTGTGTAAACCATACCTCGACAAGTTTGTCATTGTGTTCATCGATGACATACTCATCTACTCCAAAAGTGAAGAAGAACATGCGGAACACCTACGATTACTGCTAGAGCTGCTTCAACAGGAAAAACTATATGCCAAGCTTTCGAAGTGTGATTTCTGGATTCGGGAAGTTCAGTTTCTCGGGCACGTCGTGAATGAAAAGGGTATCCACGTAGACCCTGCCAAGATTGAAGCCATCAAAAACTGGGAAGCACCTAAGACACCGACGGAGATCCGCCAATTTTTGGGATTGGCTGGTTACTACAGACGCTTCATCGAGGGATTTTCAAAGATTGCACAGCCGCTTACTACCCTCACCCAGAAAGGCATCAAGTATGCTTGGGGTGAAAAGCAAGAAGCAGCATTTCAATTGCTGAAGCAGAAACTTTGCAGTGCACCCATTCTGTCCTTGCCGGAAGGGACAGATGACTTTGTAGTGTATTGTGATGCTTCCATTCAGGGGTTGGGATGCGTACTCATGCAACGCGATAAGGTCATCGCGTATGCGTCACGACAGCTGAAAGTCCACGAGAAAAACTACACGACACATGACCTGGAATTGGGAGCAGTGGTGTTTGCACTTAAGATTTGGAGACACTACCTCTATGGAACAAAGTGCACAATCTTTACTGACCATAAAAGCCTCCAACACATCTTTGATCAGAAGGAGTTGAACATGCGACAGCGTCGCTGGGTCGAACTCTTGAACGATTATGAGTGTGCCATTCGGTATCACCCGGGTAAAGCTAACGTGGTAGCTGATGCCCTCAGTAGGAAGGAACACTTGAAACCTCGTCGTGTACGAGCACTACAACTCACTATTCATTCGGGGCTACCCGATCAAATACGCGACGCCTAGTTAGAAGCAGTTAAGGAGGAAAACATCAAAGCCGAATCAGTGGGAAAAATGGAACGCGATTGGGAAGTAAAGCCCAATGGAGCCCGGTATTTCATGAATCGCATATGGGTACCTCTCTACGGAAACCTTAGAGAGCTAGTCATGGATGAAGCTCACAAATCTCGATACTCTGTCCATCCGGGTTCGGATAAGATGTATCAAGACCTTAAAGCTGCGTATTGGTGGCCTAACATGAAAGCCGATATAGCCACCTACGTGAGTAGATGTTTGACTTGTGCAAAAGTCAAGGTGGAGTATCAAAAGCCATCGGGGCTACTCCAACAACCTGAGATCCCAGTGTGGAAATGGGATCAGATCTCAATGGATTTCATCACTAAACTCCCACGAACCTTGGGTGGTTGCGATACCATCTGGGTGATCGTGGATCGTTTAACTAAGTCCGCACACTTCCTAGCTATTAAAGAAACAGATAAGATGGAGAAATTGACTCGCACCTACATTAAGGGAGTAGTTTCTCGGCACGGTGTGCCAACGTCCATCATCTCAGACAGAGATGCTCGCTTCACGTCAAACTTCTGGCAGTCACTCCAGAAAGCGTTGGGAACACGCTTGGATATGAGCACAGCTTATCACCCTCAGACTGATGGTCAAAGTGAAAGGACCATACAGACCTTGGAAGACATGCTTAGGGCATGCGTGGTGGACTTCAGAAATAATTGGGAAATTCACCTGCCTCTAGTAGAATTCTCATATAACAACAGCTATCACACGAGTATCTCGGCAGCACCGTTTGAGGCATTATACGGTCGTAAATGTAGATCACCGGTCTGCTGGGCAGAAGTCGGTGACAGTCAACTCACAGGCCCTGAGCTAATACTTGAGGCTACTGAAAAGATTGTACAAATCAGAAACCGCATGGCGGCGGCACGAGATCGACAGAAAAGCTACGCTGATCAACGACGCAAACCGCTCGAATTTCAAGTAGGCGATCGCGTCCTACTAAAGGTGTCACCCTGGAAGGGTGTAATCCGCTTTGGAAAACGGGCCAAACTTAACCCACGGTACGTAGGCCCGTTTGTAATCTTGAAACGAATCGGACCCGTAGCATACCAATTAGACCTTCCTGCCGAACTCAGTGGAGTTCACAACGTATTTCACGTGTCAAATCTGAAGAAGTGTCTATCAGATGAAACTTTAGTTATTCCATTGGATGAGATCCAAGTGGATGAACAACTACACTTCGTGGAAAAGCCTATTGAGATCATGGATCGTGAGATCAAGACTCGAAGGCACAGCAAGATTCCAATCGTTAAAGTTCGTTGGGACTCTAAGCATGGACCGGAGTTCACGTGGGAAAGAGAGGACCAAATGAAAAGCAAATACCCACATCTCTTCGCAACTGAGCAGCAAACTAACGATACCAGTACCTAAATTTTCGGGACGAAAATTCTTTCAACATGGGGATGATGTGACAACCTGGAAACTTCTCATACTTTCATGTACTATTGTTGACTAAATTCTTGTGCATGGCACTTGGAAATCTTTGTGTATGACACTTGGGAACTTCTTGTAACGTTGCGTACCATCATTAACGAACTAAATCTTTGTGCGTGGCACTCTAAACATGTACGTTACATGCTAAACCGCGTTTACTCAATTTTCGGGACGAAAATTCTTTCAACATGGGGATAATGTGATATCCCGGGTTTTTCGGATAACTTACACGTGACACTTGTCGAATAATATATGTGCTAAGTATTAAACGTGCATGGAATGAATACGTGATGAGTGTTTGTGTGATTGTTTAGTTATAAAGTAATTATTGTAGATATGTACACGAACCGAACCGCGACACGAACCAACCTCGATTCTTTGTGACTCTAGGAATTAACCAAGTTTAGAACTCAAACCATTATCGGCCGTGCGCAAACCAAACCGCAAACCCAAAACCGAGATCAAAGTTAAACCTTAAACTAAAAACAATCCGGCCGCAAGATCAAACCCAAAACCACAACATCAAAACCTAAACCCTAAACCAAAACACTCTCGGCCACATGATCAAAACCGCGGATTTATTTAGTTCAAACCCAAACCGAACCCACCCTATTCCTTGACCGCGAGATCAAGTCCAAACCAAACTAACTCACTTTAGTTCCTCGGCCGCGACTCAAACCAAAACCGTGATCCTCATCTTGTTGCGCCTATATATATACAACTCACATGCATCTTCCTTCACAATTCCTAAAACCCTAACAAGCAAAACAGCCGTCGGCTGCTTCCTCATGCTCCATTGATCGCAAAACAGCTTCCATTCCTTCATCATCTCGATCTAATCAGATGGTTCACTCTCTCGGTCGCTAACAGCCGGTTACCTTCAGTCCCTTTTCAGTCTCGGTCGCGAGATCAGCTTTCTTTCTCTCGGTCTCAGCAAGCAGCAGCCCTCGCCATCTCCCCTCATCGTATTCACGGTTCGTTTGCATTGTTATTAAAAGATTAGAGGTTATCTCTGATTACAAGATCATGTTCGGATTATGTGTATGCTTGAATGCTTAGTTGTTTCGGATATATGTGTCTTGATTGTTGATGTTCTCAGATCGCATGACGGTATAGTTTCGGATTGTTAATACAAGATTTAGAGTTTGCATGTTGTTTGAAAACTGAATATGTAGGCTGTGATTTGTTATAAAGACAAAAGTTATTGTGTAGGGTTTGCATGGATAGGTTAGTAGTATTAATATAGGACTAGAAATCAGATCTAGATCGCTTAGGTTAATCGCATGAACGGGTTATACGAGTTCAGGATAAACATATGCAGAAAACAGCCTGCTGAATAATAGTTACAGCCGACTTCATCTGGCTGTAACTTGGTCGTTAGTTGTCGAAAAACGGATTTTTCGATGTCTAGAACGTAGAGATTTGAATAAGGAATCTAATGGCGCTGGATTCATAATTTTCTGAAGTCGTTTGATATTTTTAAAGGGCTAAATAAGTTCAGTAACTAAAACTGTGAAAATCCTGAAATTTTGCTAGTTGTTTATCAAGCTAGATTTTAAAATCCGTAGAGAGTTGAGTCATGATTTTTGTACAGAAACTAGGTATAGAAATTTCCGGGCAACTCCAACTGGAATTTTGTTAATCGGACGATCAGTGATTTTTAAATAAATTCTTCCGTGGACTGCAGTCAGAAAGCGGTAAATCTGACTGCAGCTTAATGAATTAATATTTATGGTTAATTGGTAAAGATTTAGGACTTGGAAAAATTATATAAATTTCTATGGTATAAATGTCACCTACTGTAAAAATATAGGAATTTTTGGAATGTTAGAACTATTTTATAAAAATCCTAGAAAACAGCTGAATAATTGAGTGTTAAGCAGAAAGTTGATAACTTGTGATTTTATGCATTAAAGTGTTGCATGGATGTGGAATATGTTCATGATAAGTTGTTTGATTACCATGATCACATGAGAATACTTGCATGCATGTTTGAGTGTTAGATATGTTGTTTGTGTGTATCACTTTGTGAGTAAATTGTGTGTGGAATTTGTATTGGTGTGACTACACACTGACGTGGAAATTAATTGGTTTGTTAGGACGCAACTAGCGGTCCCATCTCTTATAACATCTTTGCTACACTAACCGAGCAAATAAAGGTGAGTTCACGGCCCCTAACTTTATCCGGTTTTTAAACAACAGGGGGAGAAACATGTATACACTCTCAAACTCAATCTCTTTACGTTATACGAATTTAACGTCACATAACTATACGGTAACTAAGTTAATGTTAATGTAATGTTATGGTCACTAAGCAGCTTTATCACTTAAGTCCTCGACAATCTCCTCGGATCGTTAGTATTTGGGTTAAATAGCGGGGGAATTATAAGTAGTACTACTGGGCCCGACAAGCCCCATCCGAGCTAGTCGCGCTAGCCGACCTGGTATGGTCAACGGGTGAATAATTGGCCTAACACCGCCATGGTCATGTGATAGGCCTGGCAAAACGGAGGCACAACAGTCAGCTTCGATCGCGAACTCTTACGTGACATGACTTTAGGCTAGCTACCTATATACATTAATATTGAACTTAATTATGGATCAACTTAATATTCCGGGTTTGGAATATTGGAAACATCAACTTATTATCCCGGGTTGGGGATAATGGAAACAACAACTTAATATTCCGGGTTGGGAATATTGGAAGCAACAACTTATTATTATTCCGGGATTGGAATAATGGAACTGATACGTTATCCCGGGTTGGGGATAACGGAGAGAACAAACTATAACCGAACAAACGAATTTATGAAAACCTGTGAACTCACTCATCTTTAATGTTGACACTTGTTTCTTTACATGTTTCTCAGGACGCTAGGAGCTCTAGGTGCACGCACATGCATTGAACAAGACATCTTTATCGAGTCTCATTTATTAATATTGTTTTGGGATTTTTCATTTGTTTTGGCGTTTGTGTTGGCGCCCGCATCTTTACTTATTTATGCTTCCGCTCAAACTTAAAACTCATGCTCTGCTAAATATTGGTAATTGATATAAAATCTAAAATGAACGATTTTGGAAAACGTATTATCAAACCATGTAGAGTCGTTCGACGTACTAGTGTTTCAGATTCTGGTTTGTTCACACGCCTCGCGGTAGAACTCCGCAAGTGGAAATTGAGGGTGTGACAAAACCCGATCACTCCCTCTCTAAAACCCGGTTCCATACCCAACATAGGTATTTCCAAACCCGGTTTTGACCTTATCAACCATGCACGTAACCGGGCATGTCCTAATACCTGATTTATGCACCACCACCTCTGAGGAAGACCCCATAAGAAAACACTTAAAGTTATCGCAAGGCCTTTCAGAAGACTTCATCATCAGGTTCATGGGCAAACCATAAAATACAACATGAAACTTAGGGAGGGTATGAATGATTTGTAGCGAGGGTAAAAGCATGAACGGTTTAAGTTAAGGCTTAGGAAACTAAAGACAAGGGTTTCACGTAGTTTCAACGGTTCTCCCACTTCTAGGATGAATTCTCTCGTTGCTTAAGGATTAGAAAGATGGGCTAACTACCTAACCGGTAAGTCTAGGTTTTTTGGGTTCCAAACCCAAAAATCAAGTACGGTGACCAAAACTGGGTCGTTAATCGCCTCGGGCCATTCAATGTTCACCTAAGCATTATTAAATATGATATTTCAACCAAAATATGTTGTAACTCAATACCATCTTTTGCCCCATCTACCTACAACCATCATTGTTATGAAAATATTCAAGCCAATCATATACTCGCATGACTCACAATAGCTCGGTTTGTCTAGTCCAACTAGGTTAGGTCCGGCCCCGTGTCAGTGTCATTGTAACGGTGACCTATAGAACTATCTTGAATCAACTCATTTAAACTTCAAGCTGAGATGCTAGATCATTTGCCCTATTTGTAAACTTAGGTTATGTAAACGAGGGCTATTCATGAGCCGAGCCTAGCCAGGGCAAGCTCAGGCTCGACTCGATTATAAACCGAGCTGGCTCGGCTCGGATTTTAAACGAGCTAAAACTCTAAGCTCGGGCTCGGCTTGGTTTCAAACCAATTTCGCTTGGCTCGACTTTGTTTAGCTCGATTATAAAAAGAAAAATTAATACATAGCTCACAAAATTCAGTAATCTAAAATATTATTGAATGGTTCAACCTAATACATTACAAGCCAAAATCAAGTTTAACAACACAAAATAAGTTTTAGATTACAATGAAATACAATATTAGTTCATTAGCATAGTAATTAACTTTTAACTATGTCATAGATTTCAAATTACACTCCTAAATACATGCATATGAAAACAGTTTTTTGTAATATATAATAACGTATATAAAAATAAGAGATAATGCCCGGATAGTCCCTGTGGTTTGCTCTATTTTCACCTTTAGTCCATAACTTTCTAAATTTACATCTGTAGTCCTCAACTTTTTCAATTTCGTTTTCGGATAGTCCCTGACGTGGATGGAGGTTAGTTTTTGGTGTTAAGTGGGTGTGAAATGACGAAAATACCCTTATATTAAAAAAATAACAATTAAAATAAGAAGAGTTGATATAAATAATTCAGGTGGGGCCCACATTCTTTTATTAAAAACCTAACACATGTCAGCATCCGCATAACTCCCACCTCCACCCCTCAACTGCCTCCGACCATCGTCTCCACTGCCTCCAATCACCGCCTGCACCCCCCACCGTCTCCATCACCGCCCACGTCCACCTCACCATCACCAAAAACCCTAACCCTAATCATTGAAATCATTGACAAAAACAGGGAACTGCAAATTTTCAGAAGATTCGTGAACCCATTAAGCAAATTTGTTGTGAATTTCAGAAGATCCATGAACCCGAAACGACGCAAATTCTTTTAGATTGGGAAGAAGTTTTTGCAGCAGCCGTTTGGGCAGAAGTTTGGCCTCTCCCCCGTCATGGCTCCGTCGGACTACGATGAACAAATCTAGACAAGTGGTCTGTGGTTTTGAAGTACTTGAATTGTCCGATTAATATGAACAAATCTGCGATGGAATTTGGAATTTTTAAATTTGAATTGTGGGTATGGTGGGTTTCGCAAGCTTGCCGGAATAAGTGGGGCTGGTGGTTTTGGTTTTAAGGTTTTAATGTGGTTATGGTTTTAATGCTTGTTGGATAAAGTGGTGTAGGTGCAGGAGGTTATGCGAAGAGGAGAAAGAATGTGGGTGAGGGTGGGGTAGGTTATTAATGATGATTTATATTTTTGTGTTTATTTTATTAGTAAGGGTATTTTTGTCATTTTACACTCACTTAACACCAAACACTAACCCCCATCTACGTCAGAGACTATCTAAGAACGAAATTGCAAAAGTTGAGGACTATATGTGTAATTTTAGAAAGTTAGGGACTAAAGGTGAAAATGGAGCAAACCACAAGGACTATCCGTGCATTTTTATCTAAAAATAAAATATATTACAAGTAAAATAATACGAGCTAAGCCGAGTCGAACTACCAAGCGAGCCAAACCGAGCCAATTTGGCTCGTTACAAGCTGAGCTATCGAGTCGGCTCAGCTCAGTTTCAAACAGCCATATCAAACAAGCTTTTTTCCAAACGAGCTCCGAGCCACGATCTCTTTGGATAGCCCAGTAAACCATTTAAGAAGTCGGATTTTTATAAGAAAAAGAACTCACTTGCCCTTTTTTTCATATATCTATCCATGTGAAAATATTCTTGTTATTTCAATCCATATGAGCAAAAAAATATAACGTCAAGATTTCAAAACATCCATATGAGCAAAAAAATAATAAGTTTTCAAGATTTCAATAACAATACTCGTTTGTCCACGAGCTAGGCTGAGTTTTATTCGATGAGCTCGAGCTCATATTTCAGCTCGTTAAAAGAGTTTTCGAGCTGAGCATAGCTGGCTGGCCTGTTTAACTTCGGGCCCAAGCTGAAGCAGGCTAAGCTCAGTCGTCAAGCAGCCCTACCCCCCCCCCCCCCTATTCACACCAAACACAACCATCCAAGGTGCATAGCATAAGAACACTAAAGATCACAATTCCATGTAACTACTGATATGATGCTATGAAAGTTTACCCATCCATCAACAATCATAATATATATATATATATATATATATATATATATATATATATATATATATATATGTTAAACTACAAGTTTAAATTCAAAAGTTACAACCATAACCAAGAACATGTGCAAATCCCATGAATTTAAAGATCATGAACAAAAAGAAAAGCTTTAAAACACCAAGTAGTGTGTGTATATGGGATCAAATAAGAACATAAATATAAATAAGACCAGTAATAACAAATGCTAGCCGCATATCAAATGCGAAAGTGAAACTCATATTCAAACAAACCAACTTTCCCTCAAAACGATTCAAGTTTCACCCGGCGTTTGAAATATGCAACCCAGAATAGTTCTTACGGTTCTTACTTATATTTAAGCTCTTATAAGAATCCTTCTCTCGCTAAATGTAAAATAAATGACTAGAAAGCTCGATAGAATACATTAGAAGTTGCTTGCAGAAGCAATGCCGATCGAATGCACCGGTGAGATATTAAGAAGACATCATATTGATAGTATGAACAAGCTCAGCACCATAAGGTCGCTAGGACCCACCGGGTCACTACTGGTTTGAATCGGATTTGGTGGCATCACCGCCGTTTTGCTGGTGGGACTGCTGCTGGTTTTGGTGTTGCATTTGATGAGCATGCTGTTGCTGTAGCTGGAACATTTGCGGGTTGATTGAGAGCTGAGAAAACTTAGCAGCATCCCCACTTAGTTCAGCGGTAGTGATTTTCAAACGATGAACTTCGGCAGTCAAAGCCTCGTTTAAAGCTGCGATGAGGTTGACCAAATTATCCAAGTCAATAAAGAGAAAAAAGAACCCGGCATTGGTTTATGGATATACCAATGGACAGTATTACAAGAAGAGAAATTAACCATACCGTCTCGAAGCTGTGTCTGCTGTTCCATTGCTTGCAGACGAAACTTTAGCTCATTGTTTTGACTTGTGAGCCCAGCTGAGTCCCTCTGTATGATAATCAGATTAATGAATTAATAGACAATACAAAAATGAAATCTTTTTCAACAAAAAAGAATCTTTTTTCCAAAATTTAAACAAGAAAGGTCACCTGCAATAAGGTAAGTTGTGCAGACAGTGTAGTTGCTTCGGTCTGTAAAGTTTGAACCTTGTGTTCTAGTTCTGTAATGTAACGCATTTTCCGTTCTTTTGAACGAGCAGCAGATTGTCTATTAGCCAAGATCCTAAGAAAGACCACAAAAATATTTTTAAAGTACCCGAAAACATTGTGATAAACAAGGCAATATGGATAGGGGTGTAAATTTCTAATACAACACAAACCTAATACAAAATTTGCAGGTTCTGTTGGGTTTTTGATAGAGCCTATGAACATGTTTCGTTAAAAAGGTCGTGTTTGGGTCGATATAGAGTTCGTAAGTTGACCCATTTAACCCAGTTACTTGATAAATTTTATAAAAGTGAGTGTTTCATGTAAACTAATCTCGTATTTTATGCCAAAATTGAAAGATAATTGGGCATCATGATTTATAGTTTAAACGAATAATAAAATAGATACATTTGTATTTATATTATGGTTGTAAATTTGTAAATTTAGAGTGTCAATACGAAAAAAAAAAATAACTTCTTTAAACTTCAACATTACAATCGCCATCTTGTTAAACACACATACTAAATTAAAACTTTATAAATACTTTCCAAACCTTTAAAAAACCCTGCAATAGATACAAATCATAAGTTACCATACCTCTTGGCCCGTTTAGGATCGGTTAGAGCTATCTCAGCAAGTTTCTCATTAGCCATGATTTTCTTAAGTTCAGCTCCGGTAAACTCACCATTTCCGAACTCCAAACTGAACGTATTTGAATTCGAGTCGATAGAATTATTAGGAGATAGTTGACCAAGTTGACCACCAGCGGAAGGAGGGAGCTTCGGTGATTCATCACCAAAGTTCATCCTCTCCATAAAACTATCCATTGAAACACTTCTATAATGCCTTATTGTTGGAGCAATGTCTCCACCTGCACTCCTTTTAATCCCTTCTCGTTTATTCGTAATCGAACTAATCCCGATTTTCTATGATTCCCACTTTCATTCACACTACTTGTAGCTTCGTTATCACTACTATCACCACCTGTCTTCGTGCCACTAGCTCTGCTATCCAACTCCTCACGATTGTCGGTTCCTTGTTTTTCATCGGTTCCAGATGAGTTCAATGTATCCAGATTGTCTAAATTCATATAAGCGGAAAACAAATCGTCTACGACTTCCCCTTCAGATTTCCTCTCTCCCATCCCTTCAGCATTGCTTTCGTTACCACTTTTCTCCCAACTCGATTCCCGTTTGACCAACTGAATCGGCTTTGACCCTTGACTGTTGGATGCACCCCTGTCTAAAGTATTCGGGCTTCTCAATGGAATCAATGGTGGTGATGACTGCAAGATGGTTGAGAACCCAAATGGAATATCACTATTAGACCGCCTATGAGCTTTACGTGGCGGTAAATTCTCACCGGTTCGGCTCAAACCCCCCCTGCTGAAAGGTGAAGAAGGCGGCAATAAAGAGTGTGAATTCGAATTCACATTCCCATCACGTTCATCCATCGACACATCATCTGCAACTTGATCAGGAGAACGCGCCGAAGGCGAATCACGATACGGCGACGGACTCAAAGGAGGAAGTGAATCAAGAGCGAAAAACGTAGGCTGCGACAATGATCGCGAATGCGACGGCCCATGACCATGACCAAAACTCGGCGAACCCCCTATCTTATGACTATTCCCCGAACTTTGACTCACCGGAATCTGCGAATATGGCGATACCGGAGGAAACTGCGGATGAGATGGCGGAATCCCAGCCCTTTTACCACTACTATCCACACTATAATTTGGGGAAATCTCTCGATTCTGACCCCGAAACTGAGCCGTATTCGATTGAGGTATATCAAGTTGATTAAAATTAGGTTTTTGTGATTGATGTTTAGGAAGTGATGAAGATGAAGTCCCAAAATTAGACTGCACTCTTTGAATCATCTCAGTATTTCCTTCACTATCACCCATTTCTCCTCAATTTTCCCCAATTCTCCAGCACACCCCAATTAAAACCCTAAGTAAAAAATTCACCACAATCGCACCGAAATGGTGTAAGAATACACAAAATGACAGATAACACCTACAATAAACAACATATATGAATAAAACAACTCATTTTCAAACCCTAATTTACAAAAACAGAAACAAAAATATCAAAATCAAACATAATAAAACAAATAAAAGAAATTTACGAACAGCTAGTTACCGGCGAATTTGGTGAGAAGGAATGATAAGGACCGTAATGGAGACGGAATTGACGAAGGTGAGTGTGTTGGTGTTTTCTCTCTCTAGAAAGTATGTGTGTTTCTCTCACTAAAAGTAATAATTGTATGTGTGTGTATTGATAACGATGACGATGACTTTCTACACGGATTTCATGACTGCTACTACTTGATGAACTGAATTACGCGTGAATTTAATAAGTGGAATTTCATGTGAATTTCGGATGAATTTGGGTTTCATTCCGACCCGTGTTTGACTAATATCTTATATCTCCCTCCATCAACGGATAATGTAGCGCAAATAAAGTTAAAGTTTGATATTTAATTAATTAATTAATTTTTTAGTGATACCAGCGTAATTTTAAGGTGAGGCGAGACAATTCTGGGCAAATTCTGCGGGCCTCGAGATTCGGAGAGTTTCTGGGTAAATTCTCTAAATTCAGACAAAATTTCAGCTAGATTACAACTTTTATCTAACGAAAACCACTTTTCTAGAATAATACAACAATATTTTATAACTTTTGGTACTATATAGATGATAGTAAACAGTATATCATAGCTTTAGTTTATTTTATTTGAAGAATAATATTAATTTTCTAATACATAAATATTTTCAATTTTTTTCGTTGTATGCTTTATTTTTCTCAGACCCTCGCTTCTTTTGCGACTTACCCCAGGCCTTAGGCGAGGCCTATCGCCTTTAATAACTATGATGATACTGTATCGCGTATAAATTTGCGTATGTATTAGGCTAATCGTTGTGAGTTGAGGTCTCCTCCCCACCCATCTAAATGGAGGGTTTTCATTTTTCATTGGTTTTTCAACCCTACCATCAACCTATAATCTTTCACGCTCGTTAAGCCACTCACGATCAGCCCTTGGCGGCCATCGTGCGGTGTTCTAGCGCATTAACAACACACGTGAGGGGGCGTTGCTATACAACACCGAACCTTATTGTTTGGTTATAGAAGGATAATATTTTGGGTTTGGCGAGTTAAGTTTATGCGTAACATAAGATGTCAGTTTGATTATTAATAAAAATAAAACACGTTACCTTTATAACGTTTTTAAAATATATTTGGAACTAAAATTGGTCTTCTCGTATTAAGAATGATTATTTGGCAAATAAAGGTAAATTGGAATTGTATAATTTTATTTTTGGTATTACGTAAAATAAATTTTAAATTAAATAGACTGTAAAATTACGAATGAACAAGATTTCCAAAAAAGAATATTGATTTTAATAGTCCCAACTAGTTGTCGTTGGTCGCCAACAGTCTCAACTTCAAAAATAACCACTGGCAGTCCCAACTATTGACATATTGGCCACCAATAGACCCTGACTAACAGAAACCCTAACGCGTTAGTCTCCGGTTGACGGAAAACCATTTTTGGCCAGAAACAAGGTTTCTAAAGGTCCGATCTAAAGATACAAAGAGGTTTGGGATGATAATGTTAAGTTTTCCGGTGAAAAAGAGTTTTCCGGAGACTTCAATAATTAGGGATTTTACTAGAAAAAGGGTTCCTAAAGATCCGTAATAAGGTTACAAAGAGGTTTGGGACAAAAATGTTGAGTTTTCTGGCGAAAAACGTTTTTCCGGTGACCGGAAATTAACGGCGTTAGGCTTTTGTTAGTCAGGGTCCATTGGAGGCCAATATGTTAATAGCTGGGACTGCCAATGGTTATTTTTGAAGTTAGGATTATTAACGGCGACAATGAATAATTGGATTATTAAAATCCAATATTCCTTAAAAAAAATTAGACTACCTGAAATTGAGTTGCATGTGATACAAACCGTGACTTAAAAGGTCAAACAATGTTACATCCTGAATTCAAATTTCAAAGTTAGTTTGAATTATGTTGAAGCTTAACCAATATTTCTTGATCTTCTATATACTTATTTATTTATATTTATTTATTCTTTTTATCAAAGTCTAGGTGAATTAGTTAAATATTACTTATTAACTGTTGGGTTCGTTAATTTACAACTGTAAACTGTTTTATGTTTTGATTCTCAACATCTGTCCCAAACTATCCTAAATTCCGACATGAATTATCTAAAGATCAAGTACAATAATATTAATTTTTATAAGTAATTATATTTTTCTAACAAGTTTAAAATATAAATAAACATTTTTGTTAAATCAATCACTTCCCAAAGATTTTGATAAGATTAAAGACAACAAGCATCTCAACAAATTGATTTTTCAACCACATCGAAACTTCGAACTAAAATTCAATGCACGTTACAAAAACCAAAAAAAAAATATATATGGTTGTTAATTTCTGTAAAGAGTATAAACCATTTTGAAAAAAATATCAAAAGTATTAAAAAGAGTTTAATCCAACTCAAGTAAAATATAAAAAAGTGGGATTAGTACAATAAGAAATATCAAATATGTTCAAAATCCATTCAAGAAATCAAAACCTAAACAAGTAAAGTTTAAAAGTGTTGAAACACCAGTCACTATTGCTTTAGCTAAAAAAACCACTGCAAAAGCATGTACAAATGATTGATGCTCCATCACCAAACCAATGGTACAAGCAGAGAACAAGTGTTCCAAATATTCCAACGGTGTATACCCAAACATTTGTTTCTAAAAGTACTGAGATTAAGGCACTTGGTGCCGAACAACAACAATTGATACAGTTCGTAGAACATCTAATGCATCAACTTGATTCTTCAAATGTTGATTTGTTGAAAAATTCCAAGAGCCAGGCCCAAAACCAACAAGGCGTGGGTTCCAAGACCTAACTAGATTGTTACGATGCCAAGGGAGCTTCTACATACTATGACAACTTATGATATATGGATAGTGGTGGTTTTAGGCACGTGACAGGGTGCAAACCTAAGCTCTCGAATTTCAAATCACATGGACGGGGTGTTGTACTATTTGGTAATGATTCAAAAGGCAACATTCTAGGGCCAAGTACACTTAATGCTGGTAAGCTTAAATTCAAGGAAGTCAATCTTGTTGATAACCTTGAATTTAATATGTTAAGCGTATCACAAATGTTTGATGATAAATTATTTGGATCATTTTTTTACTAAGAAAACATGCAAAATTGGCGATCCTATTTGTGTTAAAAAAAATTGAACACTTAATTGTAAAACACACTTTATTGGCTGTAAACAAGTGTGACAACGTTTATTTGGTTGATATGTAAAGGGACAACAACATCCCTATTGCTACATGTTTTCTGAGTAAAGATTCTTCACAAGAAACTAAGTTATGGCATCGAAGGTCAGACCATGTTAATCTTAAAACAATTAACAATCTCTCTTAACGAATTTGGTAAGAGGTCTTACTCAAAAGATTTTCATTGTGATGATCATTGCATCTTATCTTTTAAAGGAAAACAACATAAAGTTTTCATATAAGTTAATAGATGAGTAAAAAAACAATTGCATGCTTACAATTATTACATATGGATATATTTAGCCTTGTTAGACTATTGGGTCTAACCAGAAACATATATTGTTTGGTTATTGTAAATGAATTTTCAAGATTCTCTTGGACCTTCTATCTTCATTCTGAAATGGGACTGGAGAAATTGTAAAAGACTTCATTATTCAAATTGAGAAGCAACATGATCTACCTATCAAGATGCTGAAAAAGTGATAGTGGAATTGAATTTAAGAACCAAATCTTGGATTCATTCAGTGCTTCAAAGGGAGTTGTGAGACAATCCAATAATGCCCAGATCATAGCAACAAAATAGAGTGGTTGAGAGAAAGAATAGAACTGTTAGATTTGAGTTTGATACTTGTAAATAAATCTTGATTATCAATAATATAATTCACAAGTAGAGAGTCATTATCAACAATTATTTTTTTAATTATAACTCAAAAGATTACAATATGTTTTATAAATGATTGACTTTACAGACTCCCCATTTTCCGATCAAGTAATAATTTTGTTCGTACAAGAGAAAAGGTGAAGCGTGTGATAATAGATCACTAACAGGTGTGATCTATTTATAACAAGTACGAAAGCTTTGTTTAGTGATTGGCTGACATCATCCTGATAGTGACATCTAACATTCCTAACAGAAAAGATTTCACAGATGTTGCAAACATCTATGCAAATCCTATCATCAGTTTTAATTAGTCTAAACACTGATAATATAAATACTTGTTACATTAGGAAACCAATGTCTAAACTATTCTCTGTTGTTTTTATCGAACATTTGTTTGGCCATACAGATGTTCAGTCTTCTTCATCAGACCTTTGGCTTCAACAGGCTTTAGCTTGCAACAAATGTTGTTTCTTCTTGAACATCGATTCCAAGTCTTGATTAGATGTTTGCTTTGTTCTTGAACATATATTCTGATTAGGTGTTCAAGATTCACTATCTTTGGAGAGAGAGTGGTTAGATCTTTTGTTTATTTCTTGAACAGTGGATCATGTTTTGGATTTTGAATATTATCTGTTCTTTTGTAGGTCTAACAATTCCCCCTAGAACAGATGATGCCAAAACAGATGTTTATTAGATTAATTTCTATTCCTCTTCATCAAGCTTTTGAATTGGGCTTTAAATTTCCTTTCAAATCTTCCAGACAACATGTCATCAGCATCCCTTTCGAGTGGAAGATTCAATAGATCTTGCAGATCTTCAACTTTTACGCTCATCACACTATTCATTGAAGTCTTTTTCACTTCCCCATTTGCCCTGACTATTGTCAATTCATGGTTGGCTTTGTCTGAGGACCATTTTTGAATTTTAGATGCAATAGGGGTTACTAGGAGTGATGTTATTGAAAGAGGTGAGTGAATATGCATCTAAGACTTGCCCTAACAGTTCCGCTTGATTGGTATCAGGATGCCCATACATAATCACATTTTTTATTCACTCCTTTATATTTTCATCTTCATATCTTTTGAATCTTCTGCGGACATATCCTTCTATCTTTTGAGATGGCTTCTTACCATTGAATAGACATGTTTTGCAGATGGAAGTTCAGATGTGTTGGTGTTAGAACGGATAGGTAAGTCTTCATAGTTAGGCCTTTTAGGAACAAAGGGATCTTTAGCACTTGAAGTTCCTAATTTCTTGTAAGTCCCCTGATTGTTGGTTCATCCCACCTAGCCATGGATTGCATTGTTCTATATATTGCAGCAATTATATCCCCATTCATTCTTGTTAGCTCAGTTGGGAGGAGTGGGTTTGATGTTTGGATTAAACTTTAGCATCTCAATATTGGTTATTTCTTGTAGAAGGGCTTCTATGGTCCAACCAGAAAATTAATAAGGCTTGTTTTTCATGATAAAACCCATATAGTTTCCCTTAGTTCCTTTTTGAGGCCAGGGTTGCTACCTAGTCCTTGGAAGCCTTTTGGATGACATCTTTTGCAAAGTCTTCAAGTTTGTTCACTTTGGTGAATTCTGCAGACATGATTTACTAAGCCTCCTTATCACTTTTCCCTTTACTTTTGTAAGCAACTATCTTTTCAGCCTGTTTGACTTTTAGTTCCAGGTACTCTTGTACATTTTTAGGCTTTCAATATCTTTTAAGGGATTGAAAGGTAAGTTGGCTGATGTCAGTTGGGGAGTGGAAAGATTGTATTTCTTGTGATACATTTTCTAAGTACAATGCCTCTAGTAGAGGTTTTATGGGTGGTGAAATAATGGTGAGTGTAGTAAGTATGGCGGTGGATGGTTGAGGTGTAGTAGTGGTTTTGATAGGAAATGCATAAGGAGTTTCTTCATCATCATCTTGGACAACGAATTTAGTTCTTCTGGTTCAGGATTGAGGTGTGGGTGTTTTTTATGGTGATTGTGGGAGTAGTGTTGTTGGTTTACTTTTGAGAAGTCCTTTTGGGGACTTGTGAGATGTTGGTGGTGGTGGTGGTGGTGTTTTGAGTAGTTGTAACATATGTTGTCACTTTTGTAGCGGCAACATATGTTTAGATAATGGGAGCAGTGGTTTGAGTGGTGATAGATGTGGAAGTTGTTTGGATAGGTGCAACAGTGCTTTCAGTAACCTCTGTTGGAACTTCTGTTGAAGAACCTTGGTTATCTTGAATCTGTTTTCTTTCAGTTATTTCCTTCACTGTTATCTGCATGTTTGCTTCCCTTGTATCTCTTTTCTTTTGCTTTTTCACTTCTTTGGCAATTTCTTTTTTTCTTGCCCTTTTGAGTGCAGCAATGTCAGGCCTTTTTCCAGCCTTTTTGACTTGGGGTGTGAGATTCCTCATGCAATCTTCCTCCCCCTCTTTGGCATCATCTTCATACTTGGGGAGAGTTAGAGCTTTACTAGTTTTGTCAAAGATAAAGTCTTTGATGGCTTTAACTTCTGCCTGAGTATCTTGGTACTTGGCATCCATTGTATGTCTTGCCAGCTATATTTGCATGGAATATCTTTATTTTGTAGCCTTCTATTGAAGATGTAGGCATGGTTGAACATGGGCCCACATTTCTTTTTCAATGTCTGCATTAGATGGTGGAGTTATGGAGTTATGGATCAAAATTTTCATCATGTCTTTGATCTCTTCAACATATTTTACAATTTTGTAACCCTCTCCGTCAGCTAATTCATGATAGTTTAATCCATCAGCTGAGTTAACGGATCATCTGAATTCCTACCTGAGGTAGTTAAACTTGGTTTTAGACCAAGTGACCCTTGTTCATGGTACTAGGGACTTTCAGTTGGTGAACAGACTATTGTTGCAACAGTTGTTGCCTTAAAGGGGGTCTTACTGATGTAACCAATGTCCAACTGTGAGACTGTTGTCTTTACAGTTGTAGTAGCTGCTGATATGCGCCAAATGCAACATATAAATTGTGTCAAATACAGTATAAAATCAACTCTTTTTAGTACTAATGTTGGAAAAAGTGTGTTTCTTTGTATACTTTTGATTTTCAGGATTAAATGAGCTTAAATGTACAACAAATTAACGACAAAAACCATCATAAATACAGAAAAGGGGAAGACAACACACTATACCAACCCTCCGAGCTTCACCCAAAGATAAAAACAACTAATCAGAAGTCAAGCACGGGGCCATGCCTAGTCGGCATGGGGTCGTGCCCCTTTAAGATTCCGTAGCAGAAGAAGACAAACAGAAGCAGACAAGAGACACGAGGCCGTGTCCTTTGGACACAAGCCGTGGTCAACTTCCAGATTTGCGAATCTTGGAGAGTACAATAAGTACAATGGACACGGGACCGTGCCGTGGACACACGGGGCCGTGTGTGCATCTGATCTGACAACAACATTGAATGAAGACAGAGAGGAAGGAAGGCACAGGGCCGTGTCCATAGGGCACGTGGCCGTGTGAGCTTACTGTTTTCAGCTATAAATAGGCATGCTTGGTTTCATTCCAACTCATCCCATGGCAAACCACTTCTCTCACACCCTCCACCACTCCACCACCACAATAACACCATCATCCACCACATTCATATATCGTCCATCCTTAGAGTGTGTGTAGTAGTACCGGGATCCAAGATTGATCGTAAGAGTTTTTGTCAAACAAAGGCCATGATTGGCTAATCTCTTACATCACTTGGCGAAGATAAGTTATTTATGTATTACTTTTGATTTCCTAGCTCTGGTAAAGTTTTTATTTGGGTATGTATTAATGACTTTAATAACTAGTTTTTTATATTGAAAGTGAACTTTACTCTATCATTCTTCATGTTTTGTTGATTCACTCATTCGTGTCTTTACGGTCTATATAAAGCGCGTTAACTTCCTGGAGGGGGTTAGAATGGTGGTATGGGTAAAGTTCTTGCCTCGTTCAGTGTATAGATCCTCTAAGGACTTGGTTCAAGCTTATTAAGACTTCCCTTGAGGCAGATAGCATTAAATTGGGGGAAGTAAGAACGACTTAAATCCCTTATAAATAAATGACTATTAAAACTTTAAACCGACCTTGCAGGACTGTGTGACAACCCGACCTTGCACGACTGTGTGTCTAGGTCTGCATATATCTGGATGCAACAGAAGAGCGATTATGATATCCCCAAATGATGAATCAATATAAAGACCTGAAATTTCAGATTTTGGCAATCTATCAACGCAAGATTTAAGACCATTAAGTCATATGCCTCAACATGTTACCCACGGACGACACAATATTGTGGGTTTCCAGAACTCTTGTGTAAACGTTATGTTTTGTTGCCTAAGCATTGTTTACTCGTTGGAATTGCTGAATCTACTGACATGTCGTTGCTTGGCACCTTGATTTATTTGAAACGCGTCTCGTTTCTCTTTTTCTTTTATGTTTCAACAAAAGACAAAGTGTTAGCAGTTTTCTATCATTTTCCTTAATGACAGGTGTCCAACTGGAGATCAAAATATTTTCTTGATATCTTCCCCCCCTAAAATTTTATTTTCAAGTGTCCATTGCTTGAAAAAAAAATAAAAATTTAAATTTAAACAAGAAAATCTTTTTGATGGGTACAGTTTAAGATACTCGTTTATTTGCGAAAGCGCGCATTTTTTAATAACGATAGAGTATGTACAAACGGTTATGAAACCAAAACTCATTTCCAATCAAGGAAATTGATCATTTCCAACCAGGTTACCAACTGGTTGAAACGAGTTTTGTCGAAGGCTTTCGTGAAGATATCAGCTTTCTGTTGCGTACTATCCACTGGCACCACTCGAATGTATCCTTTCTCATATGCATCTCAAATCGCGTGAATCGAATCTTGATGTGTTTGGTTCTCAAGTGATGAATTGGATTCTTCACAATTCCCAGACACACTTCGTTGTTGATGAATATCGGAGTCTTCATGATGTTGATTGCATAATCCAGTAACTGGTTCTGTATCCAGAGAACTTGTGAGCAGCAACTGTAGGCCCTCGTGTATTCAGCTTAAGTAGTAGAGGTGGAAACTGTTGTCTGCTTCTTGCTTAGCCATGATATGAGACGATTTCCTAAGCATTGGAAACCCCCTGAGACTGACTTCCAATCAACTTTACAACCTGCATGGTCAGTATCAGAAATAGTAATTAAATCAAAGTTACTATCTTTAGGATAACAAAGCCCAAGTTTGGGAGTTCCCTTTAGATAGCGGAAGATTCTTTTGAGTGCTGTCTCATGAGATTCTTTGGGATTCGTCTGAAAATGTGCACAGATACAGACATCCCACATAATGTCAGGCCTACTTGCGGTTAAATACATCAACGAGCCTATCATTGAGCGGTAGAAGGATTTGTTCACTGGCTTTCCTTGAGGATCAAGAGTGAGTTCGGTTTGAGATGCAAACAAAGTGCTTGCGCTTTTGCAGTCATTCTTATGAGAATATCCCAGATGTCCTCGGCTTGATGAATGAGAATCCCGTCATCACGCTGCTTCTCTTCCAATCCCAAGAAAAATGTGAGTTCCCCCATCATGCTCATTTCAAACTTTGCTTTCATAACATTCTCGAACTCCTTGCATAACACTTCATTTGTATACCTAAAAATGATATCATCTACATAGATCTGAACCAGCATCACATTGTCTCTGATCCTTTTCGTGAAGAGAGTCATGTTAATTTTACCTCTAGTGTATCCATATTCTAAAAGATATGTTGACAAAGTCTCATACCATGCTCGAGGAGCTTGGCGAAGACCATAGAGAGCTTTGTCAAGTTTATAGTATCATTTAGGGAAGTGTGGATCCTCAAAACCGGGAGGCTGGCAGACATAAACTTCTTCCTTTATATCCGCGTACAGAAATGCACTCTTCACATCCATCTGAAATACCGTGAATTTTTTTGTACGAAGCATACGCCAAAAATATCATAGCTTCCAAACGTGCTACTAGTGCAAAAACTTCTTCATAATGAATCTCTTCCTCTTGTCGAAAACCCTGAACGACCAAACTTGCCTTGTTCTTAGTAACCACCCCACGATCATCCATTTTGTTGCGGAATACCCACTTTGTTTCACCTGGAAACTTCCTTCTGAACAATGCTCCGTATCTTTATCAGATTTGATTTTGATGAACAATCACACATATCCATACACAAACAATTTCTCAACAGTCTCGTTGGTCCGATTCACATTCAACGTTATCAGGTATCCATAGAAGATTTGTGAAAGAAAGTCTTTTTGGACTTTTAATATTGAATGAAGAAATTTAAACATACGGAAATTTAGTATTTACAATATATATTTTTGTGAGAAAATGTGGCAGAGGATCATATCAGTTTTAATGTGACATATTAGTTGCACCGTTGATCTTTATGAAACACTCAGTTTTAAAAAATTCACATGGATTGTCGGTATTGTTATCCACTTAAACTCAATCTAAAAACTTTCGAAATGCATACGGATACGATTAAGGTACATTAATTTGCACTAAGTTCCTATGGACCCCACGATCTCAGCATATCCCCTCATCATGTAATACAGTAACTTAAATAATGACTTTCAACTTTCATCAGCAATGATTTGTGAAAAAATAACACAGAATGTTTAAACATTAACAATCAGGCCGATCTTTCGATACGCAGAGAAAGTCCAATGTTTACACAAAATAAGAAACAATAAAAGTTGAAATTGTTTAACTATTAACCACCAGTTCGAGATTCTCATATATGCAGAGGTGATTGAAGATTTAAACAAAAAACCAACTAAAATAAAGCAGAAACGTTTATACACTAACATCCAGTTCGATACTTTCATATGCGCAGAGGATATCCAATGCTTAAACAAAATAAAGAAATAAAACAAGTTTAAATCTTTTACACAATCACAGTGACTTTTCAGTAAGTTGTAAAAGTTCACAAACTGACCGGTTTTTATGTTTTTAAGCATTCAGCGATTACCGAGTAGGTACACAGTCGCAAAGGACAAAACTAAGTACTATACTTGCAACCGCAGACCCACTAGAACTAGGCTTTTCTATTTAGTTTGTATCATTTTCGTAAAAACTACTAGCCTAGCTGAGCTAACCGACACATCTTTAGTGAGATTATTTAACCATTTTAAACAATACAATTCTTTAGCATGCACTGATAGTCTACTGATATACTATTATTTCCTCTTTTCGCACAAATAATATCTTTTTAACATTTTTCAATGTTTTTTACTTTTTTAGATTTTCAATTGTTTTTGGCTTTTTGAAAACTTATCAAACTGAAATGATTTTGAAATGCTATTTTTGAATTTTTTTTTAATTTTCTCCCCCTAAAATCTAAAACATCATTTCAAAATCGAAAATAAGAATCTTCTATTTTAACCAATAACTATGTGAACGCGAGACTACCATTTTGTTTGTGTGGAACACAAACCTTTCATCTTATTTCCACTGCACGAACAACCACTTCTGCTGAAAATACGTTTGCTTGAAGCTTGGTTATCTGCACATGTAAATGAACTTAATTAGTTTCAAACTGGAACCCACTCCATATTGGATTTAGGTTTTTACCAAATTCATCAACGTAAAAAATATTAGTCCATTCACAGCCCCGTTTATCATTGAATAGTTTCAAAATTTCCACTGGGTTAGAAACTTCATCTGGATATTTAGCTCTCCAAATTTGCTTTGGTTTCGCAACTGTTTGATGAATAACTTTCTTTTCCACTGTTTTCTCTTATGTCCTCATATTTGTATCTGACGAATTCGTTTTACTTAATTTATAACTTTTAGTTGGGTGAAACGATTCTTAAAAATTGTTATCTGAATCAACGGCCGTATCCGAGGACAAAATCTTTTCTAAATACTCTCTCGCTTTCTTATTCTTCTTTCGCAATCTATTTTTCTGCCCTTGTGATAGTTTGACTTTCCATTTTTGGACTTATCATCTATTTTCACTGTCTTCTTTATATATTCCTCCTCAGTTTTCCTTAACTCCCCCTGAGATTCATTTGACGATCCTCTTCTTGAACTTCTCGGACAATCTCTTACAACATGGCCTTTTGTTTGACATTTACAAGTAGTATAAGAGCTAGAATGATCATATCTATCTGTATTTCATTTGAAGATTGAAGAATTTCTTGTAGGATCGGTTTGCACGGTTAGAAATGCGTAGAAACAAGAAAAAAACCGTTTTCCATGATATCTAGCGGATCAAAATATGTGCGGAATCCATATTATGATTGTGTAAGACACTTGATTCATAAATTCATTGTTTCATGGATATTTGGGCAGCATAACGGTACATAGATCAATTCCTATCAAAAGCTCTAAAAGTGTCAAGTATTAAAGTTATCTCCTATGTGCATGAGCCTAACTATTTATAGGCACACCATGAGCATGAGCTCATGCGCATGGTGAGACAATGATTCATACGCATGTATGACTCATGCGTGCGTGTGAGTCCTTGGTTTACAAATCTTGATTTCTAAAACAACCAGGCACCCTGTTATGCTACCTATACATTAATCTAGAAACAAACAAGACGTAGGCATTAGACATTCTGTATCAACAAACTCCTCTTTGGATGATGCCAAAATCTTGTATTTGTTGGTCTTCAACCTTTACTTTCGAAGAACCTCTTTCTATAATCCTTTCTGTGCTTTCAAATCTTTATTGGGTTTGATCAGTTATAGGAGATTTCTTCATATACTGAAATCTTGTAATAGCAGCTTTCTCTGTTCGATCAACAATCTTCTGTAGTCTTTTCTTTTCTGTTGTATCTTCTTTCTTCTCAATTGTTCTCCATTTTGTCTCCCACATCCTTCCAGAATGTATATCATATGCGTAACAAACCTTTACGACTCTCTGGTATTGCAACGCTTAATCATGATCAATCTTCAAAAAATAAACCTTGTTGTAAAACATCTCTATATATTTCTCCAACATATTCACTATCCACATCAGATCGTATAATTGATCGACCTCCAATTACCTTCTTTGCATAACACGATCACTGTTTCGCCAGTCTTTTCGTCATAGTATCACCATCTAAATTCACTATGAATATCATGTTCCATCTCAAGCAGCAGTATATTTCTTATCGTCTTCGGTCTGTAATACTTCAATTTAACTTTATGCTTTCCAGTCCCCAGATCTATTTTAGTCTTTGATACGATACGCTTTGGCTCCTGAGGTTTCCACCACTTAAATTGATTTCTTGCTTGTTGCCTGGTAAACCTCAGCACGTGTTGATTATACCTTTTTTTATCATAATTTATGAGCCTCAGTTTACACAGTTCTTTACATCCCACCAGCGACAGACTTTTGATGTCGTCGACGTTTCTGAAATACTACAAGTTGTATTCTCTTCTTATCACAATCACTTTTAACTTCAGAATCCAACTCCAACTTATTATATGACCCAGAGATACATCTTTGTTTCTTGTGAAGAATGTTAACAGTCTTTGATATTTTCTTTTAATTGCAACAACTCGAAACCACTTCAATCTTTTAGTTAAAGTCTCTCTTTTGTTAATCACTAAATATACACCAGGCTTTTCTTTAACTTCTTTATTTTCCTTTTCACTATATCATTAGCTTTTTCAGCAAACATCTCGGTAAACGTAGGAAACTGTTCATTCACATTGTTAGCATAACAAACCTCTGCGTCATCAAAAGCATCTTCAATCTCTACTTGGTCATAATTTTTAGCTTCAACAACTGGTTTGAATACATAAGCTTCCTGTTTATCATTGTTTTTAGTAACATTTCAGTTCATCTTCAAAATCAAATACGAACTCTTCTTTATCAATTCCACACAACTTGGCAAGTTCTTCTTTTGTCACACCCCAACCGATCGCGGAAACATCAGGATGGAACGATAACGAGATTGCTCAAAACTTCATAACACTATTTTGCGACAATAATTTAAGCATAACCATTTTCATTGATAACTACTTCGAAATACATTGTTCAAATACGAAAATACAACAATTGTTCAAAGCATAACAATATGACAAAATAACATAAGCTCATAATTCGATTTAGGTGTGTTATATGTTTCTTGAATCTTCAACATCTAATTTCCTGCAACATGTAAAAAATAAGGTCAACATAAAGCCGCCGAGCACACAAGTTTCATACGATATAGCATAAGTGATAAAAATGTTGTCTCATATCCAAACATGGCACTTGTAATTCAATGTACTCGCATACTAGCATGTGAACCTGTGTCAAACCAAAGTGTACCGCAATCGTGCATACTAATATCGCCGAAACAAAAAAGTAAGTAATATGATGTCTTAACAATACCACAAGAATACGGATGGTGCATTAATCCTATAGCGCTATAATTGTTAAGATAGGCTTGCAAAGTTAATGAGCATATTTGTCACAAGTAGGCATAGCATTTGATGTTCATGAAATTTGACAAATACATGTTTATAGTGGATAGAGTGTTGCATCAAAATGTTGTGTTCATGTGAATAGTTTAGAGGCATACATATTGCACCCCAAAAGTGTAAAACGTAAAAGGGGGATTCGAGTGTACTCACGGTTTTGCGATTAAAGTTCTTCGAAACGTGACTTGGGTGTAAGTAAGATGAGCCGGGAGCCGAGTTACCCTATAAATGGGAACAAAGGCGGGTGAGTTTTTGGGTTTATACAGGATTATAAACAATAATATAACAATGACATAAACATTTAGTTACATTAGGGTTTTTAGTGAAGTATTCCCCAAAAGGGGTCATAAGATCAAGAGGTAGGATGATATGCATCCATTAGAAACCTCGTCATGGATTCACCAAATACAAACCCGAAGGCCGGTTGGTCATGAATTTAGATTCACCAAAGTAGAACCCGAAGGTCGGTTGGTCATGAATGTTAAGGTTCACCAAACACAAGTCTATAACAACTAGGTTGGTGATGAACAAGTTTATGTTGTGTATATGCTATGTATAAGTTAAGAACTCAACTTGTCTCCTCAAACAGAAAGTTTGGGAGTTAAATAACCATGGAGCTTACTGATTTACATCAGTAAGTGCACCCACTTTGGTCACACATATGATACACAACTCAAAAACTCAAGAACAAGATGAAAAGTTTGAAGAACATGAAGATTCTTTGTAAAAATCTTTGAAAACAGAAAAACAAACACTTTGGAGGTAAAAATCAGATTATTCCTGATGTTATAACATCAGTGAATGATATGGAAGCAATCCTTAGGGAAATCCAAGTGTTTATGAAGAAGAAAACATGAAGAACTTGGAGCAGAAATGAGTTTTTTACTCACTTTTGGACTTGAGATGAATCTGTCCAACTTGAATAAATCAGAAAAGATCTTCACGAATTTAGGGTTTAGAGGGAGTGAACAAAGTGTTAGAGTGCTTGGAGGAGTGTATTTATAGGCTAGATTGGTTGGGAGGTGATTTAATGGAGGTTTGAAGCCGTTGATGGCTGAAAGAAGTGGAGAAAAGGGCCAAAAAACGCGGGCTGTCAAGGGTTTCTTCATCAAACAGCCTTACGGATCGTAAGACATGGGCCCTTGCGGTCTGTAAGGCTTCCCAGAAGCCAATTTTTCATTTTTAATCCTTGATTCTTGGTGGTTTATCCATTTATTCCATACCTTTAAGGTGTTAAGTGTTTTTGGACCATTTTAGGGTGTGAATAAGCATGTTTTCAAGCATAGTTTCGTACGTACAAGTAAGTGTCTTTAAGGTATTTATAAGTATATGTATAATAAGTTTCGGAAACGTTACTTGTCGGTTGTATCACATAGTTGCTGATTAGGGCACAAAGTGCAAGTTTAAGCGAATTACAACCGATAATACGTAATTGCAAGCATAATAATCATGTCGAAAGTGTTAAAAAGTATAATATGATGTATAATAAGTGTTGGATATGTAATTTGTCGATTAAAAACAAGTATGGCATGCAAATGCGTTAAAATCGGTTAAGTTCACGTATTATCGCATAGTTTTGAATTAGGGTTACACATACGTAATTACAAGTATAATTTGGACGTAATAAGTATAGACTGAACATAATGATATAAAACATGATTATGATCGATGTCTTGGATTACAAGTTGAAATGATAAACGATACAAGTACAAGGTTTCCGAAAATTCCCAAAATGGAAAGTACAACAAGTCTTGTTAAATATAGAAAGTGTGAAAAGCAGGGCGTTACAGTCTCCCCTCATTTAGGAAATTTCGTCCTGAAATTTAGGAAGATACAATGAACAGATGCAGATACTTAGTCTTCATATCACTTTCAAGTTCCCAAGTAAACTCAGTGCCATGTTTTACTTCCCATTGAACCTTAACGATAGGAATTCGACTACGCCTTAATTGCTTGACTCACCGGTCCATGATTTCGATAGGTTTCTCTACGAAGTGAAAAGTTTCACTGATCTGAACATCTTCGAGTGGAACTTGAAGTCCTTCTTCAGCTAGACACTTCTTGAGATTTGAAACATGAAAGACAGGATGAACGTTGTTGAGTTCTTCAGGTAGGTCCAGTCGATACGCAACCTTGCCAATCCTTTCGAGAATTTTGAAGGGACCTACGTAGTGAGGTGTGAGTTTCCCTTTCTTACCAAAACGAACTACACCCTTCCAACGGGATACCTTGAGAAGTACTTGATCACTAACGCTGAATTCCAATGGTTTGCGTCTTTTGTCAGCTTAACTCTTTTGACGACTTCGAGCTTTGAGTAGGTTTCATGTATTCGTAGGACCTTGTCTTTCATTTCTTGTATGAGTTCGGGACCAGTGAGTTGAGATTCACCAATCTCGTGCCAACAGATAGGCGATCGACCCTTTCGACCATATAATGCTTCAAATGGTGCCATTTGAATACTAGCATGATAACTGTCGTTGTACGAGAATTCTACCAATGGTAAGTGTGAATCCCAATTGCCACCAAAATAGATTACGCAAGAACGAAGCATATCTTCTAGAGTTTGAATAGTACGCTCGGTTTGACCGTCGAATTGAGGATGAAAAGCGGTACTATGATTGAGATGTGTACCAAGAGCGATCAAAAATGATGTCAATGGGAATACCATGATGACAAATGATCTCCTTCGTGTAGACATGAGCCAATTTCTCGACTTTGTAATCTTCACGAATGGGTAGGAAGTGAGCTGAACGGTCAATGATGACCCAGATGCTGTCATGACCAAAAGAGGTATGAGGGAGTTTAGTGATGAAGTCCATGGCTATACTCTCCCATTTCCAAATGGGAATTTATGGTTGCTCGAGTAAGCCAGAGGGACGTTGATGTTCAGCTTTGACCTTGGAACATGTGAGACACTTCGGGACATAGAGAGCAATATCTTTCTTCATGCCAGGCCACCACTAAGATGTACGTAAGTCTTGGTACACCTTGTCGGTACCAGGATGAATGGAATGTCGAGATTTGTGAGCTCCTTCATCAAGAAGTCATGGAGTTCGTCTAGATTTGGGATCCAGACTCGATCGAGATAGTATAATATACAATCAGCTTTGGACATGAGTTGTTCTTCAGCACCACATATCATCTCATTGTATAAGTCATTCTTGTTGATGGATGAGTGTTATGCCTTACGAATTCAGTCCTGAAGATTGCTTAGGGTCTGGAAACAATGGATACCTTTCGCATGAGATTTACGACTTAAAGCGTCGACCATAACATTTGGCCTTACCAGGGTGATAGCGAATCTCGCAGTCGTAGTCGTTTAACAATTCCACCCAATGACTCATGTTGAGTTCCTTTTGATCGAAGATGTGCTGAGTGCTCTTATGGCTGGTGAAGACCACACACTTGGTACCATATAGGTAGTGTCGCCATATCTTCAATGCAAAAACAACTGCACGAAGTTCAAGGTCGTGCGTAGTAGTTTTTCTCATGAATCTTGAGTTGTCTTGACGCGTAAGCGATGACTTTGTCCCGTTGCATAAGAACGTAACCAAGACCTCAGTTTGAAGCATCACAATACACGACAAAACCATCATTTCGGTCGGGAAGAGCGAGGAGAGGAGCATTACAAAGCATGTCCTTGAGTGTTTAAAAAAGACTCCTCTTGTTCGGAACCCCAAACAAAAGGGTTACTTTTTGAGTCAAAGATGTGAAAAGTTCGAAATGAAGTGACGATAGTAACCAGCTAGACCTTGAAACGAACGAATTTCGGAAAGAGACTTAGGAGCGATCTAATTCTTTACAACTTTGATTTTTGCGAGATCAACATGAATGCCTTTCTCGTTTACAACGTGACCGAGAAATTGAACTTATTTTAGCCAAATATCACACTTGGAGAATTTGGTGTATAGTTTTTCACGTTGTAGAAGTTCGAGGATAAGACGTAAGTGTCGCTCGTGTTCGTCTTGTATCTTGGAATAGATGAGGATATCGTCTATGAACACGATCACAAAGCAATCCAGGTATAACTTACACACCCGATTCATTAAGTCCATGAAGACCGTGGGTGCATTCGTTAAACCGAATGGCATAACTACGAACTCGTAGTGACCGTATCTAGCACGAAAGGCGGTTTTGGGAATATCCTCTTCGAGGACTCGAAGTTGATGGTAACCAGAGCGAATATTGATTTTGGAAAAACAGGTTGCGCCTTGGAGTTGATCAAAAAGGTCATCGATACGGGGAAGAGGATCACGGTTTTTACGGTGAGTTTGTTGAGCTCACGATAATCGATGCACATCCAAAAGGATCCATCCTTCTTCTTGACGAATAACATGGGAGCGCCCCAAGGAGAAGTACTAGGGTGTCTAAAACCTTTAGCAAGAAGTTCTTGAAGTTGGCTAGATAGCTCTTGCATTTCCGATGGTACTAAGCGATAAGGGGATTTAGTGACAGGCGTAGCGCCAAGAAGGAGGTCAATACGAAAATCAACCGAACAAGGAGGAGGAGGACCAGGCAGGTCTTCGGGAAAAACGTCAGGAAAATCACACACCCCTGGGACATCACTTACGTCTTTTCCCTTGCCTTTTTCTTCCATGACGCGGGCTAAAAAAGGAAAAGTAATCCTTACGTAAGTATTTGTTCGTTGGGTGCATGACATGAGTTTGAGACTTTTGAGGGTCTCTCTCCATAGACGTGTAACGTATCTCCTGATGGAAGAGGAAGACGAACAAACTACTCGTGACAAGCGATTTCCGCATGGTTTTTACGAAGCCAATCCATACCTACTATGATATCGAAATTACCCAATTGCATAGGTATGAGATTGATAGAAAACCCATGGTTATTGAGAGGGAGAAAAACAATCGAAAGAACGGAGTCGACAATGATAGACTTGCCATTGGCAACTTCGACAGTGAAAGATTTCGGAAGCTTAGAGCATTCACAATTTAACATTGGTTCGAATTCTACCGATACAAAACTCTTATCTACACAGTATCAACTAGTAAAGAAGTATATAAGCCATTAACAAGGAACGTACCGTTCACGAATTCATTGTTGTGTTGCGCTTGATTGGCATTGATGTTGAATGCGCGTCTACGAGGCTGCTGCTGTTGCTCTTGATTGTGTTGAAGTCATTGGGATGAAGGTAATTTGGATCACCACATTTGAAGCAGGCTCGAACATTGTTGGTAGGAGCTTGACGGTTTTGGTTTTGGGGAGGTTGCTGGACTTGGTTTCCTTATGGCATTGGGCCATTTCGGCATGCGGCGGTTACATGCCGAACCGATTGCAATTGGTGCAATGGCGGCATGCTACGATGGCTGGGTGATGGTGATGGCATATGGTACAATTGGGAGGGTCCCAATGTATGGTTTCCTAGCAGGTTCTTGAGGGGAATTTGGTTAGCAGCTGGTGTAATTGCGTTGCAACTTGTTGAACTTCTTCTTACCATTGTCGTTTCGCGGTTGAGACTTTCGTTCTTTGGATTCAGTGATGGCTTGGTTAACAGACTTGGTGGTGATGGGGGTTTTGGATTGCTTGTCTCGTACGCGATTATCATTGATTCCACAGCTAGGCGATAAACTAGCTTGATGTTGTCGGGTCTGGAGGCTTGGATAGCGTTGCGAATGGCCGTAGGAAGACCGTTGAGGTATTCCTAATCACACGTTCGGGTGTGTTCACGAGGTGAGGGACAATGATGCTCAATTGCTTGAAACGAGTGGTGTACGTGAGGTTATCGTCAACCACCTGTATGAGGTGCCAGAATTCTTCCTCGAGCTTTTCCTGCTCGTGCGGAGGACAAAATTCCATCCCATTTCCCTAACCTCGATCCAAGGGAGTGCATAGGCTTCTTCGTTGGAGCGGAGGTTGCGCTCGTTTGTCCACCAGTCTAAGGCTCGTGACTGAAGACGCCCGTTGCACTTCGGGTTTTCAGGTGTTCGGGAAACTCACTGTTGATGAATGTCACTTCAATGCTCTCGAACCATTCAAGCATCGTAGTGACACCATCATTGCCAGTAAATGGCCTAGGGTTACAAGCAACAAATTGCTTGTAGCTAAATGAGGTTGGCTTAGGTTGGGCGGCTTTGGAATCGACCGATGAGTTGGCGGTACTAGCGTTAATCTTGCTCACAATTTCGGGGATCACTTGAGCCATTTGCTTAGCCATGAATGCAAGCATCTTCTTGCTAGAGTTCGATTTGGAGCTCTTTCTGGAGTTGGAGAAACGGTTGGAAGACATCTTCAAGGTTGATGAGAAAAGATGAGACTTGATCATAATGTTTTTGAAAAAGACAATTTGCATAATTTAGCATGTAACATGTAACACATAGTTTCAAGTAGTTTCACATAGACATAACAAGCTTCCACATTGTATAATCACAAATTTTGACATGAAGGATTGTAAATATAGTTTGTTCACTAAGGTTTATTATTGTTTGAGATTGTGGGATGTGCGAATTGTGCATCGGTTTTGAAATGAACGAGGTAACAAGTATTAAAGCACATGAAAATTAAGAAACGTCGACTATTCCAAAGTGAATCGAAAGTTCTTTCGAGTTAGGGAGACATGTTTTGGCCTAATAGGCAGAATACTCTCATCGAGAAGCGACTAACGGTATTCACCCTTCCAGTTACCACATGTCCCTGGTCGATCGAAAATTCGAGACTTTGGCGAGATTGAAAATCAAGGAATGAAGACTAGTTAACAAGGTGCGGGTTTCACCCCTAACTTGATAACATCGTACCCTAAACGTGGTTGGTACTTACCAAACGAGGAGCGAATTCCGACTAGTTGGTAAGGGTCCACTAGAGTTTGAAATGGAAGTCTTCCATCAAGGTGTGGATATCACTCCTAACTTGATGGTGTAACTTCGCGTAAAATCGTAAACCCAGAATGAGGGATTTCACCAAAAATTGCGGGCCATTGGGCCTATCTTGGTGCAAATCGTCTCGTTGGTGTAACATGAGTGTCTTCAAGTGTGTATTGTGTAAGATGTCTTAGGAAAGACATATTGTAATGTTAAGACAAAAGAAGAGGTAAAGCAAAATAGGAAGAAGTAACATATTAAGCAAGAATCAAGAATGGTCAAGTTGGTCACTTAAACTATAGACTAGGTCAAAAGCATGGAAATTTTCCATTTATTCCATACCTTAATGTGTTACGTGTTTTTGGACCATTTTAGGGTGTGAATAAGCATGTTTTCAAGCATAGTTTCGTATGTACAAGTAATGTAAGCATAAATAATGTATTTAAGGTGTTTATAAGTATAAAATGTTGTATAATAAGTGTCGGAAACGTTACTTGTCAGTTGTATCACATAGTTAGGGCACAAAGTGCAAATTTAAGCGAATTACAACCGATAATACGTAATTGCAAGCATAATAATCATGTCGAAAGTGTTAGCAAGTATAATTTGATGAATAATAAGTGTTGGATATGTAATTTGTCGATTAAAAACAAGTATGGCATGAAATGCGTTAAAATCGGTTAAGTTCACGTATTATCGCATAGTTTTGAATTAGGGTTCCACATATGTAATTACAAGTATAATTTGGACGTAATAAGTATAGACTAACATAATTGATATAAAACATGACTTTCATTATGATCGATGTCTCGGATTACAAGTTGAAATGATAAACGATACAAGTACAAGGTTTCTGAAAATAGAAAGTTTCCCAAAATGGAAAGTACAACAAGACTTGTTAAATATAGAAAGTGTGAAAAGCAGGGTTTACATCTTCAGTATAGTTGTGTACGTACTCTCACTCTTCAATATTGTACTCAACATCCATAAACTGGTCGGCTATTGGACTAGCAGGAACAACATGACAGGTACTACGTTTGTGATGAGTCCTATAGTATTGATGTGCGCAAAAAAGCAACATATAAATTACGTCAAACAAGATGTAAAATCAACCCTTTTTAGGTACTAATGTTGGAAAAAACATGTTTCTTTGTTTACTTTTAATTACATGATCAAAAGAGCTTAAACGAATAAAAGAAACAAATTAACATGAGAAACCACCTGAAGAAACCCTGGATCAACTAGACCGGGATCAAAGTAGATCTATAGAATGGGCTCTGCATAAAAGGGTTAACCCTCCGTTTGGTTTCACGATGGATGATGAATAGAACAATATTCCGGCTGATCCTACTAAACAGAACACCGTTAGCTCGCCACGGGGAGAAGGGGGGTTCTCTCCGTGACCACCCTCCGGCGTGAGAATAAGTACAGGTAGTCGGAAGTAAGTATTGTAAGTGAGAGAGTAGTTGTGAGTGAATACCTTTCCTTGAACTCCAAGTTACTTATTTATAGCCGGTGTTTGGCGCCAAAAAGAGAGATTGTTAACTTTAACGGAATCTTTTGTTATTCCGTTAATGTTTGTTGGCAATCCGTTAGTGCACACGGATCGTGAGCTCATCAGCGGTTAGGGAGGTGCCACGTGTCAACATGAGATCACTACATCTTATAAATGTGAGCATGCCATCACCGTGATCTTCCTCAGCCATCCAGATGCTGCCATGTGGCAATTGGTTATAACCGAAAAGATGCTTGCACGATTGGGTGTTAATGGCTTCTAGAAGGTTCCACAGTTGTTACCCATCTATTATTCGCCACGTGTACATTCTGTTACAACAGAAAAGATTCCCTTGCTTCTGCACCAAGTCAAGGATTTTGCTAAGGGAAAGTTTCTCAGGATTTACTGTTTCCTTGCGCGAGAAGCGCAAGTTAGTTAACTGATCTTCCTTCTTCTCCTTGCTGCATAGCGCAACGTTTGGTGGATGCTTGCTTTGATATAAATATCTGCGCAAGGTTTGTGCATGGAGTATTATCAAACAAGAATGTTCAAGGTTAACTTTGAACCTTGCGCGAGCCCGCGCAAGGTAGTTAAATGAAGCATTGCCAAACAAGAATGTTCAAGGTTAACTTTGAACCTTGCGCGAGCCCGCGCAAGGTAGTTAAATGAAGCATTACCAAACAAGAGTGTTCAAGGTTAACTTTGAACCTTACGCGAGCCCGCGCAAGGTAGTTAAATGAAGCATTATCAAACAAGAGTTTTTAATATGAAGCATTATCAAACAAGAATGTTCAAGGTTAACTTTGAACCTTACGCGAGCCCGCGCAAGGTAGTTAAATGAAGAAACCCTGGATCAACTACAACAAACAACCAACACGGGGACGTGCCAAGCCAACATGGGTCGTGATCAACTTTAAGATTCACAAAATCTTGGATAGTACAACAAGTACACTGGCCACGGGGACGTGCTCTGTCACCACGAGGCGTACACAGAACTGACACCTGCAGTTAATGAAGGGAGAGAAAAGTCCACCACGGGGTCATGCCAGGCGGCATGGGGCCGTGGCTGCCCTCTGTTTCCGGCTATAAATAGAGGTGCTTGACTTTCGAGAAAGGCATCCCTTGGCAAACCACTTCTCTCACACTTGCCATCAATCCACCACCACTACAACACCAACACTCACCACTATCATCCATCTTCCATCTTTTAGAGTGTGTAGTAGTCTCAGGATCCAAGATCGATCGTAAGAGTTCTTGTCAAACAAAGACCATGCTTGGCTAAATCTCTTACATCACTTGGTGAAGACGAATCTTTTATGTTTTACTTTTGATTTCCAACCTTGGGAAACTTTTATTTATGTATGTATCAATGAATTTAATAACTAGTTTATTATATTGAAAGTGAACTTTAGTTGAACATTTCTTCATCTCTTGTTGATTCATTCATTCGTGTCTTTACGGTCTATACTAAGCGTGTTAACTACCTGGAAAGGGTTAGAATGGTGTTTGGGTAAAGTTCTTGTCTCGTTCAGTGTATAGATCTTGCGAGGATTTGGTTCAAGCTTACTAGGACTTCCCTTGAGGCAGATAGCATCAACTCGGGGTAAGTAAGAACGGCTTGAACCCCTTATAAATAAACTACTATTAAAACTTTATCCGGCCTTGCGGGACTGTATCCTTGCTGACCTGAACCAATACGGACGAGGGTAACGTTGCCTAGAAGGGGGCCTATCATATTTTGCATTAATAACTTACTTTAATATTTTTCAATATTTCGACCTTGCGGGACTGTATCCCTGCTGAATCAGACTAATAGGTTGAGGGTAACGCTGCCTGGAAGGGGGCATACTACCATAACTAAGATAATCTCTTAAAAAGCCCGAAGTACGGAAATCATCAAAGGAAACATAAAAGAGGAGTTGGATCCAAGTGATTCTTTCTTGTCTATTTGTTTTTTTTTTTATTTACGTTTTTATTTTTATTTTTATCTTTCAAAATTATCAAAATTTGATTAGATTAAACGTTAACGATAAGCCGGTACTTAAAGCTCTTGTGTCCTTGGATGACCTTGGTATCTTACCATCACTATACTACGTCTACGATGGGTGCACTTGCCCTAACGTGTGTATAGTGGTAGTATTGTATCGTATGTTTATAAATGTAAAGCGTGATTCACGAGTAAAAAGTGCTTAAAATATAACTAAAAATATAACCACGCTCGACCACGTCAAGTATCCTCACTAGCATCTTTCACTCCATCACCTGAGTCCCCTTGAACATCAGATACATCTTCAGTTCTATCAGCTTCATTTTGTGTTTCAGGAAGTTCTAGTTCAATTGTTGTTGTTTTACTAGTAGTAACTCCAGCATCTCCACCCTGATCATCATCATTCTTGAAATCATCAGAATCACCGTAATCAAGCTTTTCTTCATCATCTTCGTTATCGTTTTCCTCATCATCCTCTTCCTTCTTATCCAAACCATACAAAGCATCCGTAATTTCTTATCAGGTTCAACAGACTGTTTAGCTTCAACTTCTGGTACAATTTCAGGTACAGATACAACAACTCCTGCTTCAGGTACTATTTCAATTGGGAGTTCAGTAGTAGCTTCTAGAACACCATACATAGACTTCTTTCCATAAGTTTTGAATTTAGCAGACTCAACCACTTTTGCTGCAAGAATTGCACTTTCTGTTTCTATTTCTTTCATCAAAGCAACTTCATCATCAAGATTAATCTGCAGTATATTCTCAACACTTTGAATAATTCATGTACTTGATCAACAAGCTGCATGATGACCTCTTCATTCAGTATTCACATTAATATGAGCTTATTGTTTCTCATTCTGAGTCTGTAGATTCACATTCTCAATCCTCAAACTCTCATTTTCTTCAACCAAACTCACAACTTTAACATTCAACTCTGCGACTTGTTTCTCCAACTCTACGATCTTTTCGTTGTTGGGATCGTTAAAGTAATCATAATCAATATCAATGTCATCAGGCCTCGAACTTTTTCGATGCGTTGACAAAGGTCCAAGGAGTGGAAAAGGATCACCTGAGAAGTGCTTTTGATGACGGCTTGGGAAATAAGGAAGGCGTGAAACTAAAAGACTTTCAACAATGATCATATTATACTTTATATTAAAGAGCATCATGGTGCTACATACCCAATGTCCCCTTTATTTTTCTTTTAGTTACAAGAATGTCATATACACTTTACATGCTAATTTTTCTTCTTTATGGCATTTATGTAATTTACTCTTTTTTGAATGACATTTGTAACTCTCTCACAACATTCTTTTGTTTTTTTTGTTGTGTTTTAGCCACCAATGTTTTTTTTCTTATGCTTTTGCCTCATCAACTTTTGTTAGTTTTTTTTAAACTTTCTCACAAGATTTCTTTGTTTTATATTTTGACCACCAAGGTTATGATTCTTACACTTTTAGCGGCTACATTTTTTTTTCTTTTTCTAAGTTCCAAAGTAGCCTATACGTTATAGTAAATTACTCTTTAACCCAATATTTTTATAGTTTTATTTTCCTTTTATAACTTTCATTCGTTAGGTTTTTATTTTTACAAAAAACTAAATACGCGATATATATTTTTTTGGAAATGGCTCAACACCACGTCACCACCACTATTTTTGTCCGTCTGTTCGGGTCACAACACCACGTCATTTTGTAATGTCACTATTATTTAGTCCATTTGTTATTTATTTTAATTTTAGTCTTTTACGCATTTATATTTTGCACCTTTATATCGGTCTTTATCGTTTAGTTCATACGTATGCGGGTTCCCCGCCGCAACGCGTGTTGGGGAAATTCTAGTTCACTTCAAATGAATGGCGGATATCATCAAAGAAAATGCATATTATTCTAGTAGACCTAAATATGTTAATCTCAACTGAGATAGGTGGTGTGAGTTTAATATTCGTGATATAATCTTGTAACTTTCGAGACTCCAAGGTGGTCCATGTTTTTATAATTATTTTTTTTAATGGGCAACGAATCCTCAAATGGGCTACTGGCAAAATTCACCACATCGAGATACACTCGCCTCGAACCGAGGAAAACCCTCAACCTAAGGCCGAAGCCCGTGAACACTCGCCCGAAGGCACGACAGTGCGGTGAGGTAAAACCCGCTCAGTTCAAGGATCAAACTAGCGATCTCCACCTATTCGCCTCAGGTGCCGCATAAATAGTGGGGTCGAACTTGGGTTCCTTAGAACATCAAGTCTCTCCCTTACCACTTCACCACCACCTCATTGGCATATTTTTTAATTATATATAAAAGTTCTCCATTCAAAAGAAAATTCGGTATAGTCAAAAAGGTGGACGAAAGTACACTCCGCTATTCATGTCATTGAATTGCAAGGCATTTCTAACTTTTGTATGGTTGATGGTGATTGGCTTGTTATTGACCATGTTAGACATTTGACACAATCTAATACTCCTCAATCCATACAATTTACCAAATTTATGATTTTATTTAGATACTCCTAAAACAATGTATATTAAAGAATTAGGGGTGTGCTTTGTTTGAGGGTGTTATATTAAAGGAAATGAATAAGCAAACGATTGTTTTTTTTTTTTTTAAAGAATGAGTTTGGTATTATACAATTTCGCAGTTGTTCTCCCACTGTGGTGCGTGTCAATTTAGTGAATTATCGTGACTGGATTGACAAGAGATAAATAATATTTTGAAAAGATAAGGTTTTTTTCTCTGAACAACCAACAAAGAGATATTATTAAAACAACCCAAAAGAAGCCCATCACTATCACCTCCTCAATTAACTGCAAACAATTAATCAAAACATGATACATTGAAGCATTTTACACCATAATAAATGATATCAAAATTAAAAAAATTAATATTACTATAAGATATTATGTTTATGATGATTTATTAGGTACACCTACAAGTGTGTAAAGCAACATTAGTTGTGGTTTGCATGACTATTTTCTCCAGTACAATATAATTGAAATCTCTATTAAGGTCAATTCATAATATATTTTATTAGAGCTTTTGAAAGAATAAGGCCATGTTTTGTGAGATATAAAAGTTTACTTTATTAGGACGTTGTGTATCCACTTAATCAAAGAGTAAATTGCACAAAACGTCCTTTGAGTTTCATCAATTTTGCTGGTTTCAGCCTTAATCTTTAAAAGTTGTCAAAACCAGCCTTTAAGATTAATTTTGTTGCAGGTTTCATCCTTTATCACTAACCCAGTTACTAATCCATGTTAAATGGCCTGACATGCATAGCATGTGAGGGTAAAACCATCTTTTCATCTTTTCTCTCCTCTCTCTCCACTTTCTTTATCTTCGACCTCCAAAACCACCATAGCTTCAACCCTCCATTGTTGACAGCTATGTCGTTCCTTCCAATTTTTGGGTTTTGAGTCTGCACAGCCTCTTCAGCTGCATTAACAGCAGCGTGTTCATCTGAGCCTAACCCCATGAGACCTCCTGATTTATCCGCCAAACCATCCTCCATCTCTGAGTCAAACGAGACCCCTGTAACAGCACTTACCTGTTCACCAACGACTGGGCAGCAGAGGCGGCTGACTGCTGAACACCCACCACATCCATCGCTTGCTGAGAACCCTCCAAGTTAGCAGGGGTGGTATCCAACTCCCTGTTATTTCCTTCCAAATCCATACTCTCATCAACAAACCCCTGCGATTGGGGTGTTTTTACCGAAGAAACTGTCACGGCCCTCGACCTGTTTTGCCGGTTCGGAAGCCGCGGGACAGAAACCCGTGGTATTGGTATTTATTTGGCAGCGGAAATCTTAACAGGACCGTTTAAAATGGAAAACACCAGATTATTTTATTAATAATATCGGGACAAACCCCGTATTTTACAAGAAAGAAATTTCACTGGGAATTTCCCTAATCACAATAAACTCTATTTCTCTCACTTCGTTCAAGCTGTCAACAATGGAGGGTTGAAGCTATGGTAATTTTGGAGGTTGAAGGTAAAGAAAGTGAGAGAGAGAGAGAGAGATGAAAAGACAGTTTTACCCTCACATGCTATGCAGGTGAGGCCATTTAACATGAATTAGTAACTGAGTTAGTGATAAAGGATGAAACCTGCAACAAAATTAATCTTAAAGGCTGGTTTTGACAACTTTTAAAGATTAAGGCTGAAACCAGTAAAATTGATGAAAATTAAAGTATGTTTTGTACAAGTTACTCCTCAATCAAATGATCCATTCAAGGGCGTAACGACTAAAGACTTTAAAATTCTATGTCACGCCAAATTATCTTTTTCAACGAAAACCCACACGTATATGTTTAATAATTGCTTTTTGGCTATTGATTTCCACTGAATAACCATGCCATTGGCCTTTGAACATAAAAAGAAAAGAGACGGACACAAAAAAATCATAGGCATCATAATTTATGGGTTTTAAGACGTTTATAAGTCAATATTAGATTTTTCAACATGATTCAGGCCAGTCTAGTCACATAATAAAATAGTAACAGAACTAAAAACCTATAACCAAAGCATCATAGTGTATTTGTTTACATCTAAAATTCTAAACCATAGTTTGATTACTATTCAAACTCACTCTACATGATAAAAATATGTATTACAAGTGTATATAATTTCAAAAAAAAAAAAAAAGAAAGCTGAAAACAAAGAAAGTACACATCTCGAAATAAATACAGTGATAAAATAATATAGTGTACAATACATCAATAAAAATATATAAAATAATTAGATAAATTTTAAAACTAAATCACATAAAAGTAACTAAAAACTTAGGACTTAGGCAAGTACTAGTAGGTAATAGGTTGACCGGTAGACCACAAATCCAAACACACAAAAAAGACACATGGCCAAGATGCAAGATTCAAACCTAGGTCTCTTTCTTGCCTAAAGGAAATGAGGGTGTACAACTTCATTCTATTCTTTTAATTTTTTTTAATTTTTATGGACGTAATTGTTAAAAATATTCTTGACAAAGTTTCATTTCATTTCTATATATTATACAAAAAAATTCATGGTTGTCGAATAACACTCTTCGGATCACTTGGGTCCACCCCTAAAAACATATCTTATCATACTTAAATGAAGTTTCAACCAAACCCTAAACCAAACTAAGCGTCTTCCAACCTTTTTAAAAGCCTAATACGAAATGAAATTTTGGGGCTCTTTTTCCTTATTTGATTGTTATAAATGATATTCCTTTATTTGTAATTGAAACCAAGCATAAATCTAACACAACTATAAGAGAAAAGGACCATGATATTCACACACTCAAAATATTATTTCCACACCCAAAGCGCCGCTCTTTGGCCAAAGCGCGACGTTTAGGGGTAGATTCCAGACAAAATTTGATTTGATTTGATTGAAAGCCTGCGTTGTACTCTGTACGAGGTTGCTCGAGTCACGCGAAACCCGAAGCATCGCGCTATGGCCAAAGCGCGGCGCTTCAACCCCTCTTTTTGGCACAATAAGTAGCAGACGATACATGGTTGTGTTCATCACATTTCCAAACTCGCAAATCGGTTATCAGAGCACAATAAGTAGCAGACGATGCTTGGTTGTGTTCATCACATTTCAAAACTCGTAAATCGGTTATCATATTAGAACCGGGCTTGTTTTTCCAGTGGCATTTCTTCAAATTACGATGTCGTGGTTTAGCAACTACCTGTTCGGTGAATACTCCGACGAGTATGTGGTTCCAGACTCTTACGAAGGGACCGCTATTTCCGACTCGTACGAGAAAATTGTCCCGTTCAACATGAGGGAGGAGGAGGTTGTCGCTGGCATTCGTTATCGTGACAATACTGTGCAGCTGGACTTGAACGTCCCAGTCGAAGACTCGTACGGGGTGCAGCTGGACTTGAATGTCCATGTGGAAGACTTGTACACTCCTCAATTTGAAAATCCGTATGGTCAGCCAAACTATCAGGACCACGGTTACGGTGGTGAGCAGAGCTATGTACAACTAGACTATTCGTACTACGGATACGGTGGTGAGCAGAGCTTTGTCAAGCAAGACTCTCCTGACCAGGGAGATGGTGGTGAACAGAACACTACAACGCAAGACTATACGGACCAGGGACAGGTGATGAGCAGGAAGATCCGTTAGTCGACGAGGATGGCTGTTACCCAGTTATATTTTCTTTTGATACGACACTTAAGTTTTCGTCACGTGACGAGTTGGTAGATTGGGTACAAAATACGGGAAAGGCCAATGGCTACGTTATTGTGATTAGAAGGTCGAATAAAAGAGGAAGTAATTTCAAGGTTTGGTTTCAATGCAGTCTTGGTGGGGACTATAAGAGTGTAGCTACAGTGAGGAAAACGGGTAGCAAGAAAATAGGTTGCCCGTTTGAGCTGATAGGGTTTACTGAATCCAAGGGAAGTGTTTGGAAGATAGAGGTGACGAACCCGAAGCACAACCACACTCCTATCGAAAACTTAGAGGGTCAGCGTATGCGAGAAGGCTTTCTTCTGAGGATACAAGACTGATCGAGCAGCTGGCAGAGCAAGAAATTCCAAACCGTAGCATCTGGCGAACGTTGATGAAAAAGAACCCGGCTAAAAAGATTGTTCCGAAAGATGTACACAACGCTGTTCAGAAGATCAATGCCGGGAAGTGGGTCGGCGAATCTCCAAAGAAAAAACTCGAAAACCTTCTTGTTGAAAAAGATTTCACCTATTACATGCTGGTAGACGAGATCACCAACGCGGTTGAGGATATCTTCTTTGTCCACAAACATTCATTCACTATGAGGTGTCCATCCCGCATGTGTTAATGATTGACGCCACATACAAAACAAACTTGTACGATCTTCCGTTTGTGCAGATCATAGGTATGACGTCGACAAACCAGTCATTTGCGGTCGCTCATGCCTTAATTTCTACAGAGAAGGCAGAAAACTACATGTGGGTGTTGGAGAGGGTCAAGTCTATGTTGGTGGATGAACGTGTCATGGAGCCGCATGTCATCATTACAGACAGGGACCTGACGCTGATGAACGCGTGTGAACAGGTTTTTCCAAAAGCGAACAAGTATCTTTGTCGGTTCCATATTCATCAGAATATCAACAAGAACAGCAAAGAGAAATTTACCGAGAAGGAGTGGAAAGAATTTCTCCGTTCGTTTTCGACGTTGTGTGAGTCTTCCACAGAGGAAATATACCAGTATAATTTGGCGAACATCGAAGCACAGCTGAAAGAGGCTGGTCGGGACGTGAGTGTCTATTACATAATTATTCACATACCTTTTTACATACATACATGCATACATACCTGACAAGTTTTGGTTATATTTTTAGAGGTTTTTGAGTATATGAAGAAATCCTGGTTGGACCCGTAAAGTGAAAAGTTTGTAGTTGCATGGACCTACAGAACGCTTAACTTTCACCAAACTACAACCAACAGAGTTGAGGGCATGCATGCGTTACTAAAAAGTCACCTTCCAAGTCATCGCAACACGCTGGTTAAGCTTGTGGGGTTTGTTGATCGTATGGTTGAGAAACAATACACGGAGATTAAAAAAGGTTTTGAAACAAGTCTTCGGAAAGTAATGAACCACCACAAGGCTCACCCCATGCTTGCATATATACTTCGAAAGGTTTCGATATACGCTATTGAGCTTATCTCTTTCGAGCTGCGGCGTAAGGAAGACGGGTTGAGAGCCTATGGTGCAACTTGTGGTTGCCAGCTTTTCACCAGTTGTGGTTTGCCCTGTGCTTGTCGTCTGGAAACGTTAGAAAAAAATGGTATGTTTACCTGTTAATTCCTGGCTTTTATGATTTCACGAACTAATTTACTACATTTTGCTTTTTTTACTACAGGTCAGCAAATCAAAATAAATTCCATAGACGTGTTCTGGAAGAAGCTTGACCTCAAGCCGGCAAGGATTAAGGTTGAAGATGTCGATGTAGACGCGGAATGGGCGAAACGAAAACAACAAATCGATCCAACACCTCCTCAAGTCAAAAGGAGCTACTTTGAAAAGTTTAAACAAATCCTCCATCCAGGAAGCAATACAAAAAAGCCTCCTGTGTTCAAATGAACACCCGTGGTCGTCCAACAAAGAAGACGCAAGAACAAAGGACGGCAGAACCTGGCAGGAAAAGCTCTTATATACCGTCTACACAAAGTGAGTTCGACTTCTCGGCCGAGCCGCCTCGTAACAGCTCGTACGCAGAATCTCAAGGCTCGCACAGACAAACAAAACAGCAACCCCTTAACGTTCACCCTGATTTCCCAATGATAACGTTGGGCCCTAAGACGGATGTAGCTATCGGGAACTATGGATGGCAAATTTCAAAAGTGTTTCACCCATACATCTCGGAAATAAAGGATATGAAACCAGATGGTCACTGTGGGTTTCGATCGGTAGCTGTGGGGTTAGGACTGAAACAGACAAAGTATTTGTCTATCCGGCAACAACTTTTAAAGTAGTTGCGTATGAACGAGGGTGTTTGGAGGCACATTTTCGATCCGAAAAACGTTGGACATTACGACGCGTTGTTTAACACGATAGAATTTCATGGTGTGGGTAGAGCCGAGCGCGAAAATTGGATGGTGATGCCTGATACGGGATTTCTTTTGCTCAGAGATATGGTGTGATTGTTCACACGATCGACAATCGCGGTAGCGACACAATTTTCCCTTTACTGGGTGGTCCGGACAAAGCTGAGAGACCTCGTCAGGTGGTTGCTGTTGTGTTTGTTGACGATGGACACTTTATACACGTACAACTTGAAGAATCCTATCCAATGGCTCCCCGAACTTGCTTTGGACATCGAATAGAACTGAGAGTGCAGCGGGCTGGTGTGGCTTATACCAGGATCAAATCAACGCATATCGAAGAATAATGTACACACACACAGACCTTAATATTTTCCCATATGTCCAAGATGTAGGTTAAGTGTATTTATTGATTTGTTATTATCCAAAAGTGTGTTTTTGATTGTTACTGCTCGAATATGCGCTTTTATCGTGTGTCACGTTCATCCCGAACGTAATCGTCACGTTCCGTACGACCAAAATACGCAATAATACGAGCAACATAAACATATTACGCCATAATAATTAATCTACGCACTAATACGACACTCACAGACAATGGAATCAATAAAACGCGATATAACCGAATGTCTCTGACACGAACCGTACGACCAACATACGCGACAAAACCGAATAATACAGATAGTAAACGTTATAATACAACTTTTAACGACAAAATACGATAAACATTGATCCGGTATGGCGCGCATACATGCAATACCGCACGTTGGACTACAAGTGAAATCAAAAGAGAATCACACGAAATCGTGAATACAGCACCCGAGATTTCCGAACTTATCCAGAATTTGACGTATAGACCATAAAATCCCCAAAAGACATGAAATGGCAATGTACGTCACGTTACGACATGTATATGTGCGTTTTTGAATTAAACTCAAATTACAAAAAAAGCCAAAGCGCCCCGCTTTGACCTAAATGGGGCGTTGTACTTTAAAAATTTCCAATTTTAACCCAAAACGCATGCGTTTGGGGTTAAAATTGAAAATTTTAAAAGTAAAACGCCACGTTTAGGCCAAAGCGTGGCGTTTTGGACCCACGTTTTTACCCAAAACGTAGCAGTTCACCCTCAAACTCACAAACATTCAAAAAACACACACACAAGGTGCGATTTACACATAGTGGACTCGTTTGATCTCGTTTGAAGGCCATTTCCGACGATTCAACTCTCGTTAGGTAAGATTCTTAGTACCCTATTCATACATTCCATTTATTACTTGTTGTTTGAATCGTTTTAGGGGTGCTCCGGCGACTGCCGTCGCTGTGGTAAAAAAGAGCCAGGCGAAGCGCCGCGCTTGGCCCAAAGCGCCCCGCTTTGCCTTGTTTTTTTATTTTTTTAGTTATTAGTTATTTTTATTAATTGTTTGTTTATTGTTTAATTATTATTAATAGTTATTGTTATTTGTTTATTAGTTGTAATTATTATTAATTGTTATTGTTAATAATTTTTATTTAATAATATTTAGTTATTGTTAATAATATTTGTTTATTAATATTTGTTTAATAATAGTTATTTTTATTAATATTAATAGTTATTGTTATTAATATTTTTATATTAATGATTGTTTTGTTAAAACGCAGATATGGATATGGATGATTTGGATGTCGACATGGACATGGATGCGGGTTTGGAGGATCAGGGCGCCGATCCAACCCCGAACCACTTGTATCTCGCGTTCTCGGGAGATGACAATAGGCGTGAGAGCTGCGCGAAGTTGTGGATCATGTCGATAGGGGCGCATGTTGGGATTGACTGGGGCCTCTTGGAGACAATCGAGGAGGCCGCTAGGGCGAGGGCGATTATAGGGTTGGATTCCCCATGGGCGCGTTTGTTCCAGGGGGCGTCGGAGGACTCGTACTGTGAGCTTACGGTTGAGTTTATCGCGTCATTTTTATTCTGGCCGCATCCAGCGGATTACTGGAGGACCCGGCCCATCCTCAGCACGAGGTTACCTTCCACCTGGCCAACCAAGAGTTTCAGATGAGTCTTCGGAGTTCGGTCATGCAGTTTTACACAGCCCGAGCTTGATAGCAGATGTATATACGCAGGGGGTTAGAGCCTTGGACAGGCAGACCCTTATTAGTTTCTGGAGGCTTATTGCAAAGGTTCCCTTTGGGAAATCCTCGCAAAAGGCCTCCACCATCAGAGACCCCCTGGTACAGATACCTTCATCGTATTATTGCGTCCTCGATCATGCCCTGGTTTCACAGCCAGGACAAGGTCAACTTGGGGGACCTATTTTTCTGTACTGCCTGCTGCGGCCTCACCCGTGCGTGCTGGCTCACTGCCTGGCGGATTACTATGCTTCTGCTTATCATAAGTAGGAGCACCGCAGGCTTTTTGGCGGCTACTACGTCACCGTGATCGCCCGCTCTTTAGGGCTCGTGCCCGAGGCTGATCCGCTTCTAACCCCGGCCATTCCGTCGACTTCATTAGGTCGGGCGTCAGTGTCGTCCATGGGTATACTGCACCAGTTTGACGTTGGTTACCGGTTTCGGAGCCGCGAGGGCGTTGTTTGGGTGTCGGACCCGCCGTTGCCGGAGATGATCCCCGTCGTTATCGAGGTCAGGGAGGGCATACTGCGCCTCCGGATGTTCAGGCTGCGGCTTACCTGGCTCAGCTTGAGGCTCTGGGTCTGTCACCGCCTCAGGATCAGGCTCAGCAGCCTCAGGATGACCCGCCACCGCCGCCGCCACCGCCTCCACACCCGTCGTAGTACCTACAGCACGTCATTGCCGACCTGCCACCTGCTGCGCAGGCGGTGGCGAGGGACTTTGATCGGTGCCTCCGACGGTCTGAGCGACAACAGGCGTGGATTATCCAGATGCTCACGGCTATCAGTGCTCATTTGGGACTACCGGAGATTCCACTGCCATCGTCTCCACTGTGACACCCGGCTATTTAAGCTGCCCCGTACAAGTGTAACACGTGTCATGAATGAATAAAAGACCGTATTTGATTATTTATGATGTTTATATATGGTATTTGATGTGTTGGTAAATCAAAAGTTTGATAAAATTACGTTGGCAATATTAAGATAAACGCTTATCGCGTAACGGTTAAAATGCGAAACAAACGTTGGTGACCACCGAATAATGTTAAAATCCCAAAAATAGTCCGTTAAGAGTTAAATAATATATTTAATCATAATCGTGAGGAAGAAAATTAATTAAAACGCTAAGAAACTCTATTTTTCGAGTTTAAGCGCGTACTGCGCTACACAACACACATACTGCCAATTACCGACAACGTGACTGGTCCTGGCAAATAAAATATTGATTAGTAATATTTTAGTGAGTTTATTTTTATAGAGCGTTGAAAATAATTTAAAACACGTTAAAACCCAGTTAAAACGCTAGATAAAACACCCGGTATCCAGTTAAATACAAGTAAATAGCATGTATATGTGTTTGTACATGAAAAATGTGTGAGAGTGGTCATAGGTGGCGGCCTAATGGCAGCCCACTTTTTGAAATTTCTTCTAAATTGATAAGTGTGGACATTGGGAAGCTAAGATAATCATTTTTCATACATGCACACTCCATATAACCCATACATCATTCAACAAACTTCACACTCTCTCTCTCCTCTCTCTCTCTTCGGCCGTGAGCTCCCACACACATCTTCACTTTCAAATTTTGAACCTCGATTGAAGAATTCATGTTCATGCAATCCCATTTCAAGTATTTTTGAAGGACCAAAGGTGTTTTCAAAGTGTTTCAAGCAACATCTAAACTTCATATCATCAACTCTTGTTCAAAACCCATCAAAACTTGAAGGTATAAGATTCACTTTAAAAATATTGTTTATGAATCTTAATGATGTTATGATGAAGATTAGAAGGTTCTCTTGTTCTTGGAATTTAAACACTAACTTGAAAACTATACTAAATGGACCTTTGAACAAAATAAAAATGGATGTAAGTGTGTGTATATATGTGGCCGTGAGTGTGTGTGTGTATGTGTTAGAGTTTGAGTTTTTGATGTAGATTGATTCTTGATGGCTAAGATGCTAAAAGTGAATGCATGTGATGTTTAGAATGTTCTAAAAGTTGTTAATGTTTGACATGAGTATGTGAAAGGCATGAACATGAAAAGTTGAACTTTGGAATCTTGTGTATGTATGTATTTGTGTCGGTGTATATATATGTATATGCATGCATACAAAATTTTGTTGTTAGTTCATAAATGTGAAGGAGGTGATACTTGCATTTATGTTGGATGATTAGATGATGGTAATCATAGGAGGATGATGATGTTCTTGGATGAATGAACATGAAATAAATGAATATTGATGCATATGAATACATGCATGATGATGAAGATATGTTATGAATGCTTTAGGAGCTTGTACATGGACATGCATGTGGGTGTATGTACATAAAAAGATGAATAAATGATGATATGATAAAAATAATTTTAGATCAACTTTAAAGCATAAAAATAATGTTATTTGAAGTGTAAAATGGTATGGAACTTTGACATAAAGTTTACTAGCTTTGCATGTTATTATGTGCTTAAAAGTGTTGTAAATACATGAAATCGCATGATTTATGTGACCTACACAAAACTTCACTAATCAGATCATAACCATCATTTTATTCAGTATATAACATGTATTGTGTTAAAATTGAAGTCATTTGAGTTCGGATGGTTATGGTAACGTTTGACGCAAAACTATGCGGTAAAAACGGTAAAAATCGCCTTTTATGAAACTGTTTTAGATAAGTAAATAAACTGATATTTTTGATATAAATATAAGTATATTAACTCATATTAAGATTATTTGGTGTTTGGTTGGTTATACATGACTTCCGACGCTCGAAAACGTTACCGAATCACTCAAATATGCCTTTTTCAACATACACTAGAATGGGTTGTTAATGGATGAACCTTATGTGTTTAAATGTGTCATGTGATTTAATATGTGAATATGATAATATGTTAAGCGTTGACATGATAGCGGGAATTAAGACTATGCATGTACGCTTGTATGTTTAAAACAGTAGAATCGGTGAAATCGCGTTAAAATGTGTAACTAATTTGTCGAGCATGAAAATTGATACATAGGTTAACTTAGTGAGTTATTTCATGTATACATGCTTTAAAAATGATAAAGGGAATAAGTTAATGAGTTTTCGCGTGCTATGATATTGTGAATATGTGCACGTTTATGTATATATATTACGACTCGCAAATCGTAGATATATAGTATTTATAAACGGGAGTGTGACGGATAAAACATTAAGGTCACCAATAAAATCGTTCTAGTCGCAAAATCTTAAAATATATATATATATATATATATATATATATATATATATATGAACTCATATATTTATTAATATGCCAACATAATCAAAAATAATAACTTTTCGAGAAAATCTCAAAGTTATGTAAAAATTCCAAGATTTGAGAAACTTAAGAATTTTGTGATATGTGATTATTAAATCGTGCCTACGTATGTTAGGACGAGTAGAATTCAATTTTGGGGATTGCGCTATTTAATATACGCACCCAAATGTGAGTGTCACTAAACCCCATCTTTTTTACTGTTTTAGTATATGTTTTGGGGGAAGAACATGCCTTAAAAGGATAAGTATACGTTTTCGTATTAAATATGCCTTTGATTAAAACTATAAATATATTTTCGTGGAAAATATGATTTGGAAATTATGTGATATGTTTTTGGAGAAAAACATGGTTTTGGATATAAATATGTTTCGGGGATGAAACGGGGATTTTACGGCGTTATGGGATAGAACGACCGTGTGGATTTAAAATGTTTAAATCTAAAGTTGTAACGAATTGGCCCGGTCTCAAGAGAGTGAGTATCGGGATTAGGCTTACGTTTCGGTAGGGACGCCGGGGATTCGTACAATGTGTTATATTAAATTTTATCATTTTAGTGGATATACATATTGTTCATAAGGTTGGCACATTGGGTGACCCATTGCGGGCACTTTGCGCGAACTTAGCCATTTAATAATTAATATGGATTGCGTGGAATTGTTGATAGATCTATCGGGTTGACAACCCCGTCGCGACCGGTAGCTCCGTGTCATGTCAAGCGACGAATTTATATTTTGTTATTGTCTAGCGTTGATTATACCCTTAATGTTAATATATAGCTCGTAATGTCTTGCAAACTTTACGAATCTGAACAAATGGATGTTAAAAATAAATTTAATATGTGAAACTTGGGAAGATGCTTAGTTCGGAGTTTCGGGGAAACGCTTGCGACGGCTGGCTCATGGATTTTATTAAGGAAATAAAATTGACTTTCGAAAATATTATTTGGATTTTTGATAATAAACACATAATTAGAAAGCTTTTCATTGTTTTAAATTTGAATATGTGAGCTCACCCTCCTTTGTGTTCACACTTGATTTTAACGTGTTCTTCAGGTACTTGAGCATGGCTTCAGGAATCTTTGGCGTATCTTGTGGTTGTGATGCATGTTTGTTTAATAATAAACTTGGGACACTTTTAAAACTTATTTGGGACCGCCTGTATTAAGATCCATAAGGATCAAGAAAACTTAACTTGTTATGGTTGTGGTTTATGTTTAAATTTGTAAACAATGTTTTAATTAAGTAATACGTCCAAAATTAACGATGCATCGTCCACTAAGATATTTATGGGCACCAACTTCCGTCACCATTACGTTTATTTCCGCTGCGACGTTTTTGGGGTGTTACAAAAGTTGGTATCAGAGCCAATGGTTGTTAGCGAACTAGATGTTTTCAGGGGAAAACTCTAGACTTCAACCAAAGAATTTTGAGAAATAACTTCAAAATTCGCGAAGTCAAAATTTTTAAATAAACATGGATTTTTATCATGTAGGAGAACCATTGCGTGTTATTGTGCATACGTGCTAATCTGTTTATTTGGGCCTTATGCGTTATTTTTCATTTGAACACACACTTACTTTGTACGCTTATATATGTCACAGATGTCGCACGAGCACGAGGTCTTCGAGATTACTGACTCTGAGAGCGAGTCAGAATTCGAGACTTCACCTAGATTCGTTTTACCAGAGGTACTCCCTACGTTTCCACAGTTTGTCGATGCGGCCGAATTCGCTTCATCCTTTCAGGTTAACCCTGCTGCGTTCGCAAGTCAGGTTGACCCACGTTATTGTTTTACAAGCAACGGTTAGATCGAAGACGATGATGATGCTCCACCCTTGATTTACGAGACGGGGCAATCATCAGGTACCGTGCCAGTTATCGATGACGTGGATAGAGGTATTCCGTTGATCGGAGGATCTTATAGTATCGCACCAGCAGTAGACGCTACCACTGTTACGGCTCAGCCATTAGAGCCATTGGTCGTCTCATCTACTGTCGTTGCTGAGCCCACTACCGAGATCCCTCCACCAGTTGCTACCGAGTCGTCATTTCCATCGATCGAGTCGCGCGCTCCTACTGCACCACTGTTGGTATACTTTCGACGTAGGAAGAGGATACGACCAGCTGGAGACATCGCTTCAACTTCCAGAGTTGAGACTGCATCTGCTTCGAAGAAGCAGAAAGGAGTGTGGGTTAACCGATGTTCTCACTGCGACCGTCAGTTGGGGGCCATACGTGGAGATCTGGAGGCGAGGGGAAAGGTGAAGGATCTTGAGGGGCAAATGGACTGGTTTGATGAGCTAAAGGACTTGGATGACAGTGCAATGGACCAAATGCACTGGAGGATAGTTGAGCTGGGGGAGCTTGTGAGGAAGCTTCTATAGTTTGTTGGCATGAAGAAATGATGGTTGTTTGTCATTTATGTTGTTTGTTTGTTTTGTATGTCTCTTTGATAAACCCTTATATTGGCTTGCATGCCAAATTTTTGGATATTTAGGAGGAAATTTCATCTAGACATGTTATTGGTGGTTGATTATGTCACACCACATTTTGGTTAGTCGTTGTACTATGAGCAAGCTTTGTAATTTCCATGATAAATATCAATGTTATGTGTTCTCTTTTGGTTAAATTATTCTCATTATTATGTGGATGCATGTGTATTGTTTAGTCCACTATTATTTAATGATTGAAATATTTAAACAATGTCTTATGTTAACATTATTATTGGAACAATAGAAACGACAAGATGCCGCCAAAAGCGAGACAGGGTACTGGACTACCTACCACCCCAGAAGAGTTGGCACAACTCATAGCCCAACACATTATTACTTCCTTGGAACAGCGTGAAGCCAACCAGAATATTGGGCAAGGACGTGGACGTGGTGCTCCTGGGCATGGTGATGGTGGTGTGCAGATTGGAAACCCACAAGTGCATGGATGTACATATAAAATATTTCAGGGCTGTAACCCACGATCATTTACCGGTGCTGAAGGGCCTCTTGAAATCACTAGATGGATCGAGAAAATGGAATCTGTGATGGCCATTAGCGGTTGTGCTACTGATCAAAGGGTGAGGTATGCTTTATGTTCATTTCTAGACGAAGCTTTATCCTGGTGGAACACTCAAGTTCAAGTTTTGGGCGAAGATGCGGCCTACGGTCTTACCTGGACTGATCTAAAAGAGATGCTAGTTAAGGAATACTGCTCGCGTAGTGAGATGCAGAAGATTGAGACTGACTTCTGGAATTTGACCATGGAATGACTGAATGTCAGAGCATATACGTCTCGGTTCAATGATTTGGCTAGATTGGTTCCACGAATGGTCACTCCTGAATACGTTAAGGTAGAAAGGTATATCTGGGGATTGTCGCCACAAATTCGTAGTTTGGTTACGTTAGCGAAGCCCACTACCTATCTGGAAGCTACTACTCTAGCGAAATCATTAGCGGATGATGCTGCTCGCAAACGTAACCTTAACAGGAAAGAGGAGACTGGGAAGTCGTCGGGAAAGGTCAAGGCAGATGAGAAATCTGAACGATCGAAGCATGTTGAGTCTAGATCTGGGGATTCGCGGAAGCGAAGATCTAAGAGCTCGAGGAAAGATTCCGATGTGAAGCGTGAGAAGAAACGCGATTCGGGGAAAGCATATGTGGCTAGTGCTAGTTATTCGAGGAAGGATAATGCCAGGGATGGCGGAAGTGACTCAATAAGGAAGACTCATGGTGATGAGCAGCGAAAATGTACCAAGTGTGGTCGATCTGGACACGCGACGCGTGAGTGCTATGCCAAAAGCACCGTAGATGGAGTCAAGCTTGAGGGTTGCTTCGAATGTGGAAAGCAAGGACATATCAAGCGAAATTGTCCATCGTTGAAGAATCAGGGTGCTAGGGGCAGAGCTGTTGAGCTGAATGCTAGGAAAGCACGTGATGATCCTGCAGTGGTTACTGGTACGTTCCTAATCAATGACCATTCTGCGTTCGTACTATTTGATACTGGTGATGACTTGAGTTTTGTTTCAAAAAAATTTGAACCGTTCCTGTGTTCTCAAACAAGTAAGCTACGTAAAAAGTACTCGATAGAATTAGCAAATGGAAAATTGATAGAGACTAGCGAAGTTATTCGTGGTTGTAGAATTTGGTTATGTGATCATAGTTTTAGTATCAATTTACTACCAGTGGAGCTGGGTAGTTTTAATGTAGTCGTTGGGATGGATTGGCTATCCCAGAACGGAGCTGAGATCATTTGTTCGAAGAAAAAGTGCGGATACCTCGTCCTGGTGGTGGTGAAGCTTTAGTTGTCCACGGTGACCGATCGAGTCGAGTATTAGGAGTTGTTAGTGTTATGAAGATGCACAAGATGTTGCGTAAAGGCTATCCTGCGTTCTTGGTTAACGTAGTGGATACGAAGGCTGAAAGTGGGAAGATTAAAGAAATTCATGTAGTTCGCGATTATCTGGAAGTTTTCCCTGAAGACTTGCCTGGATTACCCCCTGCGAGACAGATCGAGTTTAAGATTGATCTTGTACCTGGTGCTGCACCGATTGCAAAATCTCCTTATAGATTAGCACCGTCAGAAATGAAAGAATTGTCAAATCAGCTTCAAGAGCTATTAGACAAAGGTTTCATACGACCAAGCTTTTCGCCTTGGGGAGCGCCTGTGTTGTTCGTAAAGAAGAAAGATGGTTCTTTCAGAATGTGTATTGATTACAGAGAGTTGAACAAGCTGACTATCAAGAATCGATACCCGTTACCAAGAATTGGCGATTTGTTCGACCAGCTTCAAGGATCAAGCTACTACTCGAAGATAGACCTGCGTTCAGGTTATCACCAGTTGAAGATTGCTGAGGAAGATGTTCCGAAGACTGCGTTTAGAACACGTTAAGGCCATTATGAGTTCTTAGTCATGCCTTTTGGCTTAACTAATGCCCTGCAGTGTTCATGGATCTTATGAACAGGGTATGCAAACCCTATTTGGAGAAATTCGTGATAGTATTCATTGACGATATACTAATCTATTCCGAACCAAAGAAGATCATGAGCAACATTTGAAGGTGATTCTGGAGTTGTTGAAGAAAGAGAAGTTGTATGCCAAGTTCCTAAATGTGAATTTTGGATTCGAGAGGTGCATTTCCTCGGTCATGTCATAAATGAGAAAGGTATACATGTAGACTCGTCGAAGATTGAGGCTATTAAGAAGTGGGAAGCGCTAAAGACTCCATCAGAGGTGCGACAATTCTTAGGACTTGCTGGGTATTATAGGATATTCATTGAGAATTTTTCCAGAATAGCGCAGCCATTAACGCTGTTGACCCAGAAGGATAAGAAGTTTGATTGGACAGAAAAGCAGGAGAAAGCTTTTCGGATATTGAAGGAGAAGTTGTGTAGTGCACCTATCCTATCCCTGCCTGAGCGAAATGACGGTTTTGTGGTATACTACGATGCGTCACGTTTGGGCCTTGGTTGCGTGCTTATGCAGAAGGACAAAGTGATAGCCTATGCATCCAGACAACTGAAAGTGCATGAGAAGAACTACACAACTCATGATTTAGAGTTGGGAGTTGTTGTGTTCGCTTTGAAGATTTGGAGACATTATTTGTATGGCACGAAGTGTACGATTTACACAGACCATAAGAGCCTCCAGCATATCTTTGATCAGAAGGAACTCAACATGCGACATCGGCGTTGGGTAGAGTTACTCAATGATTATGAGTGTGATATTCGTATCACCCGGGAAAAGCAAATGTTGTTGCTGACACGCTCAGTAGGAAAGAGCGGGAAAAGCTTCTGCGCGTTCGTGCTTTTGGTTTGACCATACAAACGAATTTGTCTGATCGAATTCGTAATGCACAGCGAGAAGCTTTGAAAGATGAGAACCTGAGTAGGGAAGGTTTGAGAGGTTTGGAATGTGAACTGATACCAAAAGCGGATGAAGTGATGTACTTCATGAACCGAGTTTGGGTTCCGCTTAGAGGTAACCTACGTGAACTGGTTATGAACGAGGCTCATAAGTCCAGATGTTCGATTCACCCAGGTACTACCAAGATGTATCAGGATATTAAGGAGTTATATTGGTGGCCGAATATGAAGAGAGATATTACGGTGTATGTAAGTAAATGTCTAACATGCTCAAAGGTTAAGGCTCAACATCAGAGGCCGTCTGGGCTTCTTCAGCAACCAGAGATTCCTAAATGGAAGTGGCAGCATCTTGCTATGGACTTTATCACCAAATTACCCCGTACATCACGTGGACATGACACTATTTGGGTAATTATGGATCGATTAACGAAGTCTGCTCATTTTCTAGCCATTAAGGAAACAGACAAGACAAAGAAGATATCGCAGTTGTATCTTGACGAGATTGTAGCCCGACATGGAGTGCCTATGTCATTTATCTCCGATAGAGATGGACGATTTGACTCCATATTTTGGCGATCTCTTCAAGAGTCGATGGGTTCTCGTTTGGACATGAGTCATGCATATCATCCTCAAATGGATGGTCAAAGTGAGAGAACCATTCAGACATTAGAGGATATGTTGAGAGCGTGCGTGATTGATTTTGGAGGAAGTTGGGATACTCATTTGCCGTTGGCAGAGTTTTCTTACAACAATAGTTACCACGCTAGTATCAAAGCCGCTCTGTTTGAAGCTTTGTACGGAAGGAAGTGTCCATCGCCCTTGTGCTGGGCTGAAGTTGGCGAAAGGCAACTAACCGGACCTGAGCTTATCCAGGAAACCACCGACAAGGTTGTCCAGATCAAGGAAAAGTTGATAGCTGCCGCCGATCGACAGAAAAGGTACGCAGACAACCGAAGGAAACCGTTGCAGTTTCAAGTCGGGGATCGTGTTCTGCTGAATGTGTCACCTTGGAAAGGTGTTGTTAGATTTGAGAAAGGGGGAAAGCTAAGCCCACGGTATATAGTCCTTTCGAAATCGCATCTCGAGCTGGATCAGTCGCGTATAGGCTTAAGCTGCCGCAGGATTTGAATGGAGTTCATGACGTGTTTCATGTTTCCATCCTGAGAAAGTGTTTGTTGAATGAGACACTAATTATACCCCCTGATGAGATTCAAGTAGACGATAAATTGAGATTTATCGAGGAACCGGTTGAAGTTCTGGATGAGAAGACTCAGAAGCTTAGAAGGAGTCGGATCAAGTTGGTCAAGGTTCGCTGGAATTCCAAACGTGGACCCGAGTTCACATGGGAACGAAAGGACCAGATGCAATGAAAATATCCGCATCTCTTTAAATCTATTGCGAAAACAAAACATGTAGTGTAAGAATTTCGGGGACGAAATTCCTTAAACAGTGGGAGACTGTGACACCCGGCTATTTAGGTTGTCCCGTACAATGTAACACGTGTCATGAATGAATAAAAGGTCGTATTTGATTATTTATGATGTTTATATATGGTATTTGATATGTTGGTAAATCCAAAGTTTGATAAAAATTACGTTGGCAATATTAAGATAAACGCTTATCGCGTAACGGTTAAAATGCGAAACGAACGTCGGTGACCGCCGAATAATGTTAAAATACCAAAAATAGTCCATCATGAGTTAAATAATATATTTAATCATAATCGTGAGGAAAAATTAATTAAAACGCTAAGAAACTCTATTTTCGAGTTAAGCGCGTACTGCGCTACACAGCGCGCATACTGCCAATTACCGACAACGTGACTGGTCCTGGCAAGTAAAATATTGATTAGTAATATTTTAGCGAGTTTATTTTATAGAGCGTTGGAAATAATTTAAGACGCGTTAAAACGCAGTTAAAACGCTAGATAAAACACCCGTTATCCAATTAAATACCAGTGAATAGCATGTATATGTGTATGTATATGAAAAATGTGTGAGAGGGGCCATAGGTGGCGGCCTAATGGCTGTCCACTTTTTGAAATTTCTTCTAAATTGACAAGTGTGGACCTTGGGAAGCTAAAATAATCATTTTTCATACATGCACACTCCATATAACCCATACATCATTCAACAAACTTCACTCTCTCTCTCCTCTCTCTCTCTCGGCCGTGAGCTCCCACACACATCTTCACTTTCAAATTTTGAACCTCCATTGAAGAATTCATGTTCATGCAATCCCATTTCAAGTATTTTTGAAGGACCAAAGGTGTTTTCAAAGTGTTTCAAGCAACATCCAAACTTCATATCATCAACTCTTGTTCAAAACCCATCAAAACTTGAAGGTATAAGATTCACTTTAAAAATATTGTTTATGAATCTTAATGATGTTGATGATGATAGAAGGTTCTCTTGTTCTTGGAATTTAAACACTAACTTGAAAACTATACTAAATGGACCTTTGAACAAAATAAAAATGGATGTAAGTGTGTGTATATATGTGGCCGTGAGTGTGTGTGTGTATGTTAGAGTTTGAGTTTTTGATGTAGATTGATTCTTGATGGCTAAGATGCTAAAAGTGAATGCATGTGATGTTTAGAATGTTCTAAAAGTTGTTAATGTTTGACATGAGTATGTGAAAGGCATGAACATGAAAAGTTGAACTTTGGAATCTTGTGTATGTATGTATTTGTGTCGTGTGTATATATATGTATATGCATGCATACAAAATTTTGTTGTTAGTTCATAAATGTGAAGGAGGTGATACTTGCATTTATGTTGGATGATTAGATGATGGTAATCATAGGAGGATGATGATGTTCTTGGATGAATGAACATGAAATAAATGAATATTGATGCATATGAATACATGCATGATGATGAAGATATGTTATGAATGCTTTAGGAGCTTGTACATGGACATGCATGTGGGTGTATGTACATAAAAAGATGAATAAATGATGATATGATAAAAATGATTTTAGATCAGACTTTAAAGCATAAAAATAATGTTATTTGAAGTGTAAAATGGTATGGAACTTTGACATAAAGTTTACTAGCTTTGCATGTTGTATTATGTGCTTAAAAGTGTTGTAAAATACATGAAATCGCATGATTTATGTGACCTACACAAAACTGCACTAATCTGATCATAAACCATCATTTTATTCAGTATATAACATGTATTGTGTTAAAATATGAATTTATTTCGAGTTCGGATGGTTATGGTAACGTTTGACGCAAAACTATGCGGTAAAAACGGTAAAAATATCCTTTTAAGAGGGTTTTTATGAAACTATTTTAGATCAGTAAATAAACTGATATTTTTTTATATAAATATAAGTATATTAACTTATATTAAGATTATTTGGTTTTTGGTTGGTCATACGTGACTTCCGACGCTCGAAAACGTTACCGAATCACTAAAATACACTTTTTTCAACATACACTAGAATGGGTTGTTAATGGATGAACCTTATGTGTTTAAATGTGTCATGTGCTTTAAATATGTGAATATGATAATATGTTAAGTGTTGACATGATAGCGGGAATTAAGACTATGCATGTACGCTTGTATGTTTAAAACGGTAGAATCGGTGAAATCGCGTTAAAATGTGTAACTTATTTGTCGAGCATGAAAATTGATACATAGGTTAACTTAGTGAGTTATTTCATGTATACAATCGTTTAAAAATGATAAAGTGAATAAGTTAATGAGTTTTCGCGTGTTATGATATTGTGAATATGTGCACGTTTATGTATATATATTACGACGCGCAAAACGTAGATATATAGTATTTATAAACGGGAGTGTGACGGATAAAACATTAAGGTCACCAATAAAATCGTTCAAGTCGCAAAATCTTAAAAAATATATATATGAACTCATATATATATTAATATGCCAACATAATAAAAAATAATAACTTTTCGAGAAAATCTCAAAGTTATGTAAAAATTCTAAGATTTGAGAAACTTATGAATTTTGTGATGTGTGATTATTAAATCTTGTCTACGTATGTTAGGACGAGTAGTATTCAATTTTGGGGATTGCGATATTTAATATACGCACCCAAAGGTGAGTGTCACTAAATCCCTCTTTTTACTGTTTTAGTATATGTTTTGAGGGAAGAACACGCCTTAAAAGGATAAGTATACGTTTTCGTATTAAATATGCCTTTGATTAAAACTATAAATATATTTTCGTGAAAAATATGATTTGGAAATTATGTGATATGTTTTTGGAGAAAAACATGGTTTTGGATATAAATATGTTTCGGGGATGAAACGGGGATTTTACGGCGTTATGGGATAGAACGACTGATGTGGATTTAAAATGTTTAAATCTAAAGTTGTAACGAATTGGCCCGGTCTCAAGAGAGTGAGTTTCGGGATTAGGCTTACGTTTCGGTGGGGACGTCAGGGATTCATACAACGTGTTATATTAAATTTTATCATTTTAGTAGGATATAATATTGTTCATAAGGTTGGCACCTTGGGTGACCCATTGCGGGCACTTTGCGCGAACTTAGCCATTTAATCATTAATATGGATTGCGTGGAATTGTTGATAGATCTATCGGGTTGACAACCCCGTCGCGACCGGTAGCTCCGTGTCATGTCAAGCGATGAATTTATATTCTGTTATTGTCTAGCGTTGATTATACCCTTAATGTTAATATATAGCTCGTAATGTCTTGCAAACTCACGAATCTGAACAAATGGATGTTAAAAATAAATTTAATATGTGAAACTTGGGAAGATGCTTAGTTCGGAGGTTTCGGGGAAACGCTTGCAACGGCTGACTCGTGGATTTTATTAATGAAATAAAATTGACTTTCGAAAATATTATTTGGATGTTTTGATAATAAACACATAATTAAAAGTTTTTCCTTGTTTTAAATTTGAATATGTGAGCCCACCCTCCTTTGTGTTCACACTTGATTTTAACGTGTTCTTCAGGTACTTGAGCATGGCTTCAGGAATCTTTGGCGTATCTTGTGGTTGTGATGCATGTTTGTTTAATAATAAACTTTGGACATTTTTAAAACTTATTTGGACTGACTTGTATTAAGATCCATAAGGATCAAGACAACTTAACTATGTTATGGTTGTGGTTTATGTTTAAATTTGCAAACAATATTTTAATTAAGTAATATGTCCAAAATTAACGATGCATCGTCCACTAAGATACTTATGGGCACCAACTCCCGTCACTATTACGTTTGTATTTCCGCTGCGACGTTTTTGGGGTGTTACATCCACCGCCGGAGGAGAATCAGTAGATTTACTTTGTATTGTTTTTTTCCTGTATTAGACATTTTGTTTTGTATGTATAAACCGACTTTTTATGTATATAAGCAGTTGATCTTTTATGTATGCTTGTGTGGATTGTTTGCGCTTATTTCATACGTCTCATTCGCGACATATCATACGGTGTTTTAATTAAATATGTTCGTGTAATTCATTAAGAATTAAATCGGATAACATTTATAAAACAACTTTAAATTATATACGTTTGTAAGAAATTAAACGATTGATTGCGCTTATTTCATACGTCTCATTCGCGACATATCGTACGGTGTTTTAATTATATATGTTCTGGTAATTTGTTAAAATTAAATGGGATAACATTTATAAAAACAACTTTAAATAATATACGTTTGTAAGAAATAAAACAACTTTGTAATATAAATGTTTGTAAACGTAAAACAAAAATCTACAATTTTTCAAAAAAAAAACAAAACCAAGTACAACAAAAACAATCAATCAACAACCCATTTTTTCACCAAAACCTAACATTTTCCACCAAATTAAGTCTGTCAGCCCAAAGCGTCCCGCTTTGATCATAGCGGGGCGTTTCACACTAAAGTCAACAGACAAGGACTGACAGGCCCAGTCCTTGTCTGATTGACTTTACGTTGAAACGCCCCGCTACGGGCAAAGCGGGGCGCTTTAGGGTGTGTAAATAGACTTGGTGCGTGTGTTAATAGCCTGGGCCAGTGAAAATGGTTTGCTTGTATGAGAAATCTGATATTAGCAATTTAATTTTCTTTTAAGTGGGATCCTTTCCTTTTGGAGGCCCTAGGCCCAAACCTGAGTTACTTGTACGATAAGTCCGGCTCTAATCAAACTTGGTTTAAGTTGTATGCATTCTATTATATCATTATATTTCGGACTATTTAAAGTGTTCACGGTTTGTTCCATCAGTTTTAATGAACTTTTTGAGTTAAACGAGTAACTATAGTTTAAGAAAATACAAAACTACATCGATTGAGTTGAATGGGTCAGGTGAACCAACCAGAATATTTGGTTTGGAGGTTTAGGAGGTTGGTTTTTTAAAATATTTTGTAAATTGTTTGTCTGTATGAGATTTCAAAAACATTGGTTAGTAGCAAGGTAAACCGTCAATTCCAAAATTCTAAACCAAACATGTAAATCCAATTTTTAAACCATTAATCAGATTGTATGAATCCAAAACCGGCGGATTTATTCATGTTTAAACGATTAATATCCAAAATAAGTTTAAAAAAGTTATCTAGATATTATAACATGCACGCAACATAAGATCAATCTTAAATGTTTTAATAAAGGTGTTGGTCTCAGTTTGGAAGTTGCCATTATGAAGAAAACACATTTAAATAGACTATCTTGCTTATATTATACGGGTTAGGATATGATAGGAAGTTTGTATGAGTAGGAAGGCTAAAAAGTAATCTTGATCATCGATTTATGAATCAAAGCCTAAGATTAAATGAGTGAAATTGAAGAAGAAAAAGAGGCGCGTGAGTTTGTTGAGGGGTATAGTAGTCAATCCGAGTTAATAGTTTCTCTCTCCTCCAATTCCCCCTCATTTTTTAAACGTTAATAACTTTTTCATACGACATTATTTTTTTATAAAAATTGCACCAAAAAAACGAGCGTTTTTTTATCTTTAAAACGAGTATGTTATGGCTAAATTTCGAAAAAATAATTTCGAAAACCCAGTAACGTAAAACACAATGAAAAAAAGCCAACTTTTTTTTGTAAAACGCCATTAACTACATTCTATAGTGCAAAGCAGTGAACCTGAACCAAACCATCGCAAAGCAATGAACCTGAACCAAACTGCAGTTAAAAAACGAAACAGCAGCAACTGATTGTAAAACGCACTGCAGTTAAAAAACAAACCAACTGCAGGTAAAAAACTGACAGCAGCTATTGATTGTAAAACGCACCGCAATTAAAAAAAAGACCTGCAGGCGTAACGTAAACGCAACAGCAGTAAAAAACTGACAGCAGAACTGTAACGTAAAACGCAACAGCAGGTAAAAAACTGTAACGTAAAACGCAGTGTACTGTTAAAAAACGACCTGCAGGGACGTAACGTAAAACGCAATGGAACTGTAAAAACCAGCAACACCCCCGGTTTTTCGGAACTGCATTTGTGTCCGTAGGACGTGCAGGTGCACACGAGTTCGACTAAATTCCGGTTCCAATTTACACCCCCCTGCGCACCCGCGCGTAGGACTTATGGTAAAACATGTCATAAAGTTATGTTGGTTAGGCAAAACTTTCACCTTATAAATAACCTTATACTTTATCTCCATACCAATGTGGGACAAGTGATTTCCATTTTAGGACATTTATTGAAACACACTTAATTTCCAAACATTATTATCATATAGTTTCATTTCAAGTTCAACAAACCATCATAAAAACGCAATGGACTAAAAAACATAAAGTAAAGTGTTTTTTCTAAAGGCAATGGACAAAAAACACAAAAGATAATGTTTTTTTATCTAAAAAGCAATGAATTAAAACACAAAACAAAGTTTATTTCTAAAACGCAATTGACTAAAAATATAAAGAAAGTGTACTTTCTAAAACGCAATTGACTAAAATCACAAAAAAATGTCTTGTAAAACGCAATGGACAAAAAACTGTATTTTTTCATTATTTTGTAAAACGCAATGGACAAAAAACACCAAAAAAATGTGTTTTTTTTTATTTTTTTGTAAAACGCAACTGATAAAAAACAGTTTTTTTTCATTAATTTGTAAAACGCAATGGATAAAAAAACACCCAAAAAGTGTGTTTTTTTCATTTTTTTGTAAAACGCAATGGACAAAAAACTGTGTTTTTTCATTATTTTGTAAAACACAATGGATAAAAAACACTGTTTTTTTCATTATTTGGTAAAACACAATGGACAAAAAACACCAAAAAGATGTGTTTTCTTTCTTTTGTAAAACACAATTTTAAAATAAAATCTAAACTGAAAGGTGTTTTGCAATTTTTCTTTGAGACATTTTGTCAAACGCCTGGTGTGCAACTTTTTATTAATGATTTCTCAATGAAATTCGAACTAATGATGTTGCTCAAACTCATGGATACATCAAGAGAAATAGTAGAATCAGAGATATATTCACTTTGAATTAAAAAATGCTTGAGAAATTTGAGAAGAGAAGTACCTGTTTTAACAGAAATCTCATGTTCCATCGCATCATGTTAAATGGAAAAAACGAGAAATTATAGAAACATAAACTGGGTTTTCTTCAAAGAAATCGAAGAACACATTAATTGAGTGTTCGAACCATTCATTGACGAAGAAAAATTGAACCGTGATGTAGTAATTCTAGATAGAGAAAAGGAATGAAATGTTAAAGATGATAGGTTTTGAACATCTGAGTTTTGAAGATACAGAGAAGGGAAATAGAAAGAATAGATAAAAGAAGATTGACTAAAATACCCTTCCCAGTTGTATTTCTACTTTTCCAGATGGACGGCTAAGATTATTTCCTATCCTTTCTACCCAAAATATATTTCCTATCATTCCTACCCAAAACATACTTCCTATTTGATCATCTATCTATATTATACTCTGATATCTAGTTATATTAATTATAAAATTATTAGAATTTCAAATACCGTATAATAAATAAAAAAATGATAAAATATAAAATTTTGTATGCACAACCCCCAACACGAGCCAGTGGTTATATTAATTTAATATAAATATATATTAATGAAAGATATTTGATTACATTTCTACTTTTTTAATGAACAAAAATAAGTAAATAACTTTTTGAGTATTCAAATATCTTGTGACGTGGGGGCACATCCATGGTGCATGGCCACAATAATTGATTTCTTCAATAAATATTGTTTTTTTAGCACAATCCATCAAATATATATTTATAACGTTATTTTCGATAAGCATTAATCATGTGGGGTTTATTTTCATAAAGTTATATTTAACAGAATATATGGTCGCATTTAATTAACGATTTTTCAATGAACATTAGCATTTAAAAAATCTATATACATATATACACATGCACACTCCATTTCATATACTTATGTGTACTTTTTTTTATTTTTACTTTAATTTGAACGACAAATTACTTTTAATCATTGTGTCTGTATGACTTGAACCCAAAACATCCTATTCTCAAACTTAGGTGCTTAAAGATTTTGACTTTGCTAATAGACCATCACCCCTTAGTTCTCAAATATTGTATGAAGATAATGTTTTTTTTATAAAAGCTAAATTCATATGATGCTAAAAGTTTCAATGCAAAAGGGTGTGAATTGTGATACGCTTTCAGTGTGTCAAGTTGGGTCGACAATTTATCAGGCGGTATATTTAGGATTATGGTTGGAATAAGGAATGTGGCATATCGTTTAAAGTTGTCAAACAAGCTAAGTGAAATTCACTAACACTTTTCACCCGTCTTATTTATGCAAGTGTTTGGTGGATAGATCTATGAATATATCATTAGACAATATTGTGGTGTATGATATGTTACTCAGCCGAAACATCAAACAACTCCACAACAAAATGATCAACCAAATTACAGTCGAATGGAAACACGAATGAGATCTGACGCCACATAGAAGTCGAAGGACTAAATGATGAAATAATACCCTAGGGTATTTTCTATGTAATTTGGTTTTGGACACGAAAGTGCGTAATCTTAAACTAGTGGTGGACTTATATTATTCCGATTTCGTGTAACGTATTTGAAATATTTTGATTACTTAATAAAAATAATAAAATACTCGATGAGGACATGTCGACCCATGTCAACTTTGTTATTGTGTACATTGAAGTAAAAGGTCATAGAAATTTAATTTGGGTTTAAAAATGTAGATACCAATTTTTGTTGTCAAATTATAGTAGAAAAGTCTTGAAGTGATTAAATGTTTAAAAAAGGAAGCTAATTCATTTAATTCCTTGTATCTTGAAGGAAAGCTATGTTGAGGGATCACTTTTAAAACTCAAAAGGTAAGTGTGTATGTTTCCATCACGAAGAAGAATTAGGAGATTTTAGCTACGAAATTCAAGATCTACTATAACTAGTAATTAGACCCGCCCACGTTGCTGCGCGGGTACATTGAAAACATCTAACGAATTAGTTCAAACATTATGTGATGTGTTACTCATATGAAAACGCGTGTTTTGACGTATCCTATTTAATTCGGTAGCATTATGGTTAGATCAAAATGTAAGTAATCATAACGTATTTACATGTGACCCGACTCCTACATAGGAAACGTACAAAAAGAAGCATAATGAAGGGTTTAAATTTTACCCCTCGCGCATTGCGGCGGGGTCGAAACGTTGAGTAACTTATATTTATATCGTCGAATAAGAACGTATCTGACCCCATTTGATTCGGAAGTAAAATTACGGCAAAACGTAGACGAACTGAAAATGTACATAACATAAGGACGAAGACGTATTGTATTTGACCTGACTTTTACAAAATAAGTTTACATTGAATTTGAGGGAGTTATAAAATGAAGTAATAGTGTAGGGGTTAGAACTGTATTTTTCAAAAGTTCAGGATTTGCATGATGCGTGAAAAAATATAAGGGACAATTTTGTAAATGTAGCAAAATGGAGGGGACGATAATGCAAAAGGCACCGTGTTTTCTATTAGTTTCATTTGTATATCATGTTGCATTTTCAAGTTAAAGGATTTGTCTGACTTCTAGAAAACATAAAGGACCAACTGTGTAAATGCAGCAAAAAGAAAGGGACAATAATGTAAAAGACACCGACATTCTCGTTTAAGATATATAACAATTAGATCAATGTTTAACTCTTTTTTTTTAATACGCTTACGAAGATGACACGTCGACCTATGTCCATTTTGGTTATGGTGTTCTTAAGAATAAAATGGTGTTTTGTTCATCATCAATTGATGAAATCTAACTAAAATCACCATTAGATCGGTTTAAATCAACTTATGTTGTCAAAGTATGAAAATTATAATTTTGGTGAAACCGGTGTCTTACGCCAAATTGGATGTGTTTTTAAGGTTTTAAAGTACAAATGAATGTTTTTACCTAACAAGTCATTTATGTTTTCGTGTGAGCATTTTTGCATTAGACCACTTTTAGAGACTGTTTGTTTAGCTTTTTAATGGAACTTTTAATAGTTTAGACCTCTTACTAGTTCAACATTTAATGGTTCAGGCTATTTGTTTCGCGAGCATATGTCTAAATGGTTCAGGCATTTACCTCTGAATGGTTAAGCATTATACTGAATCTGAATGATTAAGACCTACAACCTAAATTGGTTGGACATTTGCCTCTGAACGGTTAAGCATTATACTGGCTCTTAGTGGTTCAGATCTCTTACTAGTTCAATACTTAATGGTTCAGACATCTTATTGGTTCACACTTAATCATTCAGAAGTTGTCAAACAGCCCCTTAATATATTCTATGAACTGAATGACCAAGGCTTTGGATGGGAATCGAATTAAAATTTTGAATTAAGTTGTTTACATACATACAAAGGGGTGGGAACAATTACAAATCCAAAACCAGTAAACTAAATTCTTGATACATATTTATTTGAAAGCTTATTGCCCCAAACGTCAACATGTAATCTCATTCACTAATTAAATAAATGTGTAGTCAAGATTCAATTTATTAGTTTTCACATGAAGTAGTTGATCCCTCTCAGACACGTACACACTTAATGCTTCCGATCATGCTATGGCTTTAGAATACTACTTAGCTTTTGAATATAAATAACGTTGTACAAGCTATAACTACTAAATCTATAAATAATTATTGTCATACATCACATCACAATTTTTAAAAAATTTGGAATCAATTATTGTCTTATGTTATAAAAAAAAGCTATAAAAATCATAGTGTTAAAATGTCGAATTTAGATGGGGCCGCTACTTATCAACAACTTAACAATTCAATTTGCAACCATATGGATACATATATATTTCATGTGACCCATGTTACTTAGCAACAAAATTGTCCTACCTACTTTCATTGTTTATCAACATTATATATACTCATCTTAGTTGTAACAATTACGTTTCGTTGTGATGCGAATATAATTTATATATATGTGGGTCTTTGGGGACAAAAGTGTAGGTGTACTAATTTTATTGTTTTTTATTAATTTGATGAAAATAACGTTAAAAGCTGGGGACGGTTAATTATGTATCATGTGGTGGCGTTGATAGCCGGAAGACAAAGGGATACATGTACAATCGGCCTTTGTCCCAATTGCTAAGCATTATGTGTCTTATGTCCAATACTTGATGGGTCTCACTGGAAGCAACATATCTATTTTTACGGGGTATAGGTACATCTTACCCTTCTCAGTCCTATTTATTTTGCAATTAGTAAGATTACGAGTATGAGATGATAATGAATGATGTTAACAAGTGATAACATATGCAATCTACTTGTCAATGCCAAGCCCTTCAAACCTTGTCATATTAATAATTCTTTCATCTACACATCTAGTTCTCAAACCTATGCATCTATGCATGCTCACTTAAAATTGTCAACATTATATCCAAATAGTGATCATTTTTATATAATATTTCATCAATTTCCACTAGCGTTTAGTTAATTAATTAATAAATTGCCATATATAACATTTTTGTAGAGTAAGAGATAGATTGGTTACACTTAGATAATAATGTAAGACCAACTTCTATAGTAGACGTATTTTTACTAAAATTCAACTTGCTACTTCCTCAATGTTAGAAAATTACTTTTATATATATAATTACAAGTTTTTTGACCAATTTGACCTTTTTTTAAATCTTTTTCTTTATCTTTGACTTTCACCGTTTTAAAAATCTTTGGTTTTTTTTTCACTTTTCCTTTTTTCTATCCAACTAGTAAATCTGACTAATTTGACCTTTCTATTTAAGGTCGACGTTGACGAATTCTCACCGTAACGCACGAGTAATTTTATATTATGAACATTAGTAATTTATTTAAAATTATCTGTAATTTAACTTTTCTTCTTTTTATATATAGTAACATTTATAACCAAACTAGTTATAATGACTTTGTCTAACAAAGACAAATATTTAATGAGAAAAATTAATAAAAATAAAGTATGTGGATTGATGAAAACCTTTTTTCTTGTAACTATATTAGAAGGGGCACATGTAGATATCTTTTTCGTGGAGTTGCAACTTATTGTTTAGAAAGTCAACTTCTTCTAGATGTCACCCACGTTTTAGTTAGATGTTATATATTTCTTTTAGAAAGTTATAAACATTTTTCCTATCTATGGTTTTATGTGTTGTGGTGGGGGAATTGTGAAAAAAGAAGAAAATGATATTGTTATGTACGCGTAAGATGTATGTAGGTGGTTTCAACTTTTAAATAGGCTTATTACTTTGTAAAATGTGACTAAATTAGTAATTAGGCCAGTTTATTAGTGCCTTCATGCTATATTAGTATGCGGCGTTATACACCACCCCTCTAGTAATTGAAGGGCGGCAAACCCCTTTTTCGATGTTTCGTTAACGGGTGCCGAACTCTTGAGAGATAGGGTACACCTCCTTTTGACTAATAATGTCTAGTTTTTACATTTAGTTAAATTACTACACCTAGTTATTATGTATTTGATTATAACCAAATGCTTATGTGACATTGACATCATGATAATGTAACAATTGTTTACTTTTTCCTACACAGCCTTATTAGTTCATCATTGTTATTAATTATAAAATATTTATTTAATGCTTTAATTATAATTAAATACTAAAAATAATTTTAAAAAAATACTAAAATTCATTTAATTTTTTTAATTACTACAACGAAAAAAAGACAATAGTAGATATAAAATACTAACATTAATCATAAAGTATGTAAACAATATCTTCTACTAAATAAAATTTCAGCTTTTGTTATGGTATATAACATGAAGACATCTTAAATAGCAAAGTCAGTGAGGTTTCTCATCTCCTTTACTACCTCCTTTGGTGAAATGTCACTTTCAACTCTTATTCTATTTTACAAGTTTTTTAGTATGCTTGAACTTTGGCAAATATCATTTTTAACCCTTACTATATTTTACAAGTTTTACAAACTAACAACTCCAGCTTCTAATATTTTTACTTTACTCTTGTATCACATATATACGTTTTGAACCTATAAAGTTTTTTACTAACTTAACTTTTCTTCAATAACTTTTGTTCTGTTCGCTAACATTTTTAACATAATAATTTAGTGTTTAAAAACTCTGTAAAATAATATTTTGACCTCCGTCGAATTTCTAATTAATCACTTTTGATAATACACGTTAGTTTTTACTTTATACATGTTTTATGCATTTTTGTATGTTTTTTATGTATGAGTCGGGTCATATATAAGTTATGATTGTAAGTAATAAATTCGATTTATTTTACGTTTGATTCAACCGGAATGTTTATATAGGTTACGTTAAGTTAGATCAAATACATTGAAACGTGTGTTTTCGAATAATTAACGCATCAAATAACACGGGACTAATCCATTCAAAGTTTACAACTGACCCACAGCCTACAATTAACTTTCAATTGGGTTTGTACAAGATTACACATATAAATTGTAATGTGTTTTCTAAATTAATAACTATTGATAAACCGAACAAAATTAAAATTGAAAAATTCACATTTGTGTTCAATTAACAATATTAGTTGAAATTAATTAATGATTTTCTAATATTATTTACTAGTGATGATACCCACATGTTGCCAGAATGTAAAAATTTTTAAGGCCCGATTTCAACAGCTAAAAATAAGTTTATTTGTAATTGTTTTATTACACAAAAGATGTATGATGTAATCCCAAAAAATAAAGTCATGTTTTATATCGATTAAAAATAATAAAAATTAATACTGATACCGGTTCCAATAACATTGATTCCCATACCAATGTTGTTCAGCCGGTACCTGTCACACCTCAACCGATGGCGGAAACATCAAGGTGTGACGAAATAGATTGCTCGAGATTTCATAACTTGCTAATAATGATAATAATTTAAATAATAATATTTCATTTCATTCTAAAAGGAAGTGCATAGTCTTGAAGGAAAAATACATCAATTTTGGCAACTTGAACATAATGAAAAAAAGAAAATACATAACATGAAAATTTGGGTGCGTATCTAGTTCACCCTAACCAATTTCTTCATATCATCAAGGCTAATTTCCTACAACATGTATTAAAATAATTTGTCAACGCATAATGGCCGTTGAGATACAAGTTTGGTTTACATAGCATATCAGAAAAAGTCTCAAATCCAACATGGTAGGATGTATACTAAGTTGAAGCTAGCATGCATAACTATAGGTCAAACCCTTGTGTCCACTGAATATTGTGTGAACCCCGTCACCGAAGTGTACAAGGCCGTAAAAGTTGATTGGATACTTAACAAATACCCAACAAACGGGCGATGTGCTACTCCTATAGCGTTATAATTTTAAGGCGGGCTAGATAAGTAAATGACAAATAGAGTGCATGAATGTTTTCTAGCAAGAACAACCTAAGCATAACAAACATCATGTTTGGTGGATTGAGTGATTGAATATGATTGGTTGTGTGCATTGTGATTTTTGATAGATTATACATGTTACACCCAAAAGTGCATTAAAGCGTAAAAGGGTCAAGTATACTCAAGGTTTGGTAAGGCTACCAAATGTGAGTTGATATGAATGGAATGGTTGGAACACCGAAGTTACCCTACAATGGGAAACGAAGGTATGTGAGTCAATTGAATTTGATTATGAGTTAGAGTTGGAAATGGAGAATTATGACAAGAAAGTATGATATTGTATGAAAATACATATTGTCTAGACACTCATTCGGACACTAGGTTGTAGTGTGTTTTCATGGGTACCAAATCACACATTAGAATCCTAAATGAGGAATCAAGAACTAGGTAGATGAACGTCATAACTCATAACTTTCAACCATGAATTAGTTGAAGTTAGGGTTCGGTTTTGTAAGTATATTACATATATATGTTAGTATAGTTAGTCATGTATGGAAGATAGGATGAATTCCATCCATTTAACCTCATTATTAGGTTCACCAAAGCACAAAATCAGCAACTTAATTAATGATTTCGATTGGTCATGAATATAAAATCTCCTAATCTACCAAGACAACCAAGTGAGTAAACTAAACGAGCGCATTTCAAACATGGATAGTGTTTGAAGACTTAGAGTAGGTTGTTCACTTTGTTTTCTTGAAAATTGCTTGGTGACTTAGAATGACATAATAAACCGACTAAGTATGCAAGTGAGGAGGTGGAATCATAGTTGGAAGCCAAAGCTTCCGTTGTTCACACCTTACCAAAACATAAGTCTCACAACATTGAAGGTTGAGGACTTGGATGGTTTCAACACGTTTGTAGGTCACTTGAGACCTTTGGGGCACCAAGAAATTGAGGTTATGAACCTTTAACTTTCTAATTTCATACTCTCCCAACAATGGATTTGTTGGCAACTTGGTTTGGTGCATAGAAATCTAAGAAACAAGTAAGTATGAAAATTGTTTTGAAAGTTGTTAAACAGAAAATATATCCTACTTTGGACCTCAAATACGGTATGTTCCATCTTAGTTTACCATGGTAAACTTGTGGTAACATTCATATAGGTGTTCCAAAGAAGGAAGAGAAGAAAAAGTGAAGAAACAAGCTCAAAACTCATTGTTTTGAACTTGGATAAATCTGCCTAAAGTTGAGAAATGTAGAGATTTGAGAGTGCTAGAAAGAGTATTTGGAGTGTGAAAAGTGTTTAGGAGGTGGTAAGGGGTTGTATTTATAGTTGGGATTAGAGTTTGGGTGTTAATTAAGGTGGTTGGGGTTTGAAATGATGGAAAATGAGTCAAAATTCGTGAGTTTGAAAACATTCTGCCAGACCTGGTGCTTTTGCAGGCCGTGCGGATCACGGAATCCAAGGTTGTGCACATCAGGTGCACGGTCATGCAAATCGCAGTATGCGTGGTCATGCGCATCAGTTGCTTGGTCGTGCGCCACCTGCAGAATTTACAAGACTTTTCCAGAATTTGCAGTTTGACCCATAGAATTTGATAATTCCATTATTTTATGCTAGAAACTCATAATTAAGCATGTTTTTTTTTGTATTTAAGTGTGTGCAAGAGTATGAATAATGATTACACGTGTGGTTAACATTACAAAATAATATAAACTCAATGTATGGCTTGGTTTTTATATAAAACGTGTATTTCGTGATTGTGTTATGTATCGTGCATGTATGAATAAATAAGTGTGAATAAAATGCATTTTCCATTACGATCAAAGTCTCGAGACTACAAAGATTAAAATGAAATACGAATACAAGCTTTCTAAAACTAGAGAGTATGAAAATACGAAATATTACAGGGTCGGTCCGTTTGTCACCATACCGCTATTTCAAATACAACTTGGATTTCAACAAAAAATATATTTGAATGTCGATAAAAAAAATTAAATGTTGCCGCGTATTTAGTGGGTGAAACACATGCATTGCGGCGGGGATGTTAACAAAAAAAAAGTGTACATACAACAGTTTTATTACACGAAACTTGTATGATGTAACTGAAAAATAAAGTCATATTTGCACCAATCGAAACCAATAAAAGTTAATACCAATATCAGTTATGGTAACACCAATACTGGTACTGATGAAGTCCTGTCAGTAGCGGCTCGTTCTTCAGCGTACCATAATTTAAAATATAATTTGTTTTCAATAAAATGTATATAGGAATGCTAAGAAAAAATAAAACGTAACTGTTTTTATAAGAAGGAACCGACAAATGAATGTTATAAAAGAAAAATGTATCTATTTGGTTAAAGGTGTATTTATTCGTAATACAAGAGGGGAATTTTGAATTAAAAAGAGTAAGTAAAATAAAAGTTTGTCGTTAAAACAAATAAGAGGTTGAATTAAAATTAAAAAAAAAAGCAAAAGTTGATTTTCTTTATTTAAAGTTAAGACTATTTTTTTTTGGTATATTCAATTAACGTTCTTCTTAATACGTGTCTTTTAGGTACAAGTTGCCGTTAGTGTTGTCTTGTTGATTTTAATTTGAGAGCGACATACAATTAGAGACGGGCATAATCGGGTTTTATTATTACCTGGAACCGGTTTCAATCCGGACCCGGTTCTGTTTGGATGTCATTGGAACCGGGTATGGTATGAAACGGGTCCAGTTCCTATCCGGCTTCACACCCAAGAATATGGAACCGTGTAGAACCGGGTACGGGTATTATGGAACCGGGTATGGTGCGGAACCGGTTGCTGACAGTATTGGGAACCGAACATGTGATTTGTCATTTAAAATCTGCAAGAGAACTATTCAGAACCGGTTCCTGACAGTCAAACCTGCCATTTTACTATTCAGAACCGGTTCCACATAAATGTTACCGTTGGAAACCGGTTCCTTATTAAAAAAATCGGTTTTTTATTGTATATAAACCCCTTCCTACTTACCATTTATAAACTTAACACTCACCATCATCAACTTACAAAATCAATCAACTTCTAAGTTCTTGCAAATACCTATGGCATGCAACGATGAAGTTGTTACGGTCTTAAAGACGAAAAGAAACCCTGCTATATGAAGAATTTTGATCTCTGTTTAATGTCCGACAGCCACGAGATGGCTAGATGCAAAGATTGTGGAAAATTTATGAAGGCCGCCGCCAACTCAACCCTTAAGAAACACACTGAGCGGCATTGCCCATTGACGAAGGCAAAGAAAAATGAGACGGGAGAATGTTCCGGCACCGGTTCTTCAAATGTTTGATGTAACCCGTTTGGTTTGGTGTTTTTAATAAAGTTTGTGTAATGTTTCTTTCTATTGTGTTTGTTATGTTTGATTTTTATTATTAGTTACATTGATGAATAAAAATAGTAATAATAATCGGTTAAAATTAAAAAAAATTAATCGGTTACAATATATAAAAAAAGTTAACCGGTTACAAAAAAAAAATAAAAAATTACTCAAAACCAGTTCCAGTAATATTTTAATTCTTTGATCGTTTACTAGCGGCAGGTGCAACACTTTCCGATGAGTTTCTCTTAGGTGCGGGTACCTCGGTACAATCGTCGTCCGAATCGTTAGTCTCCACTTCTTCGTCCTCCTCTTCGTCAACAATTTTATGCTCTAACTCAACTTCATCTTCTAGACTAGTTTTATGTTGAACACGATCAACGGCATCCAAATGGTCCTTTAAGCATATTGCCATCTCTAGCGATTCCAGAGTTAGTCTTGTTCTTCTAATTGACAAAACCAAGCCACTAAGAGAAAACACACTTTCCGAAGCTACCATGGAAGCTTGGACCGTTAGTATATCACGAGCCATGGTGGCTAGAATCGGGTATTCGGATTCTTTCGATTTCCATCATGCCAAAACATCAAATTTCCTATACTCCTCGGTGGTCATAGTAACGAATACTGATTTTTTTTATATCTCCCAAGTTCACTTGTTGGTTCACTACCCCTTTGTTGTCTAGCTGTCTCGTCTCTAACGACATTCAACATGGTTATAAGTGGATCCCCGCTTGTTTCATCGTTAGAGGCCGTGGACCGAGACTCAAACAAATTTGTATGATTTTTTCACCATATTTTTTTAAATAATGATCATAAAGTTTGGCCATACACTCATTGAATATTTTTTTTGTTTTTGCATTTAAAGTTGGATCATCCTCATGCATATCCAACTTGTCTTAAATTCATCAATTAAAGCTTCAACACCCGGTACGTTTAAAGCTGGATTTAAAGCGGCGGCACATAGAAAAACGGGTGGTGATTCTAAAAAATATTTTTTAAAATTTTGAATCATTGGTCTCATCATATTCCTTAACATGTCACTAGAATTTTCAAACTTTTTAAAATTAGTTGTTATCAAATACAATTGGTCCACAACTTTAGAACTAGTAGGATAATAAACACCGGAAATCAAAGTCGTTGTAGTTTTAAAAACTTGTAAAAAAGTACTTAGGTTATGAATATTTTCCCAAGCCGTGTCGGGAAAGGGGACGACTAGGTACTCATCACTTAAAGTTGTATGAAAAGATTTTAAAGTGCCCATTTGCTTTATAGCCATTTCAAACATATGACAAGTTGAATTCCAACGAGTCAGTATATCCCAATTTGGTCCAATAATTTTTTTGTTGACATCTTTACAAAGTTTTTTATATTCTTGATATCTTTCTTTTCCACTTTTGAAAACATCTTGGAGCATAGCTCTAAATGCTATAATAAAATCCGATACAAATTGATATTTTAAACCGGTTTGCACTACTAAGTTAATAATATGTGCAACACATCGTGTGTGGAAAAAAACACCATCAACTATTGGTTTGTACTTCAACTTTAATTTTTTAATCGCCGTTGTGTTGTTTGAAGCGTTATCAAAGGATATTGAAAAAATTTATCTTCTAAACTATATTTAATTATTGTGTCATTTATAATTTTATAAATATTTTCTTCCGTATGAGGAGAAGGAAACTCGTCAAGCGCAATCGTACGCTTCATCATTTCCATGCATCAGGATCAACCCAATGAGCGGTGACACATATGTACGATTCCGGTAAACCATGTGGAGCCGACCACACATCACTAGTTAGGTTTACACTACTTTTTAAATTATTAAAAAAACAATTAAATCTTTTTTTGCATTTTCCCATAAACTTAAACAATGACGTTTTAAAGTGCGACGACTTACATGTTTATAGCGAGGTAGCGTCTCCCGAATAAGCTTAGTAAGATCGGGGTCGTCGAAGTGTCTAAACGGCAACGCTTTTTGTATCACAAACTTCGTCATCCGATCGCGAGCTAATTTTTGTTCATAATGAAAAATGGTACCATCTTTGGATAGTGGAACTTGACCGGATGTCATTTCCTTTAAAGCTTTGCAATACTTATTAATATGCTTCGTTAACGTTGATTTTGATTCATTGGCTAATAACGATCCACAATGTTTACATTGAGCTTTTTGCGAGCCGTCATTCATCTCAACCAACTCCCAATTGCTCCAAACTTCCTTACTGCGATTATGAGACAATGTTCCAACCACATATGGAACCGATTGATCTTGAGGAACATTGTTAACGGATTGGGAATTTGCGTTTTAGGAACTCTTTGAGGCCATTTGTTGATTAGTATGTGAAAAAGAACAAGAAAGAAATGTAACAAGAAGAATAGATATGAGAAGTTGTGTGCTAAACAATAGATTTCTAAACACTATATATAGAATCGGTTCCAAAGGTCAGATTTGTCATTAAATGTTTATGGGAACCGGTTCCAACGGTAATATTATAACGGCTATAATCGGTTCCTACTGGAACTGTATTACCGGGTACTGGTGGAACCGGGTACTAGTGAAACCGGGTACGGTTAGTAACCGGGTACGGGTAGGAACCGGGTACGACCCGATTCAAATGGTAAAATTGTGGAATCGGGTTAGAACCAACGGGTATTTTGAACCCGAAACCGGTTCTACTTAATGTCGGGTAGGAACTGGAACCGGGTCCAGTTCGGTTCTACCAGTTCGGGTTCGGAACCGGATTTTATGCCCATCTCTACATACAATAAGAAATTTATTTTAGAAAAGGCCTAAGTGAACCTTTTGATGGGCCCATTTTTAGGAAAATTATTAACACTGTCACTTAAGGCGTGTGTCCACGTGTTGGGCCTGATGCTTATAGACCCAGGAACAGAGGGTCCACATGAAAAGATTATTTATACTACAAATATATGTGATAAGTGATTATGTGGATACACAAAAAGAACCGACCTTAAATAAGTCGGGTCAAATACATAAAATAAACTTCAAACCTCTTGAATCGCTTTTACATAAAAGGAACTAAGAAAAAAAACTTATGTAAAATAAATTAATAATAACTAAATATACTATAAACGAGCCGAGCAGAATTCAAGTTTTATAAATTCAAGCTTAGCTCGTTTAAAATGAAAGAGCCGAAATCGGCTCGTATTGAACTATATGTCTAAAGCTTGAGTTTGACTCGTAAAATAATTTTACGAGCTTGGGTTGACTTGTTTAGTATTATTAATTTTGTTATATCTGTGAATTATTAATAGCTTTTTTTTGTATATGTAACCATATATATGTATACACAGGTAGAGGATCATGTACAAAGTGCTCAAAGTGTGAGAATTATTGTGGAGATGACATGTGTCCTCAATCTAAATTAATTCAAAAGGGTAAACAAGTAATTTTCTCATTGTTCAATTAATTAATAACCTTCCATACCCCTTCCATAACCGCCACCTTTCCATAACCGCCACCCATTGATTCAATTAATTGATTACCTTCCATAACTTGCATTATGGTGTTTTAATCCTGCAGACGAGTATGTGTTCTTAGAATGATGTGTTAAACTTGCATTCATGGTGTTTTAAACCTACAGTCTAGTATGTGTTCTTCGTATTGTGTTTTAAACCTGCATTCATGGTGTTTTAAACCTGCGTCCAGTTTGTGTTCTTCGTATGGTGTTTTAACCGCATCATGTGTTAAACCTGCATTGATGGTGTTTTAAACCTGCACTCAGTATGTGTTCTTCGTATGGTGTTTTAAACTGCATTCATGGTATTTTAAACCTGCAGTCCAGTATGTGTTCTTCGTATGGTGTTTTAAACATGCATTCATGATGTTTTAAACCAGCAGTCTAGTATGTGTTCTTCGTATGGTGTTTTAAACATGCATTCATGGTGTTTTAAACATGTAGTCCAGTATGTGTTCTTCGTATGTTCTTCGTAATATTTTTGTCTATATAAATATAACCATATGGTACTCATATTGAAGATAAAAAAGCTCGTTAATATGGTGAAATTTATTTTTTAAAAAACGTTACATATAAAAAGTATTGACGTTCAAAAAAGATGGGTGGAACTTGCATGTGCATTAAAGTTGATGGCAGATTCTTTAGTTAAAAATACAATATGAAAAAACACTATTACCCCTAATCTAGCCAAATTAGTCAAAAATTATTTACATTTTAAACCCTTCTTGATCTCAACCATTAACTACAAGATCTGAGGGCTTAAAACACTTCTTACACTTCTCACAAAACCACCCTTTTTTACACTAACCCTACCCTATACACACACACACACACACACACACATATATATAGGGGTTGGTTAACGTACAATCTTCCTTAACGTACGATGTGTACGAGATGAAATTACGCATGTTATAAAACTCAAAAACCCTAATCACGCATGTTGAAAACAATAATCACACATAAACATAATTACGCATGTACAAAATCAGAAATCACGCATGGGATAAAAAACCTAATCACACATGTTATAAAACTAATCACGCATGTTATATCTTCACAGCGTACGGAGCGTACGTTAAGCAAAATTGTACAATACACTTTCACGATCTTTTTGGTTTGTTGTAGTTATATATACACTACAATATTTCAATTTATTGTACAATCATCCATTATATAAATGATAACTATTTTTATATACTTGTTAGGCTCACATAGTAAATAAAGTTCATGATTAAGCTTGTGATTTTAGGCTCACATAGTAAATAAAGTTCATGATTAAGTTTGTGATCTTGAATAACTCGAACAAGACGACTGATTTACACTCACTCTGCCTTTGCAGAACCCTTCAAACTGGTTCAGTTGATTAACGTTTGTCAACTCAATCCGTCTCACTTATAATTAGTTTCCAAGAGACTGTTTCTTAGGCTAAACAGAGTGCATTCCGCAAATTAGAGATGGCGGAAAAAGCGGGTGAAGGCCTCAACACGTGCCATTTGAACTCGGAACTCAAGGAGGTGAAGAAAGTGGTTACCGTGTGGGAGGATGCCGAAGGCGTCCTTGGGGTAATCTCATAGTTCCTACGGGGTGGAGATGATGGGGTCGGTCCATGGATTTTCCTTCCTTTTGCCGTATTTCGCTCAAAGGGTTGAAGGGAGACAAAGCATCATGCTGTTCGCAAGGGCCATCTTGATCCTCTTCCCCAGGGATCCCCGATAAGGGAACACTAGGAGAGCTGCCGACTCCAACTACCGTCCATGGATAGGGCGGCGAAGACCGACCCCACTATGCGGTGGTTGCATCTGGATCCCCCCACCCATAATGCCATTTGTGAAGGTCGGTCGAGAATCAAAGTTTTACAAACCAAAATACCAATAAACCAGGCCATACCCAAAGAAGCCAGGATCATTCGGTCAAATACGCAACTAAAAAATCTTGAAAATTTGGGCTGGAGATTTATATTAAACAGAAAACAGCCCAGCTACAATAGTAACAATGCAGCAAAACACTTGCATACAATCCATAACTAAGAAAAAGAAAAACCTACATGTTTTACCACTAAACAGACTCCCTTATCAAAAGCAAAGCACAATCTTTCTACCCAAAAAACTGCTTCTACCTTCTGCTAAAGGGTAAAACCGTCATTTCACTTGATAGTAATGTAGCGATTCGTACCATGTTTCGCCCAGTAGTTTTTCAAATCAACAGGTGCAGACAGATCATGACCATGTGACGCAAGTCGACTGATCAATCTGGTGAAAACCGTCCCACTCATTTTCCGCCCACCCATTCGCGAATGACGTTTGTTAGGCATCTGGGGTAGTGGGTAAACCGATAAAGTGGTGGTGCAACACGACGACTGCCACCCGCCGCTACCCCATTTGTAGCATTGTCTTGCCACACCGGTGCATGAGCAGATCGGAATCGGCATTGTTGACTCGTCGAAACTGATCTGGTCCATCAATCCAAACTCTTGAGCGTCCCACTCGGCTTTCGAACCGTCTGTCGTTACGTTCCTGTTCAGATCCTCACCGACTTTCTTCTGTTTCTTAGACCGTGACAAGCTACCACCTCCACCACTGCCGCCACGAGGTTTGATCTCCTTTGTCATCTTTGACTTGTGAACAGGCTCACCTGGAACAGCGGTTATCGGGAGTCCTTCGGTTACATGCGGGTCCATCATATAAGATGGTTGTGTATGATGGTGGTGGTGTTGGTCGTTGTGATGACCCCGCTTTCGTTGAAGGTGGGAGTTCATGGTGGTTTCTTGGAACCGTAAGGCGGCAATTGCATTGTCTCTTTCTCTAATCGCGTCGTTTCTGTCGGCAATTGCGGTATCCCGCTGCTGGATTGCCATGTCGCGTTCTTCTAATGCCGCTTTCTTCTCCGATAAAGCTCGGCCCCGTTCTTCAATGGCGGTGTCTCTTTCGGAAACGATGAGCATGATTTTCCTATTCATCATCATGGCGTTTTGATCCTTCATTTGGTATTGAGGCATCACATTCCACTACAATCAACTCAAAAGAATTAAAAACAATTTATACTAAAATTTACAAGAGCCAGTAGCCATTTAAGATATTAATTTCATACCTGAGGGTGAACACCTTTGTAGTAATCTATTCTATGTCGCCCGTTTTCATGGTGCCCGGCATCTTCCATCCTGATTGATTCCGCTTAAAAAGAGTGAAATTAAATTCTGATTTTAAGTACTTATGATCATCCTGTCCTGCATCACAAGCGTGAGGTCGCAAGCAGTCAGATTCAAAACCAATCAATCACAAGTTGTACATAAATTACTAGCTGATCATTAGGTGATTTGATCTCATTAATGGGATAACCCTACTATAGGAACAAAATAATATTATTAATGTTATAAAAAAAACCAATAATATACAAGATTATTCTGCTTTCGAGAGGTTGTCTCCCGGGGTTGCTCAATTCAAACCTAAATGATAATTAAATGAACCATACCATCCATTTTCTACTGATTTTTTCTATATAGAAGTAAACACTTATGGTAATACTAATAATATAGTTGCTAGTTTTCCCTAATACATTTACAGATTACCACATAGAGAATTCGGTAACATAATAACAATTTTAGATATCTATGTATCCCTGAGTTACTTTTTGTAATAGTGCATCAGATATGGAAATACTAAAATTGATATCTTAACTAAACAACCTTAAACCACGAGTCTAACGCCCTACTGAACCATTATAATGAAGATCCAAACTGCATTAATGTAACCACTAGCAATGTCGGTCAAGAAGGTCCTCTGACCCTCCAGTTGCTAGAACTTGCCATGTTAAAAGAAAATCCTAAAATGAACCACTTGTAGAAGGAAAACATGATATTTTACCATATGAACAAATTCTATGCCAATCATCATCAACATACTCAGTAAATCCCACCAATAGCAAAGCTAACGTAGGGTCTAGAGAGGGTAAGATGTAGACAGCCTTACCTCTACGCCGTAGGAATAGAGAGGCTGCTTCCAATGAGACCCCCGGCTTGATAGTAGTTTTGCATCAAGCCTTGGACATAAGGCACATAACAGTCAGCAATTAAGACAAAAGCCGATTAGCGCATGTACTCCCTTGTCTTTTGGCTATCAACACCACCACATGATGCATGATTAACCACCCCCCTCTTTTAACGTTATTTTCACGAAATTCGTAAAATAACGTTAAAATTAGTGCACTTTCACTTTTGCCCCCCGAGCACCCACACATATATACATTATATGCGTATACCGCAAGCGTGGAGTCTATGCCAATCCTCCAACCGAAAGGTTATAATTCCATCTTCAAGTCCAAAAACACTCTATCAACTCCTTTTATATACTCATTAAGTGACTGTCTATCTACGATCTAACAGAAGGTAACACAACAAGAATTCACTATAGCAACACATAAAGTATGACTATGACTAAACACCTATCAAGGGTAACTTTCTTGCTAAACTATTGGCACCTCAAATCGTAGAACCAGCAAGAAGGTATAAAACTCCTTATAAACCCTAAGGCCTAATCGTACCGATATTTTATAAATGAACGAAAGAAATCATAACAGTCACTAAAAACAAGCCATTTACAAAAATCCGTACATGACAATGAGCGCGCCTATATAAACCATATCGAAGAACCAATCAACCGAATCTCAATTCCAAAAACTTACCAATCTAAAAACCTTTCTATATCAAACACGACTCGAAAAGATAAGACCAAAACTAAAAGGCACAGCATAAATCTAGAGTCAGGTTAAATCATCAAGCTACACATGTTCTCCAAAAACCTAAAACAACAATTTCCAAAATTCAGAAACCCTAAATCATAACAACATGTACACTCCAAACAAAAATCAAAAGCTAGCAGTTGAAACAACAGAATGGCAGACCCTAAGTTCAATTCACAGGCAAAGATTTTCTAAACTGAATGAATCACATAAAAAGCGTCAAAAACATACAGATCAAAGAATAGATCGACGGCTTGTGGTATATTACAGATCCGAATAGTGGCTAGTGCGCATATGTATGTGAGAGTGAAATTGGGGATGTGAAGACTTACAGATAAGATGAAGATGAAGATGAAGATGAAGAGTGGCACCGTGCGTGCTGCTATATCGCCGCCAGGTGAAAAGCCCTACTTTTTATTTTATTTTGTTTTTGAATCAACACCAGTGGTGTGTGGTGTAAATGGGAGAGAGAGAGAATGAGAGACCCAAACCTTTCTGAGATTTTGGTACAGTTAGTTTAGATTTTCTTTCTTTTCATTCTTATTAACAATGTTTTAAATACCGGCTCAAACTGACTGGTTAAATCGTCCGGTACACCCGGTTATGAGCCCAATCTAATATGGTATAAAAAACTAGATTTTAAAAACATTGCTAATTAACAAAAAAGATAAATTGAAACTGTGTTTATATAAGTATCTTTATGCATGCAAACGAACTTTAGTGAATCGTTTGACGAAAAATTTATTTATGTTTTTTATTTAACAGAAGAATGAGGATAAACAAAATTTTTTTTATTTATTGAGCGAATCTGGACACATGTTTCGTTTGTTTGTTTGGCTAAAGTTAAATGAACGAATATGCACGTGTCATGTTCGATCAGTTCATTAACAAGTCTAGTCACTTTTATAAAACTATGACCATATTACACCTAAAATGGTCTATTGTATTTCAAATTTTGTATAGCAAATTTTAATAAACTTGTTAAGTTTAGATTAATGATGATTATATTATTATTATTATTATTATTGTAGTTACTTTATTCTACACTCATGTCTAGAATTCTCGACTTTCTTCGGGTAAACTCATGTTATGTGCATGGTGCTACACGAGAGAAAAACATCATTGAACAATTAGATTTTAGAGTTAAATGTCATTTTAGTTGATATAGTTGTGTCATTTTTCTAGTTTAGTTTAAATGTTTCATTTTTCACATATAGGTCCAAAAAGGTTTCACCGTTGCCATTTTAGTCCATTGTGTTAACTTTATCTATTTTTTATGTTAATGAGAAGGGCAATTTGGTCATTTTATATGTAATTTGTTAATTAGAATGACAATTCGGCCATATTAAATGACCGAATTGCCCTTCTCGTTAACAAAAAAATGAATGAAGTTAACTCAGTGGAGTAAAATAGCAACGGTGAAACCTTTTTGAACCCATATGCGAAAAATGAAACCTTTAGACTAAACTGATAAAATAGCCCAAACCATATAAACTAAAATGGTATTTAACTCTACATTTTATAAGATAGAAGATGAATTTAACGTTTTAGTTGAGTTGAAAGCGAGATACAACTATGAGAAGTTGAGATAACATTTTAGGTTTATACCAAACTTTAGGATTATTTTTTTTAGAAAAGGATAAGTAACATCTTTAGTGGATGTGTGGCATGAATAAAATTGTTGTATATGTTAGGTGAATAATTATTTGGGTGAAAATATGGTTTTAAGTAAATTATACTTGAACCTATGAATATTTTATTTTATTTTTTGAACGACAAATTATCTACATCGATTCATTGCACCTCCCCATTGGATGTTTGGTTCCATCAAGGCCAAACAATCATTTATTACAACAGGACTCATGCTGGCACAGATAGTGACACGATGTTTAACTAGATAAAACCCCCAAAGACCATCAAGCCAGTTGAGTATCCCCACAAAGTGCAATGAGTAAGACTCGAACCCGAACTTTAAGGGTAAAATCAGAATGCCTCAACCATGTTACCATGCTATCATTGCCTTGAGCCGATGAATTATGTTATGTTTGGCTGAGTTACTTAACTTAATATTTATACATGTTCAAAAGTTTTTTAATTATAAAAATGATTCTTTTAAAGTTTTGAATAAACCTATGGCCTGGGGCGTTTTGCAAGTGGGGAGAGCCACCAAAGCGTCCCATAGCGCCCCAACACCTCTACGGGGGGCGTTATGGGGTAAAAATATTTGAGGGGCGCCTTGTACATAGCGGCGTTTTGAGATGTTTGTTTTCAAAATTGAATTGTTGAGAAACAGTCATTTCAATAAAAAAAATTTCATTTTACTATATATAAATATATTCCACCACCTAAATTCATTTTATTCAAATACAAACTATCTCAACAAAATACTACCACATTTCTAAAAAAATAATTGGTTCTCCATCGGACGATTCGTTCCCCAATATTTATCGAAGATTCTTTTCGTCTGAAGACACCGCGGAGGAGAAAGAAGCGGTTACGAGTGCATGCGGTGCGTTGATACAAGCCAAGGGACACGTTGTGTGTTCTCCTCCACGACCCATATTGAGGCGCACCTATATCTTGAGAGACCGGGAAGCGGCAAACGAGCGTTTGATGAAAGACTACTTTGACCCCACACCGGTTCACAGACTCAACGTTTTTAGACGTCGGTTTAGGATGAGCCAAAGGTTATTTTTGCGCATTAACGAAGATTTGGAAGCAAAGTATGACTACTTTAAGCAAAGAATGGACGCATGACCTGTGGGTTTAGTCAGCTTTCTTTGGTGTAGTCGTGTGTATGAACGACATTAATACCTTTAAGTGTTCACCTTTGTTAGAGAGCTACATTTCTGGAACGATACCAAAGGCCGGTTTTCATGCTAACGTGAACGACTACGAACATGGCAACTATTTGGGCGATGGTATCTACCCGGAGTATTCTAATATCGTTAAGACGTTTTCTGAGACGCTCGATGTTAAAAGACAATATTTTAAAAAATTGCAAGAGTCTGCACGAAAGGACATCGAGAGGTGTTTTAGGGTTCTTCAACAACGATGGCATTTTATTAGAAATCCATGTCGTATGTGGCATAAAGATAGAATTCGAATGGTCATGTATGCTTGCATCATTTTGCATAATAAGATCATAGAGGATGACGGGAAAGCGATATGCCAAAACTACTTTCCAGAAGATGAAGTTGAAGCAACCCAAACAACAATGGAAGAGAGGTTGGTAAATGCTCAACTATTGCGATCTAGGGAAATACATAACGTATTAAAGGCAGATTTGGTCGAGCATGCTTGGGCGATTCGTCCAATTCGAGGCTGTCACACCCCGACCCGCAGCGGAAAAGGTGATCGGGGCATGATTGGGTTATCATCAAAGCTCATGACATTTATTATGCGTTTCATATTCATTAAATACAATTTAATAGAAATTTACAATAATTGTTACAACATATTCTAACTATCAATCTAAGTTTCTTTGTTCTCTTCTAAGGCATTTCCTAGGTTTTCTTTGCTTCGACCTGTTCACCTGTATCATGTGTAAAAATGTTTTGGATCAACATAATGTTGGCGAGTGAATCCTATGGAAAACATTTGAACAAGTTTATTTGAATTGATTATGAAATATGTGCATAACCAAACATGAGTAAAAATAGATGTAAACTTATTCAACAATCATAAGATATTAAATAAAACACACATGAACAATAATGGAACATTTAGAGGCACGCGATGCTCAACTCGTCTCTCACGAGGAACTGAGGGGCCTAATGAATGAATTGCATAAACATGATAATATGAATGACACAACTACAAACAATATAAACTCAATAATACACACATGAACAATAATGAATTTGATTTGAGGCACGCGTTGTTCAACTCGTCTCCCACGAGGAACTGATGGGCTTAATGAATGAGTTTCATATAATTTGACAAAAGGAAATAAGTAATCACAACAATATAACAATCTAAGTTTAGATCATGATGTGGTATGGCACAAGTTTAAATAAACAAGTTAATTATTTTTATAACACATGACACACCCCAAAACGTGTAATTTAAAAGGGGGAGTTGTAAGATTCACTCACAGTGGGTGCGTTCATTTGATGATGTTGAATGCATGCGAAGTGGTTTTAACCACGAGTTAGATTAACCTAGATAAATCGCATTATGGTTTGGTAAGTAAACGGATTTTATTAATCTATTTTAGTAGGATTGTTGGGTGTATTTTTGTGAGTTTAAGGCTATTTTCCAACCTTAAAAATGTTATTTTTAAGTATTTTTAATTGATTTTTAATTAAAATAATTAAATAAAAATAATAATAAAAAATTGATTTTTTTCTGACCGTTGACTGACCGTTGACCGGTTCGAATCGTGTATATAAGTGCGCTGAGTGAGGCTCGAACCCGAGACCTCCCGTACACGTGCACGCAGCTCTACCAACTGAGCTACGTGTCTAACCCGTTATATATCTGATTTTAATTATATTTATACATTAATTAGTTTAAACCGAAAATCATTTTATTTTAAAAACAGTTTAATTGATTCGGACGATGCGCTCCACAGGTCTCGAACCCGGGACCTGTGGCTTAAACTAACACACAGTCCACCGCTGGACTGTGTGTTTAACATGTTATATAATCCAATTTTTATTATACTTAAATACAAACTATTTGTTTTCATTTCTGACTTTATTTAAAAAGGTTAATAATTGTCCGGGTCGATGCAGAAGACCGGACTCGAACTCATGACGTGCGACTTAAACATACACACAGTCCACCGCTGGACTGTGTGTCTAACTTGGTTATTATTCCGATTATTAATATACTTAACATATACCTGTGGCGACTCCGGTTCGGTTAACAAAACAAAAAGGCATTTTATTAAAGCGGCGTGTGTGAAACAGGATTCGAACTCGAGACGTTAGTGTTTATTGTGCACACAGTCCACCGCTGGACTGTGTGTCTAACCCGAGTTATAACTTGATTTTAATTATACTTATATGATACAGTTACTTCGTCTTCTCCATTGAGTTTTAACCAGAGGTGACGACTGACGGGTTCGAAGTGTTGATTTAGGTTTCTTATCGTGTTTCAGTTCATTACGGTGAGATATAGGTGAAAAGAAAAAGAAATTAGGCGAAGAGGTATACCGACTATCTTCCTCTGTTTTCCGGCAGAACTCCGGCGACAGCAATCCCTTCCGGCGACGAGTGTCTTGCAGCAGCGAGTCTCCAGGAAGCTTACAAAGGGTGTGGGTGACTTCGGTATAAGCTCAAAGGGTTCAGTAAGGCTCAGGAATGGGGAAACCGGTTTTCCGGCGACGAACAGAAAATTTCCGGCGAGAGAGTTTTCGCCGAGAAAAGGTGTGGTTTTGAGCGAAAGTGTTTGCAGAGGTTCGAGGTGGTTTTTATAGGGCAAATCGTTGATGAACTTGGTCTGATTTCCGACTGGATTCGTCGGTTATAAAAACTCCGGCGGTTATGACTTTGGTCGCGGACTCAAACATCGGTTATAACCGATATGGCGTTTATGATTTACGTTATAACTGAAAGAAACGTTAAGTTTCGCGAGATTACTGGGATTTCCGACGACTGAACTTTTGGGCGCCGGTTTTGAATTCAGAAAGTCACTTTATGAATTAAATGATTCCAATATTTAACAAACAAAACAAGTGGCGCAGTGGTTTGTGTGTGTGTGTTAAGTTTGTTTGCTGGATCGGTACTGACCTGGGTTCGAAACCCGGCAGGAACAATTTATTTTTATTTTGCGATTTTTAACAGTTTTTCAAAAACTAATTATATATTCCCGTATAATAATTGATTATGTATCGTTTAAAATTATTTTGGGCATTTAATTCGCAACGAAAATTTTGACTGACTGTTCGGTTGATAAACGGAGCGGGTTTGGTAAATCCGTTTTTGACGGATGTTACAGAGGCACTGGTGGCGGCGAAGAAGAAGATTCCGAGGAAGAAGAAGTTGAGGAATTCGAAGACGGGTACCATTCAGACGGGGGTTTTAATGATAGAGAAAACGAAGAGGAAGAAGGAGAGAACGACGACATAAGCGAAGAATAAATGTTTTTATTTTTTTATAGCGTAATTTTTTTAGTGTAATGTTTTTATTTTTATTTTTAGTTTATTTTTTAATGAAATTTGTTTTAAATTTTATATAGTTAGAAATTAATATTCAATAATGGAAAATAAATAATTGAGTAATGATGACGTAGGAGCGTTATGACTACGACATCTAATGTCATAACGTCCCATAACGCCCCCTACGGACGTGACACGCCACATGTCATGAAACGTCTTTAAGAGGCGTTATGACTAGCATATGGACGAGGGTAAAATGCACATATCTACAAGTCTACAACACAACTACTATTTTCAGTGTTGTTTGAAAAGCATAATGAGGGGCTTAGAGTATCAATACTCTTTTAGTACACTTTTTAGTCTTTTTTTAATTGTAACTGGTAACATTCATTATAGATGTTTAGGAATGAGTTGGTGTGTATTAGAACCATTTTAAGTGTAAACATTTAAAAGTCTAGTGTCACATGAGTGTTTCTGTTTGTGATAAAAGTGTGGATGGTAGGGATGAACATGGTATCGGACTGATACTAAAAAATGGAAAAGTGGATACCGGTATTGAAAATAATCGATACGGTACGATTCCGGTACCGGCCTATACTATTTTTGCTAGTAAATCAACTAAAATATTGGTATTGTACTGAAATATCGATACCGGAAAATGGGAAAAGTGGATACCGGTACAAAAAATAATCGGTACGGTACGATACCGGTACCGGTATTTGCTGGTAAATCAACCAAATTACTGGTACCATACTGAAAATACCGGTACCAAAAAATGAGAAAAGTGGGTACCAGTCCTGTACCGAAAATAATAGATTCGGTACGATACTGACATTTACTGATATTTGCCGGTAAATCAACCAAAATATCGGTACTGTACCAAACCATTATCGCTACCAATAAAAAAAATAGATACCGGTATCGAAAATAATCCCGATTCAATACTTGTACCCGATAATAGATGGTAATTTGATCACATGTAAACAACACTTTCTAGCGATTTTGCAAGAGTCCAAGGGGAGCATGTGCAAATTTCCCTAAAATGGGAACAAGTATTTTTTTTTTTTTATAAAATACAGATGAAAAGTTGAAAGCATGATACCCCAAATAGAAGATAAGGTAAGCTCTATAGTGAGCATTAATTCTCTTTTTCTATAATTTAACTAAAATATACTTTTCTTCTTTTGCTTGTTTTTAATTTTTTAGAAACCTTTACATAAATTTTCTATCACTATTTCTATTTACTTATAAACAATTATTTTATTATTTTTCATAGTTTTATACACACTTAAATAATATTTAAAGATAAATAACGATTCATAACAACTCTAACCGATGTTTGGATTATGAAATTAGTAGAATGTGTTTGCTCGTGTGACTACCTTGTCTTTCTTTGGTGAAAATATGGTTTTGAGTAAATTAGACTTGAACACATGACTTATGTTATATTTCGTGAGAAAAGATGGTTAGAAATGGTATCAAAATTTACATGGATGGAAACTTTAATTTAAGAGTAGACTTACTTAAATTGAGGTTCAAATATTTAATTTAAGAGTAGATTATTTAAATTGAGTTCAAATATTTTAATAATGGTTTCTAAAATCATAAAAATGAAATTGTGAAGCATATGGGTTACCATTTAGGAAAATAATACTAATCGCTTAATTAGTTTTTAGTTATTTAGATACGGTTAATGCTTAAAATTGGGTGGTTTTTTTTTTCTTCTGTTGACAAGAAGTAACACATTCAACAAGTGAAGTAACAAGAAGCAACACATTCAACCAAGTGGAAATAGTGTTGATTTATAAAATCGAAGAATTATGTTTGCTTTGTGTCATTGTGTGATTAACTTAGTGAATTAACAAAATCTAAATACATGTATCTTTATTTTGTTGCGAATACGGCTTTAAGTGAATTATACTTAACTTCATGAATATGAAAATATATTGCGTGAGAAAAGGTTGTAAACGGTACACAAACATGGTTGAGAACTTTAGTTTGGTGTGAGCAGGAGCGGACCCCGGTGAAGTCCAGGGTGGGCGGGCGGCTGGCGCACCCCTTGAAAATAAAAGTTTAGTGTATTTTTAGACAAAAAACCCAACCGCACCATCTGAAAATATGTTTGAGTCACTCATTCGCATCCTCCGGTAAATAATTTCGAGGTTCATCAATGTCTAATTACCTTGCCCTCTTTACGTCTTCATAGTTCATACCATCTAGTCTTGACTCTTGAGATGGGTTTGATTCACCAAAAGGAAACTTTAGTAGTTTTACTTTTGGACGAGCGTGAAGCATGGGGATGAGAAACACCTTAGTGTATTTTATATTTAACCAAATATATTGATAAAAGTTAACTTCATGCTGAATCAAGAATATAGAAATATCTTTAATGTATTAAATTATATTTGGTGCTTGGAACGTGTTTTAGGAACCACTGTTTAAATGTATTTTATATTTGGTGCATGGAACATGTTTTAGAAACACTGTCGAATTTATAAAATTATTACAATTGTAGAAGGGACAAGAGGTACTTGCATGATATTAAATATTAATTTATATATGTTTTACATGATAATGTAAAATGGTGTTAGTATTTTATATATAGGTTGTTTTTAGAAAATGACTTTTTTTTTACTTTTAACATAAATTTTTTAATGTTTTGTAATTTAACCTCATAAAATATTTTTTTATCAAATCAAAATTTTTTATCTTTTGCAATTTAACTTCACAATTTTTTTACTTTCAACTTTGCACCCTATACTTTTCATTAGGAATGAGCTCGGTATCGGTACCGAAAATGTTCGGTACGGTATGAGACCGGTATTTGAAGGCAAAATTTGGTAAAAACACCGGTACCGAAAGTACCGGTAACGAAAATGCCAAAAAGTGGGTACTGATTCATTATCGAAAATATTTGGTACAGGAACTACGGTACCGGTAAATGCTCATCCTTACTTTTCATCTTTCATAAGTTTTCGTTTTACCTTTTGTTCTAAATTTCTAGAGTTAACATGGCGCAACGTGCGTTTATGGTTCAATAATCTTACATTTCATTCTAAATTTTGCCAGCTAACACGGCGCAACGTGCGTGTGTGCTTCCACGTTTCTAAGTCTATTTTTTCGTGTTTGACAGGTTCGTCGCAACGCATGGGATTTTATATCGACTTAGTTATTCTTTTCTATGTTTTAAGTTTCGGTCAAATTTCTTCATATTAACACACCGCAATTTCAATGTTGGTATTTGACAGGGTTTTACGCCCCACCATAACGTAAGGAGCGTGCTTAATACTAATTTTAAAACTAATGATCAGTATTTGTATAAATTTTTAGTTTACGAATGTATGTCATAATATATTGTTGTTTTGAGATCAATAACGTAGTTAATAAAGTAAAAAGAGAAATTAATACAAGGACACTAAGATTTATAGTGGTTTGGGTTGATATTAATAAACTCGCCTTTTATCTACTACTCCTTAGTATCCACCAAGAATGTATATTCAATACCAAACTTCTCACTAAGTAAGTTAGTAGTCATATTTAGAGATCATCTCACTAATGACTAATCAGGTAATGATCATCCCCTCTCCAACTTCTCACTAAACAAAACAGGTAGTACTGTCCCTTTCAGTATCTCTCTAAAAAATGAATGCTAGCAGGGCCGGCCTTGGGGTGGCGAGCCGCAACCCCGGCCGAGGCCTGTTTTTCCCGAGGACCTTTTTACTAAGTGACTGGCATTTCTTTTTCTCTTTCTTTCGTTGGTCAACAACCAACAAAACAAAAACGTTTAGTTCTTCACTACTCGTACAGGAACCCGACAAGGGGCTTTGTTTGGTTTTTTTCAGTCGTAGTATTTTCATATGAAGAATAGCGATATTCTTAATAGGGATGTGACTTTTTTCTTTGCTCTTCGACAGCCCGTCACTCGAAGCTCATCTGTCGCGCCCTAGCCGAGCGGTCATCGCCTGCACAAGCAAGCAGATTAGCTCCATCATTCCATTATTGTGCCGGCAGGCCTGGGCGAGCGAGGTAGGCTTAGATTAGAGGGAGGGGGGCTGCGAACGTCCGCCCCATGAAGCGCCGGGGAACCATGCATTCCTTTCGGGCTGGGCTCTCACGTGTCCGGGTCCGATCAGATCAACCAGCGACCGGTTTACGGAACAAGGAGTTAAGCAAGGGCCAGGAGATTGATGAAAGAAACTGGCCGAAGTCAGTGTTGTGTTCAACTCCGCGGTTGGAAGGATTGCTTTCTGCCGTCTGTCTTTTCCTTCTCTCTCTTCTCTTAGCAAAGTAGGCTCAAGTCAAACTTTTGGCTTGCTACAAGCTGGTCTCAGGGACTGCAGTCAGCCGCTTCCCCTGTAGTCGTCAGCTCGTTTTTGACAGATCCGATCGGTGTTCATAATCTGGAGTAAAAGGATTCGAACCTTTGCATGCCGGTACCAAAAACCGATGCGTTACCACTTGGCTATACTCCATACGGCCTGTTTTGGACGGTAAACGGGGAGAGGGGGAAGGGGGAAGCAGGGCTCAAAGAACGAGCCGAGCCGCGCAAGGACGCGGGGTAAGCAGAAAGGTTCTCCCTTTAGGACCGACTACAACAAGCTCACGACTCTAATAGAAAGAAAGGGTAAGCTCTCTACTCTATTTGCTTGCAATGCTATGCCTATCAAAGTTGGCGAACGCTTCTGTAACCTTAGACTCGTTACGCTGTTTGACTGAACTCGTTGGCTCCACGTCCACCGAAAGTAGGTAACCTTCGTCACCGTTGGTTCCCGTAACCAAACCTTTCTTCTCTTTTTTTATTTTTAGAAAGAAGAAGGCTCTGAATCAAACGCAGGAAAAAATCCGCAAGCAGGAGAACTGTACTAACCTGCCGCCGGTTACTTTATTAGGGCTCCGCAGGAGAAGAAAGAAGGTCCGGGTCCAATTTATAATGAAGCGAAGGTCCCCCTTACTCCCTATTCTCTCTTAAATTATAAAGCTCTAAAAAGGGTTGGTTAAGAACTATTGACTGTAAACGATAGCAGTTACAGTCACTCAATGGATATGCTCGCCTTTGGAATGAAGATGGATGAACAGGCACTTGAGCCTGGAACTCATTAAATTCGGGGAAAACATGGAACCGGTCACTATAACGGGGGACGAGACATGACCGCGACTTAAGATTCAAGTACCGTTGAAAAGACTAAAGGAACGGGGAATGACTACCTGTAATAAAGCACAGGCTAAAACGAGCCGACCAGAAGAAGCAAGGCTTTAGATTACCAGATCCTAGACACAATCTTCCTAGAGATGGAGAGCCCCTGCCTTTTCTAGCCTCTCCTTCTTGCTTGCTTACCTAGCTCTTGTCTTAGTGACTCTTCCTCTTTTCTAGGTTTTTCTGAGTGTGAAAAAAGGTAGATTTTTCATTTGCTAATGAATTGGATCCGCCTCGATTCGATCAATAATGGGATTCTTGGCTAGAGAAAGGTTTTGTGACATGGACGCCCAGCTCAACTCGGTCGGTTGGCCCACCTAAGATATTCAAAAATGATCGATCGATTTGATCAAATTTGAAAAAGTATTTCTCACTATTCAGAACAATGGAGCTTTCGATCAAGATGTTCTCCGCCTCCCCCGTTTGGGCTCTCGCTCGAATCGGAACCGGTAGGCTTTCGACTCAATCTAATAGCCTACCTATCGGGCGCCAATACAATAAAAGAGAGTTTGCGCATGGGCTCATTATCTGATGCAGAACTGATGCGAGTGGGAGAATCAATATGGGAGAAGCGGGGATTGAGAGCTTTCAAAAACCAGTGAAAGGAAAGACTTGTTCCCTGCATTCCTTTTTCCAAAGAGAGTCATTAGTGCTAGGGCATAAAAGCTTTGATTGAATGAACGCCACCTTGGTTGTATTGTTTTCAAACAAATCCAATGTTGGGCCGGTAATAGCCGAAGGCAAAAAAGGGGGAGATAGAGAAGAGGAGATTCAGAATAGTCACTCTACTCCATGGATAGTGCACATAGATTCTTCTTTCATTTGCAATTCCTTTCGGGTCGAAAACGTGGGCTGCTGGTGGGGCTATGCCCCTTCTCCCTCTTCTTCCACTTTACAACCGGAATAAGGAACCTTAGAATTCACCCGATGAAAAAATGGGATTTGAGAGGCTAGCGAATCGGAATTGTATGGAATGTCCTACTCCTGTCCGAGCTTTCCGATCAAACCAATCCCTTATTTCAGGGACATCTGTGTTAGGTAGGCCCAGGGATCACTGATTAGTCGAATGAGCCCATCCCTCTGGCCTATCATTTATTGGTCGATCCGGCTGGCGGCTCCTGCGTCTGGGGCCCTTTATACTAGTTTGCTGCTAGGAGTCCCTCTAGTCGAATCCATAATCTATAGAAGTCCCAATAGAAGTTTACTGACATGACTCTTCCATCGACGATCTACTGCTCTCTCTTAGTTGCAGATGCCCCTGCTTTGATTCGAAAGCCCTAGCCAGTGATGAATCCCCAGGAAGAGAGGACTATTGAATTCCTCCTCCCTTCAGTCCAGTTTGAACCCGTCCCAGCAACGAACACTCTAATGGAAGTTCAGCCTATTTATTACTTTTTTTTCAATGTGATCTAGGGCCATACATTTGTTCGATCAAGTAGTTGGTCAAGTCTTCCTTTCACTGGCACAACAGGCTGTGGGATTTAGTAATTCTGGCCATTGACCCCCCTTGTACATTCAGTGGTGGTTTTTCCTGACTATTCTGTCCTGTCACTTGGCCATTCGAAGGTAGACTCAAGTTATTCGTTTGAGGAGAACCCCTATTTTGTACTTGTGTTGGATATCCTAATGGGCACCCTGGCCCCCTTGTTCAAACAAAGGGTTCTCCCTAAGGCTTGGGAATTCATTAGCTAGAGGTACCTAGGGTCCTGTGGGGGTGCCCTAGTGCTAAGGGTCATTCGATTCTTTCTAGATCTCTGGCCTGCATTCGAGGCTATTCTTTGGATCTCGCCAACCAAGGCTTGGTTAGTATCATTGTGCTTAGCAACTATGGGCTCAAGGGTGACTATGACTTCTCTGGCCACTTGTTTGGCCATCGGTGCCACTGTAGCTGACAAGGACTGGTTTCTATTTAGGAGGGAAATTCTCTTCTCGCAATTAGGAGTCAGTGGATGACATCCCATTCTATGAGTTTACTTACGCTGGAGTAAGCAGAGAGTCAAAAAAGTCCAGGTAAGCTTTTCAAGTAGGATTCGAACCTACGCCCGACTAGTCAGTTACCAGCCGACCGCTCTACCACTGAGCTTGAAATAAAAAAGGGTTTTCTGGTGATTAAGGTAAGGTCTTGGGTCGAAAAGTAGGTATTTGAACAAAAATGTAACTAAAAACAACTATTCCAAAGAACCGGTTTCAATAATCTGATATATTTTAAATAGTATATGTAATTTGTATATCCATTCCTTATTTATCAAAACTCTGTTAATGCAGCTGGATACACTTTCTGAAAACAGTCTTAAGCAAGGGCGTAGCTTAGTTAGGGCCAGGGGGACCCTCACTTTTGCTCAGTAGTGCTCGGTATCTAGTTTTTGTATAGAATTTTTTAGGTTTATACGTTGTCGATCCCCCGGTTTTAAAATTTGTAGGTATAATTTTAGGTCTAGTGACTTCCGACCCCCTGGTCGAAAATCTCAAGCTTCGCCACTGGTCTTGTAAGTCCCGAAAACCTGGATCTAACAACGATATCACACAATCACCAAGGATGAGCGAAATCCAAACTTGGTGAGATCCAAGAAAACCGAAAAGATGAAACGAATCACTTGTAACACCTTGTACACGATTCTATTACTTGAATAAGCAAAACCGTCTGGTACAAGATGGAGGCTCTCTAAAGATCTATCCAAAAGTCTAACCCTAGAAATGACATAAGTAGGGATGAGATTGGTATCATACCGGTACCGATACCGAAAATACCGTTACCGAAATTGAGGAAAAGTGGATACCGAATACCATACCGAATTTCTCAGTTCGGTAACGGTACGGTACCGGTATTTCGGTATTTTACCGCATTGGTACCACTTTAGTGTTTTCCATTGTTTTACCTAAAAAATATCATGTAAATCCATCCATCCATTATTAACTGAATTGGAGTAATTTATAGTGGAAAAACTAACAAATGCATGTAGTAAAAAATCAAAAGGAAACGTACATGTGTTCGACTTTTAATGATGATGAAGATGCCATAAACAACTTAGAAGAATTACTTCAGTGGAGTACAAATCTAAATGGAAAACATAAAAGTTATAAATTAATCCAACCAGAGTATCATTACAACATATGGTGAACTTGTGGATAAATTTAATCCAACCAAATATGGATTAAATTAATAAAATCGATGTATATGGTGACTATTACATACGACAGTTTCTATAAGGTTTCTGAAACTTAGTTTTATAATCTATGTATATAATATCAATATTAATAAAATCCATAACAACTTGTGGATTAAATTAATTCACCAAATATGGTGACTATTAACAAAAAACGACAGTTCTATTTGTTCAATCAAATATGTTTGAATATCTTAAAGAAAAGATGGATTTGGATTATGGATTCTCGATTGATAGCAGAGTCTCCCCAGGGGACAGAGTCCCTAGTAGAGTGATAAAGGATTTTAGGTTTAGGTTTTATTATGTATTAATACAATATATTGTAAATGTCGACTCTTCGTAGCCCAAACTAAAAACCCACTGGAATTCATTATTAAATTCGGGTTTAGTACCAGTATTTACCGAAAAATACCGGTACCAATACCGTTAAATACCGATACCGAAATTTGAAAAATCTATTACCGATACCGGTACCATTTATGATCCATACGGTACAGTACGGTACGTACGGTACAGTATTTTGGTAAAAAATCTCATCCCTAGACATAAGCTACTATATATACTCTAGGGTAAGGCCATGCCCCTTATGGGCTTTCCTTGGGTTTGCCTGGCCCACATGGCCCATGGCATGCACAAGTGACCTAAACAGGTCCAAACCTAATACAAACTAACCCATATAATCCCAGTTCGCTACCATAGTCCGTTGCATTAATTTGATACGTCAGTCTCACACTTTTAGGACCTAACAATCTCCCCGTAGACTGATGCATCAAATTGTCTTTATAGCATGAATTCAACAAGTCTTCCATGAAGTCTATGGTTGTCGCTATGCTTTGAGTGTTGTGGAAGTCAGTCTCACATTTCTAGGACCTCACACTTCAACGAACTCTCAGCACTGGGTATATTTCTTCAGCTCTCTCGGTCTGCTTCATATCAAGATCTTTATCAGCTTTGCTTGAAACGACTTTGTCAAAAAGAATGTGAGAGGGGGATTCTAAGCAGCTCTTTTCTTCTTCAACCCTTCTTTTTCAATCAAGCAGGTTCACATGTACTTCAAATGTATTGTCATTGTCAGACGACGACTCGTATTTGGCTCTTCTGACTCTTGTACACTTTGTCATGATGCTTCATGCTTGTTAGCAACTAACAACATCTCAATCTGCATCAACCCCTGTTTCTTAATCTAAATCAAATTTGTAAATACTCAGAAATTTATAAGCAAACATTTCTATGCAACAAGGAGAGTACAATATGAACACTTGGTACATCCAAGCACTTGTACTCGGATCAAAATTCAAATTTTTTCATCTTTTGATGATAAGTCAAATCTTCAAGAATGGTTAAATATTTGGATTTTTGATTTTGTAAAAGCAAGACCCTATTTTTGGATTTTTGAATTTTCTATCTATTTTTTTAATTTTTAAATATGAGAACATAAATAGAAATACAAATAAACTAACTCAACAGCTATAACTAATTGTACAATTGCAATGGGATCCAAATCATTTTTAGGCAGACCAAGGAACACTTTTCAGTGCGAACTTATTCAGACTGGTTAGTGATTGCCAATATGTTTGTCCACTTAAACTTTAACGCTCAATTTTCATTTTTCAACTTCGTGATACACTTAAAGTAAGATTATAGTATAGTACCCGTGTGTTCCTATTCCATGGCATACCCCCGCGATCAAGGTAATCACAACGATTCATCGTAGCAGGTGAGTATACTGAGATCATCCTTTAGCTTTTACAGCGTCGACTATTTGTGAACAGGTCAGTACTTCGTACAACAGAGTGACCAATAAAATCCGACGAGGGTTAGGCAAATACCTTTTTAGGTACGAATTTGGCTTTTCAAGCATACATAATTCTCTCGATGTGAGATTTTCTTCCTCTTCAGGTTTTGGCCTCTTTTTGGCTCTTTTAAGGACATCCTGACTGTGCCTAGATCTGCATATAATCTAGATGCAACAGAAGGACAACCCTGATATCCCGGATGACTCACTAGTAAAAGACTCGAAACTTCAGATGTTAGCTATCTATCAACGCAAGATATAAGACCATAAAATCATACGCTGATGGTATGTTACCCACATGGTACATAGTTCGTTATGTTTGTGTCACTTAATATCTTTATCCGTTTGAGCATCAAGCCTATCGACATATCACATTAGATCCTAGTCTTTTCAGCTACGACACCTAACATGTGTAGGTAAAAACCCTTTAACATGAATATTCATTTCATTTCCCATGGATGCAATAAAATCTTCTTTTCGTTTGGATTTTTTTTGTTTTTCTCCCCCTCCAATAATGCATATGTACATATATCTCCCTATTCCCCCCTAAATTTGTGAATCACACTTTATGCACAAATTTACCTAACAATGAAAATGTATGTACAAAGTTATAAACGAAAGAAAAAGAAAATATATTTTTTTTTATTTTGCTTAACTGTTCCGTCATTAGATTGAAGACTAATCAATATTAAATTTAAAGTACGAAATTTAAATTTTACCTTTTCGCTGATCATATCTTACCTCATTTCCTCCAAAGGAAACATCGCTTGTAAAAAAAATTGAACTTTTTGCAACAATGAAATGTTACCCGTTTTATATCTGGACAACCGCTATCAACACTCCAGAGATTCTCAACAGCTCCTCTTTGGTTGTCCTTGAAAAATAAGAAGATTAGTAAGACACTGGGACCCAGGCTATCGTGGTCCTAGGTTTCCTTAACACATCAAAATAAGACACTTCTTTTAAACACAAGTCCCCTTTCGTTTTGAGGATTGGTGATGTTGCTGCCTTTTCTTTCATTTTCCAAATTTGTTTAGGCGTTTCTAATTTCTTAGATGCCTTTGGCAAATCAGTTGGCTTTTCAACCTTGGTATTTTTCAAAACTTGATTAGGTTTCAAAGCTTGTTTTCTTTTAGCTTTAGCAATATTCCAATCCCCATCAGATGGCTTAACCTTAGGATTCACATTCTTTATTGCCTTAGGTGATGAGACCTTTATCGGCTTAGAATGGTTGTTATCCTTTGGTGTAACCTTCTGATTTTGAGCATAATACGGTACGTAAGGACTACATGTGCAGTTTCGAGCAATGTGACCAGGAATGCCGCAATTGAAGCATGTTTATCTCTTCACATAGAAGGCATTCTGATCAGCATGTGTAGCTCTTGAAGGCCCTGAAGGATGAAATGTTCCCTTTTGTGCTTGATTTCCTTGTATATTTCTTGCAGACGAAGATGAGTTTGGATGTTTGTGCTTGTCGTTTGCAAGGGCCTTCTATGGTGGAGATTTCTTTTAATTCTTCTTCTTGTATTACTTAAACTGCAAGTGTTGTTTGGAAATCTCACCAACCTTCTCAAAAGTTTGTTAGCATGGTCAAATGCATATTTCTCACATTTGCCATTATGGGTCGGCTTAACAAAAGCGTTTCTCACATCACAAGCTTGTTTCGGACTATTGCTGCCCGTAGATGATTTAGGAGAGCGTGATTTTCTTTGACGTTTGGACTCCTGCTTTCTTCGCCTCTGATTTGCTTGTTACGGTTCTTGTTGCATGATCTGATCACTAACAGAAGGTTCAGATGGTTCAGTTTGCGAACTAGAAGCCTTGTTTGTGTCAGTTCTCCCTTCATCAGCTTTGATACAATAGGAGGGTCCTGATTTATCAGGTGAAAGACCAGACCCTCTAGCTGAATCATTAGAAGAGTCATTAGCACAACCTACAATTGACACCTTTTCTGCACATAAAGTAGAAGCATCAGTATTGTTCACACAATTTTGCGTCATTTTAACATTTTTTTAGCAGACTCCCCATGTGTCAGATGCATAATCACTAGGTTTGTCGTACACCATATGTTGTGTTCTCTCAAGTTCTTCCTTGGTTTCAGGCATACTCGTGTAGTTGTGATTATATGGTGGGGAAACCTAGTTGAATCCCAAACCATTCCACTTTTTTCCTTAGTTGGCCAGCTGCACATTGCACGTCTTGAACGAGCTTGTTGGATGTATCAAACTTCTTTATATTTACTTCGTTTTGTTGATACTTGCCAGTCATGAGTTCTAGCTCAGCTTTCACAGACTCAAGTTGCATGTTTTTCACATTGAGTTTATGTTTGTAGTCATGGACCCTAACACTTCTGTTGATTTACGTCCAAGTGGAGCTGAGCTATATCTTTCTTTTGTGCTTTAACCTTTTCTGTCACTTGTTACTTTGTCGAAAGCCGATGCACTGAGCCATTGCATTATTGTAATCATTAAGAGTTGAGTGCCCTGAGCTGTGCAAACTTAATTCTACAATGTTCAGTACACAAAAGATAGTTTGTCATGTCAATAAGCAATTTTGGTTCGTCACTTTGAGGTTGGGCTTAGGGTGCTGGGCTATTGACTGCGGCTTGTTGGGCTTGAGGTTTCTGTTTGGCCACTTTATTGGGTTGAGATTCCATTGCTTGTGCGTATATATCTGGGTTGATTGTAGATGATCCCATAACCAGGATACAAAGGAGTCTCTGTCGTCACCCAAAAAGCTATTCATCTCATTCCTTACTTCCTCTTTTCGCCTCCCACATTCAAGCAAGCGTATCACATAGTTAGCAACAAGATCAACATTGTAGTTCCCTATGAACTCATTCACTTTTCTTTCACTTGATCCCGCAATCTATCAACTCCATTTCCAGAAAAAATACTTTCAAGACAAAGATCATCAGCTTGGGCCGTAGACATCTTCGAATAATCGATATATGTACTGGTAAAAACGTTAAAAAATGTCTGAAAACTTTTTGATCAAATTGTACCATTAGACTCATCTCGAAATTACGAATCCAATGATATATAATGTCAAAGACCTTTTTTGGGTTTTTGTACATTTTTTTCCAAAAAATCACACGAGTCTAATTGTGCAATATGTTTTCAAAGATTATTTGGGAATACCTTTTTGTGCACGAAAACATTTATAACCGAGTACGTCAGCTGATTAAAGTTCTACCTCAGCAATTCCGAACAGTGTATCTGAAATGCAATTCGAAATGAATCGAATGCTATCCAAGATATAATTCAAAATAGCTATCCGAAATGCTGAATTCGGAACATACTCGAACTCGGAACAACGATATATCGAGATGGTTTGCTGATGATCCGAGTTACTTGAATATGATCCGAAATGCAAAGAATATGATCTGAATTTTATCCGAGATGCAAGAATATCATCCGAAATGCAAGAATTTCATCTGAATTCTATTAGAATTGCATGAATATCATTCGAAATTCAAACAGTTCTATCCAAAATGTATCCAAAATAAACCCTAAATTCAAAAGTTTTATCCGAAATGCAACAGTACAATCTGAAATCAACTCGAAATGTAAGCAGAAGATCCGAAATCCTTGAATGTTGATCCAAATGCTTGTTTTTCCGCAGAAACCGAACAAAATTTGTATGATATCAGATCTGAGCCTGGAAAACAGGTTCAAACAGGCTCTGATACATGTAAGTCTCGAAAACCCGGATCTAACAACGATATCACACAATCACCAAGGATGGGCAGAATCCAAACTTGGTGAGATCCAAGAAAACCGAAAAGATGAAAGAACAATACGAATCACTTATAACACCTTGCACACGATTCTATTACTTGAATAAGCAAAACCGTTTGGTACAAGATGGAGGCTCTCTAAAGATCTATCCAAAAGTCTAACCCTAGAAATGACATAAGCTACTATATATATACTCTAGGGTAAGGCCACGCCCTATAGGCTTTCTGCTCTGGCTCACATGGCCTATGGCATGCCCAAGTGACCGAAACAGTTCCAAACCTAATACAAAGTACAAACTAACCTAGATAATCTCAGTTCGCTACCATAGTCCGTTGCGTTAATTTGATGCGTCCGTCTCACACTTTTAGGACCTAACAGGTCTTAATGTCTCCCGTTCGAGGTTGTTAAACCTTTTATTGAGCTTTTAATATCCTAATATTTCTTCAAATTGTTTTCTACATTTTAATCATGATTTTCTAAGGTTTAATATCCTAATATTTCTTTTTAAGAGCTGTCGATTTGCCAAATAGCCCTCCTTGCTCAGCTTATTCAACCCAAGATGTTTAAGGTTTACCAAATTGGCCCACAAACTCTTTTAATTGAATGGGAATTTACGACAAAGACATATAACCATATACATACGAATATGAAAGTTTCTTTTTTTCACTTGATTTGATTCTGTTACGTTTTGCTTATATGAAAATGTTTGTTTAGGTTAGTTTTTTTCTTATATTATATTGTTTAATTGTTTCTTTATGTTAGTACTTATTATTTGTTATTGAGGTTAACATTTAATTACTTGAAAAGTTAAGGGCCTATTGTTTTCTATTTGCACAAAGGCTCTGAATTCCCAGAACCGGCCCTAATGAAGAGATAGTAATCACCTTTTCAAGACCTTTATATTTTCTCTCTAGTTCACCTTCGTGAGTGTTTGTGCACGCTATTGCAATAGGCTTAACAAACAGTGATTCTCTCACTCTCTTCTAATACGTTGAATAAGATTGGATTGATATGCAAGCGATTGGTCAAAATGGTTTTTTTTTCTTTTGGGGGGGGGGGGGTGTGTACCCAATATCAAAGGTGCGATAGTTAAATGTAAAATTGGAATGTCCATCAACAATAACAATTTTCATGTCTTGTTATGTCTAAAATTTTAGACATGTCGTTCCCGGGGAATATGGTGTAGTGGTAAGATGTCTCCCCTATATCCAAGAGGTAAATGGTTCAAATTAGCAAGGCCAGACTTCAGGTATATGAGTATCTAAAGTAGGTTACTTTTGTTGGATTAATTGGGTTCGTTCACTGGTTACAACGGGTCGCGAGTCACGGGTTTTAATTCGATTAGCGGGTTGCGGATATGGAAACAAATGAACCAGGGGTAGATGAGTCATTTAGTATCTGAAGTGTACGTTAACTTGTTGAAGATTTGTCTAGTATTGACTGAGTTTCCTGGATGAGAACATGTGTATTTGAGAAAAATGCAAAATGTGGGTCAATTCATGTTCCTATTAGTTAGGATAGAATATTATTTATTCCTTTTTTTATACGCATGTGCAGACTTTGTATTGTTATATATATACTGGATTTAGTTTAATGAATAAAGGAACCCTTCATTTTTTTGATACAGAAGCTTTCCTCTTCGATATTTGCTGCATATAATTTGTATTAACACATCATTCTTTACAAGAATTGTATTGTGAGTTTTGTGTATGAGTTGAGTGTGGGACCTGATCCAACAAGTTTATCACTAAAAAATTAAATCTTTCTTAATTGTAGAAAATGATATTTACCTTTGTGGTATTTAATTTTGACCATTCAGGACACTTAAAAAGTTATGTATCTTTTCTTAACTTTAGTTTCTATTTGTGCCTTAATTGCCCTTTCGTTAGTTATTATTGCATTTGTGTAATCTATCATTTTTTGACCATTTGATTTTTTAAAATAATATATGGTTTGAGAAAACTTTATTCAACACTTTGACAAAATATAATATAATATATTTATTTTTTCTGTATTATACATTCGGTCTAATTTTTGCGTGTTAACATGTCGAAGCGGGCATGCATGGTAAACAATTTATGTCTACTTTCCATTCAGTTTAACAGTTTCGCCGCAAAGCGCGGTCCATCCCCCTACAACACACCGGTTCTTAAGACGTTTTAGCGTAACTTTTTTCATTTTTTCTCATACATATCTTGTAAATGGTACTTTGGACTTCTAAATCAAGTTTTGATATAAAACACTTGAAACTTTATATAATAGGTTCACTATGTTAGAATTTAGCATAAAAGAGATTGATATGCATTAGGGCCGTCTCCGAAAATCAAAAAATTTTTTTTTGGCCCTTTTCGAGATAAAAAATTTGGGCCATATTCGCAAATATTCATATAATATAAACTCACCAATCATTCAGTGAAATATATAAATACCAAAAGCTAATACTACGATAATTGTTATGAAATAGATAAAACAAATTAACAAAAATAATGTAGCAGAATGATAAAAATAATGTAGCAAAGTTTTTGACGAAATTCCGCATTAACATCTATTTCATTTGCAATTTCTCTAGCTTCATCAAGCGCCTTAGAGAACCCCACTTCTCTATAATTCTTAAAGAATTGAATTAATTTGCCCACTTCATCAATAACAACATCAAGAACAACATGATATGTACCAAATTGGTTTGTGATAAATAATCTATTGAGCGGATTAAGCTCAAAAGAAAATAGTAAAACCCAGATTTGAGATAACTCTCTTTGTTAACTTTTCATTCCTAATCCATTCTAGTAACAACTCATTTCTATTTAAGGAGAAACAAAAGCAATTCAAACTAACACCCATTATATCCTAATATTACGTGACATGAGAATATGGGTAACCCCACTCTTCTCTTTATTTCTTAACAAACTACTTAACAAAACATAAAAGTAAATAAATAAATAACATAAGAAAATAAATCATGTTGCATGTTGAACACCACGTTGGCGCACATCACAACATCTTTTGATTTTGCAACAGTTTGCTCACCACATTCATCTTTGATATAAATATTCTAAACACTTTCGTGACCAAAACTGCTAGCCTTTTTTATTGATTTACTGGATAGTTTTAATGTGACCTTTTGGTGCTAGCCTTCAATCTATGGATTTCACCCCGGCTCCATCCCATCGCTATTGAACATCAATCGTCGTTGTTTAATGTGACCTTTTGGTGCTCGGTGGTTCCCATCTCCCTTATAACCTTATTTTCGATCCTTAATGGCGATAAATCTCATCTTCTCCCTAACCTGCTTTTCGATTCTTACGTCAATTGACCAGATCTGGTGAGATGGATATATTGTTCAAAAAATACAGGGTTCACCTACGAAGATTCAGAAACAAGTAACCCTTAACCTAGGTGCTTCGATTTCGTTTTCTTGCAAGGTTAATTTGAAAATCATGTTGATTTTGTATGTCATAATTCATGTGTTTGGATTGAATTGTATGTTGATAATTGAGAAATTTTGGTTTTCAATGATTTGCTTTGTTGAAATTGAGTTTTATGTATTAAGAAGATGATTTTTTTTTCTTTCTAATGACAATGATGATTGATTACTGTTGCAGGGGTTGTTGATTCATGTTCGAGACACTTTTTTTGGTAATCTAGATTTGGTGAGACTTGATTAATTAGCAAATTGATGCTTCACCAGACTTGATAACTTTTTTTCTAGCTTGTATAACTTTTTCCATAGTAATTTCTTTGTCATATATATATATATATATATATATATTATATATATATATATATTATTGGGAGGGTTATCTTGAGAACGCTAAATATCGCGAGAACCGTGAGAACGAATGAAAAAACCAATCAAAACAATTTTTAATACAAATTTCATTGTAATTAAAATACAACATCAAAATAAAAATTTACAACATCAAATTATTTATTTCTCCCCTCAAAATCACTCTTATTAGATTTTTTACACATGTGTAAATATAACAAATTTACAATGTGTAAATGACAAACTTACACATGTGTAAAAAAAATTATTTACGAATTCACGTAAATTTAAACGTGTAAATTAAATTTCTAACATTGTATTCAAATAATAAATCAGGGTTGTTCACAAAGAGTGGGAGAGACAGGAGTCCAGATCTTATCTTTTGGGATAATAATATTCATGTGGTTTCTTAAATTTCGGTTTCCATAGCTCTAAAGGCCATTTGAAAACGCTATAACATCAACCTTTTTTAGTAATTTATTTTCATCTTATTGTTTAGATATGCTGCTGGAAATGGATTTCACATACATGGCCACAACCCTTGTCTTAAATAAAGCCCGTTTCAAAGGTAATTTCTTTTATATTTTATGTAAGTTATGGATCTCTTACTTTTTTCCAGTGAATGAATTGAGAGGTATGTTCAATGATGCAATGTATCTTCATTTGGTATCAAAATGTGGCCATTTGGAAGTAGGTGTTCAGACATATGGAGGTGGTTTGTGGCATACATTGTTTGACCGTGTTTTGGCGATTGCTGGAAGACTGATCATTAAAGAAGGAAAGTTGAACGATGCATCTTACTCACATCAGCTTGTTATACTTCAAGAGCCCATTATGCGTATTCCATCCCTAGCAATCCACTATGACAGGTAACTTTTTGTATGATCGAAATGGGTTGGGCGGTCGACTCTAAACACATTTTCAGCTTAATTTAAAACTATTAGTGTGTGTATTGTTAGATATGATTATCCACTAGAATGATGTGCCTAGGCGCTCTTTGACTACATAGACTAGAAAGATATTTGTGTAATTTCGTTGACTGCCCATTTTGATTGTCGATTTTGTTAGTCAAAACTGTAGCAGTTTACTAAATATTGTAGAAGTGATATGGTTTTAGTTTCACGGTGATCATGCACGTTTATTATATGATTTATGCAGGTCATGGAAGAAGCGTGGCTGTGACATGTGCTTTATTGGTGGCTTTGGACGTGGTTGATGACCGGAAAAATGCTAAGAAGTTGATTAAACAAAAATGACCGTAAATTCGAATGGATGCTCTCCACCACAAGGCCTTGGAAGAATGATCAAAGAACAAACTATCTCCTCCTAAAACATGAGCCAATATGCACATTTTAAGTCCTTTTTTTATAAATATAAATGTCCCGGCTTTATAAAATATTCAGTCTTAGACATACCTTGAAAGCACCTGTTGTTATAAAACTTCTGTTGCAGATTGCACATGTATAAACTAAAGCGTTAGAGTTGGCCCCATGCTCTCTTTTGCAATAAGAAAATGAAGTAAATTATTTGGTCTAGATTTAATACTATACTGGGTGCACCTATACCTGAAAATAGAGAATCACTCAAATGATTTTTTTTTTTTAATTTAAGGGATTCGATTATGATCTACCCCTAAATCATCATTCTATTCTAATGTAAAATTCTTGTTGATTATCACCACCCTCTTATATGTAATATTTGGAGCATCCAATCACATGATTTGGAAAAAGACTTTGCTTTGGTTCTTTGACCTTTTGACCCTAATCCAGATGCCAAAAATTTTCAGTCTTATTTTCTTTAGTTTATTTTCTATAACAAACTGTATTAAGATCATGAGTGTTTTTATCCGAAAACAATCAAGTTTAAGGAGTGTTTCAGTAAACTCAATCAAATTCTTTTTTTTTTTGTATGAAAGAACCACCAAATTTTCATAATGTGTTCCAATACATGTAATCTTCACACATCGCACAAACCAAACGATTAATAAACTAACATAATACAAGTACAATGATGTAAACTGTCATTCCGCCGCAACGTGCGGAGTTCTCCACTATAGCTAATAAAATAATTAGAATTTCAAAATATAATGTGATTAATAGTTATACTGATACCGGTTAAAATAATGCAATGTGTACATCAAATAGAATTTAATTATGAATTGAAATTTAAAGAATGTTAATACCAATTAAGTCGTTTAAGCTATAGCAAATAGTTAGTGATTCATTCCAAACATGTTGTCAAAATCAACCGAGCCAAATATTATTAGAGTCAGCAGAGAAATTATCATCTCTTCACGTAATGATTCTCACTTTTATAAGGACAATTGGACAAATGAGTTCATTTTCCCATGTGATAATACAAAGGTTTTTCATCAATAATGACTTGATATACATTCATCATATTATCATCATACCTATACTGCTACCGCAACATGCCAACATATGAAATCAGAATCACATACCTGCAAGAGCAAGAAATTAGTTTATGATGTTCCTGCTACGCCGCTGCGATGATGATGAACGATGATCTGCTCCTGCTACGACGTGTGCGACGATGATGAATTGATGATCGATCCCCTTCCTGGCTTCCTGCTCCTGCTGCATCGCTGAGATGATGATGAACAAAATTACAAATAAGTGAATAACCCCTGCGCTCAACCTGCGACGTTTTGTTTCCCAGTTACGCCATTTTTTGGGCTTGTTAATTGGGTTTTTAGAACTTTTAAGCAGACCCGTTTTTAGAAACTTTGGGTTTTTATTTTTTAACCAGGCCCTTACTTCCAGATTATATATATATATATATATATATATATATATATATATATATATATATATATATAATTTAAAAATTTCGGGCGCAGGCCCATCCTGCACCCCTTGTAGCCGGCCTTGATATGCATGTCTTTTAAACTTAAAGAACAATCTTTAAGATTTAAATTGCAAAATCTAAAATGATGTTCATCTTTTGTCTCTTACGAGTTCGTTCATGAAATGAACAAGTAAGTACCGGATCGGTGGATCCCTCATTACACATATAGGTCTAAATTGCGAAAAACATAAAGACTATTAGGTTTTGTTGTAAAACAACGATCTACTAGCAACAAGTATATATCAAGTATGTAAATATAAGAACATAGATTATAGAGATGAAGAGAGAATAGGTAATTCTGTCACTAAGGTTCAAATGATACAGAGAATAGTAATTCTTGTCATAAGTGTGTCAAACTGAATACAAGAAGCCTCTATTTATAGGGCCATAACATTATTGCAAACTTAATGGTGAAATTAAAAACCAAATAGAAGTATTGGAACCATATTTATATTCATAACACTCCCCTTGATTATTAATGTAATATGTTTAAAGGTGTTGTCTCATTAAAAACCTTGTTTGGAAACCTGGTGGGATAAAACCATAACTGATGGAAAAAGAGTACAACACAAACGATATCTAATGCTTTTATGTTTAATACTTTTGCCAATTTATTGGGAATTTCATAACTTTACTTTGTTGTATATGTCTTTTAGTGGCTATAAATATTGTATTACCAGTCTTGAGTAAAGTAACCGAAAGAGTAAAGTTGTGTATTATTATCATTCTCATGAAATTTTATAACATGCTTAAAATGCTCACTTATTTACAACATTTTAGGTAAAGAAATGACACCCACAATGTGAGATTCCCTAAAGCTCATTATAAATATATGGAAGCTTGTAAGAATTACACGATAAATCTTAATGACTTGATTATGTAGTTGCTTCTCGATTTACACTATGTGATGAGAAGATTACTTATAATAAAAGGTTGAATTAAACAATTTCTATTTTTCAAACCTCAAATATGCTAGCTCCTAAAGTAGAAATATTGTTAAGGAGGTTTGTAATGACCACCATGAAAGTTTTGTGGTTCTAATCCATTCCATGAGGTGAGTGTGATGATAAATGTGGCGTAAGGTCATGATCATGATATAACTAGGGAAGTTATAATGACACTACCATGGAAGTTGTGTGGTTATAATTCATTCCTAGAAGTGAATGTGATGACATAATGATCTACAAATTTCATGATATTGTACTTGAGGAAATTATTATGATACTCATGTAAATAGTGAGATCAACCTTATTAATAATGCAATATTATACAATGATCGTTATAAAGCCGTGATCGTGCTAAATTAGGAAATAGTAATAATCCTCATGTTGATAATGAGATCAACCAAAATTAATATTGAAAACAACCATAAGAACTGGCACACAAAGGGAGTGATTATACGAGAATAATATATGAAAAACATCTATAACATGATTGGTCGTGTATTATGTAAGGCCCTAAGCTGATTTAACTGAAAACACGCAATAGAATGCTTGAAAACCATTTAAAATGACTCTTTTATAATAATTACATCCTTCATTCTTGTTTAAGAGATAAAATGCAACATACGTTTACAAATCTACATGACTACACTCCCGTACAATCCATGTTCTGACTCGATCTTCAACTACTTGCATTCCATGATAATGATGATCCATGTAACCTTCAATCACCATATTCACCCACATCATAGGTAATTGGTTACCTCTTACATAAATTAAAACATATACATAATTAACATCCATAACGCATTCATTCTATATATACTAATCTATCTGGTTATATTTTCCGAACTTAATCATTGCATTACGATGTCGAATCTTCGAGAGCCAGTTGCACTTTCCTTTCATTTCATTCTCAATAGTAACGTGGTTGCATCGTTAAATCTCATTCCTATTAAAACCCACGTATTCACATATACGTATTCCATTAGTCCACGTATACTAAGTTCCAACCGCGCATACACACCTTACTATCTAAACACATGCGTACAACTTACATCCTAACACATTCATACATGCAAGTCCTAGCTACATATATCAATACATACAAATCCCCTATGTTCGTGCACTAATACAAGTCCCTTGTACTTACATTCACTTTGATTCCATACATAAATACATACATATTTCATCCTTATACATACTCATATACAAGTTCCATCCTTATCTGCACCTCACAAAAAACTATTTGGTAAGGTTGGGGTGCATTTCAGAAGCTTAACGGGGCTACAGGGTCCGAGGTTGAAGACCTGAAGAAACGGCGGAAAATGGGGTCCTCGGCCTAGCTGACAGCCAAAAATTCGTTGCCGACGCCGACGCCCCTAGTGTCGCCCAGATTTCGGTGATGCATATGGTTTCTAGATATTTAAGTACTTAATCTTAATTAGGGTGATTAGGGAGCAAATCTAGCCTCAGATCATTAACTAGGACTAACTAGTTAACATATTTCAACATGTGATGCATATGGTTTCTAGATATTTAAGTACTTAATCTTAATTAGGGTGATTACGGAGCAAATCTAGCCTTAGATCATTAACTAGGACTAATTAGTTAACTAGGAAATGTCTTGATGATGATTTGATGCTAATATGGTCATTAGTTACGCTAATAAATAAGTTAGAGATTAATTTAGTGATATTAACCTGTAGTTATTATTTAGACACCTTAGGATATCTCATAACCATTAATAGCACTTTGTGTGACACAATGTTATCTATTGATTATATATTGGTGTTCGTTGACGAAAAATTTAAGTCTCGTTTCTAAAATCAGACAAAAATAACACTTGTACATTGTTCCGAAAATTAGTGTATTCATAATTATTCCCGATATGTTTCTATCCCTCTTTTCCATTGAGCATGTAATAATACCATGATATAACGTTCCTGACATACTGGAGCCGTTTCTACATAAAACTCGTTATCCGATAACTTACCAACGTATTGACTCAATTAATATATAATTAAGTCTAAATGCACATATTATATAAATAACTATGATTAGGTTATACGAATATACTATTATTTTCTTGTTTGTCACAGAAGTACACGATTGTTCTGGGGCATCATTATGTGTATCTTCCCAACTCCCATTTGCAATTTAAATGGGCTAAGGAGAAGTAATTACTAAATAGGAATATTTGGGTTTTCTGTTTTGGTATTAAATAGAGGAATTAAGAGATTCACAAGAGAAACAAGAAGAAAAAAAGTATGTAACAATGTTTTAAATACCTGTATGAACCGGTTGGTTATATCAGTTAAACTGAATATCAGATACGATTTGGTACGATAAAGACTTGTAAAGTTAGAATATGGAATGTCTTATGTACTGACGGTAAATCTGGTTCTACTAGTTCAAATCGTTGAACCAGTTTACATTATCTTAGAATTTTTTTAACTTTAATAAAATACGATATTAAGGTAATATTGACTTTGCCTATTCTGGTAATTAGTGTAGTACCTTCCATTCCCATACTCCATCACCGTTGAAACTTTTACCAACCCCTTCAATGCAATATTGTTTATAAGTAATCAAAATGCTCTTAACATGTTGATATATTATAAGAAAATTGTTGTTTGTTTAGATAAAGTTATGATCGGTTACATAAATCCTATCTGAGATTAGATTATTTTTAGATGAAATTATATTTTATAGAATTATAGGGTTAAGCTTGCAGGTACAACTAGGTTGAACCATTTTAGAGCCTAATGTCACACCCCAACCGATGGCGGAATCATCGGGATGTGGCACTAGTGACGAGATTGTTCGAGAGGATCCATAAAGACTATTTTGCGCGACAATAATTAATTAAGTTCAATTTCATAACACTAAACAAAATCCATAAATAAAATACAAAATTTGTTTCAAACATAACAAAACACAACTAACTTAGGCGTGTATCTAGGGCCTAATCCGTTTTCAGCATAACGATCCATCAACCTGTTACATATGTTAAAATAAAAGTCAATACATAATGTAAAGGTGAGTACACATATTTAGCATAGTAATAGCAATAAAGCGATTTGTGAAACCAGCATGCACTAACGTAGTCATGTGAACATATATGTTAACAAACCCCGAAACTAACTAACCAATTAGACCGCGAGTGAGTATGCACGATGCGTGTCCACCGACGTGACCACGCACGTAAACAGAAAAGTAAAGCGAACCTTAACAACCCCCGAACCTATGGGTGGCGGTCAACCTATAGCTGCTATCATGTTAAGGATGGTAGGCAAGTCTCAAGGCATACAAATAACACATAGCAGTTCAGCGTTTCATGTATAGTCATGCGAGAGCAGTTTGCGTTTTAAAGAGTTTTTGCGTTGTGTGTAGTGTTCGTTTGATAGGGGAAGGATGTAACACCCCAAAGTGCGTTAAAGCGAAAAGGGGTCAAGTATACTCACAGCAAGTGCTTAATAGCGAGTCACGAGCGAGATGGAGTAGGGAAAGAGCGTTGGGTCAGCCTGCGCGTAGAAACAAAAGTGCATCAGTCTTCCATAGTGCTGAACGGTTGAACGGAGAGTGGTGGGGACAAACAGATGGGTCGCACGAGGCTTCACTCACACGAGCATCACCCTCATGTGAGCCATGCTTCACACAAGGCATGACTCATGCGAGGCATCACCCTCGTGCAAGTCACCCCTTCGTACGAGCAATGCTCGTGTGAGTGACCTGTCTTTCATTGTCCAAAATGAGTGTTTCATGTCGTTCTTCGGGAAAGCGAGTGTTCATCCCTCCAGCCTTAGGCTACTGATGAACCTTGAGCCGGAGGGGTCTTTAGAGTGAGCTAGTCTCTTATGGAAACTCGGACTGGGTCATACGAACCCAAAGTGGTTCGTGCGAGCCAGTCCAGTTTGCACAAGTGACTGTTCTTGCATCTTGGTGCAACCGAAACTGAGTTTTCGTTTGAAACAAATGTGATTTTGAGTCCATTTCAGGCAGGTTTCGTCACCATTCCGTCCCACTTATCTAGTGAACGAAACATATGTCGGTTTAGTCCCTTTTTGTGTAAAAATCGAGTTTCTAAAACAATTTCTTTGAATCAACACTTGGTGAGCTTGAAACAACAAGGTTTCTAACTTTAGAAGCCAAAGCTAGCTCAAATACACTCGTTTAAGTGTGAATCCGCGGTAAAATCAGAAGGTTTTATTAAAAGATGAAGATTTTCATAAACAGAGAAGCTTAGTTAAAATCGGAGATAATCTCGTATAAAATCGTTGTGATTCGCATGGAAAACGTAGTGTTCATACTTGGAAATAGAGAAATGTGTGTAGGGAGAGTTCGTGCGAGTGACAACAAGTGGGAGTGCATGTGCTAAGTTGTAACACCTTGTAAAAACCCGTCCTGTAAATTACGACACGTGTCCTGCTGATCCTCGTATGCCACGTGCTAAAACGAGAGGGACAAATGCATCGTTATGTTATTTTATAACCTCTGAACGACAAATTAATAAGATAGGGACTAAAAGTGTCAAAATGCTCAAACTAAGCCTCTGAGTGATCTTTTAACGAACCGAGAGTGTATAAGATTATTCATACTCTATGTGTGACTATTATATGCCAATGAAGGCTTTACGCACTAATTATGACGTTTCACGCAAGTTTGGAAGTCCAGGGACTATTCCTGACAAACTGGAAAACTTGTCGATTCTCGTATTTTGATATAAGACCCAATATATGGATCTAAATATATTGTATACAACAAAATCTTGTTTTTTATTAATAAGGATGCGGGGATGTCCGTCGTTGCGAAATTTCGGTCGTTTTTGTGTCCGTTTAAGCGTTTTACGCATTTTTGCGAAACGCGCAACCGTACAACCGAACGAACCAACATCGGAATATTTCCGGACATAATCCAAGTCACATTTTCCTTAAAACCTTTATTGAACCTTGAAATCAGGTTAAAAGGGGTTACGGGTGACAAAACGCGACGAAACAAGTTCAAGGGCCAAAATTGTCAAAAAGTGAAACTTATGCATGCTGACCTAGGTCCTTACGAACCGTATGTATAGGACCTTACGGTCCATATGTATGTCTGCAGACCAAAATTGCTTGCTTATCAAGCACAACTCTCACAATTCGACACCTCTTTTTTTTTTTGCCACTCTTAACCTGGTTTTGACACCTCTCCAACACTTGTATTGATCCTCTAATCCCTTATTAACACCTGGAATGATCCTATCAATCCTCAATCATTATGAATATGTGATGAACATATGGGTTCAAGTTTTCATTTTTCTAATCCTTTCACTAATAGTCAATTCTGGAGGTTCCTGATCACTTAGGAGTTTTCCTGTGAGTTTATTCAGTTCATAGGATCATTTGTAAGTGCTCTTTTCATAGTTTGTTCTTTGGTTTAGATTTTCATAGCCAAAAGTCAAGTGTTTTCGATAAACGCTTTGACTTTCGATTAAAACTATTATGATCCAGCCGTGGATCAATCGAATGTGGCTATATGATCGTAAATAGGTAGTGTTAATCCCTCAAAAGGGCACCTCCTAATTACCACGTTTGCTAGATCAATTGACGAGTCAAAATATATATTTTAAAAGTCAACGCGTCAGATTTTAGAAATATTCATAAACTGAGTTGAAAGGCTTTCTAAAATATGTTTTAACACATAAACAACTTGGTAATAAATATTAGAACATGTGTAAACAAGTTCGGCTCGTCAATTTCAGTTTTAGGATCGATTTACAATCGAAAGTCGTGAAGTTTGACTTCTGCGTTGACTTTCGATTATGAACTGATTTAGATTAGTATGCTTCTTTTAAGGTCTCGTTATGATCATATTATGATGTAGCATAACCCTCTGAGGTTATATTACATGATAATGATAGTTATCCGAGTCTTATGCGAGTTTTCGTGAAAATGCCATATTTTGACTATTTCGCCATTTTATTTATAAATGAGGTTTAAATGCCAATGAACCTGCAAATAAATTAGTTACTGATATGTTAACATGTTTAACATATTTTGATGTTACAGATCTGATTATAAATCGAATTTTCGTAATATATCGTAAATTAAGCTTTAAAATAACCGTGAAGCCCTTTCGGCGCGTAGAATGGTTTTAAACATAATTTTTCATACCAAACTTATTGTTTACTGATAGTAGGTTATTTTGGGATATCATTTCAGTTTGTAAACCGAGTTTATGCACAAGTTCTTGTATTAATGTGTTAACATGTTTAACATATTTTGATGTTACAGATCTGATTATAAATCGAATTTTTGTAATATATCGTAAATTAAGCTTTAAAATAACCGTGAAGCCCTTTATGGGGCGTAGAACGGTTTTAAACATAATTTTTCATACCAAACTTATTGTTTACTGATATTATATCATAATTAGGTTATTTTGGGATATCATTTCAGTTTGTAAACCGAGTTTATGTACAAGTTCTTGTATTACGCTCTTAAACAACGATAATGCCCTTATAGCACATAAAATGAATTTAAAGCATGATTTACATACGAAATCTTTTACCTACTGTTATGAAATATTAAATAGCATATTTTGACAATATAAACCTATTCATAACTTCAGTTTTCACATAATATCGCAAATATCGTCATTTAACGACTTTTACGTCTTTTCGGCGCATAGTTGGTTTTAAACCATATTTACCAACCAAGACTTGTTACCTACTGATTTTATAACTCATTTAAATTATTTTATAGTAGGTACATAATATAAACTCAGAATCCCAAATAAGCTTTCGAAACTATCTGTGAATTACCAAAATGCCCCTTCGGTGCATCGTTCGAACTTAAACTATTAAAGACACATATATTCGATATCCTACTGATATTATATCATACATAAAGTATTTTCACAAAATATATGGTCGTAACATCAGATTATACGCAAGTTCCTTTTATACGTCGCTAAATGACCAAAACGCCCTTATAAGGCATAGTTTGATTTTAAAACCATAACGGGCATACAAGTTGATATCCTACTGATATTATAACTTTTTTTAAACTATATTGGCATATAGAACTCGTTCATGACTCATCTAGTTACGCGGTATCGCTTATATGTGTACGGCTAAGCCTACGAGGCTAGTTTACGTAATTTAACCAAAACGGGTTTAACCTTATCATTTTTATCTCAAAATCCAGAATGTTAGTAGTTTACTAAATTACATTCTGTTCCGGTCATCGCTTAATCAAGTTTATCGTACCGTTCTTAATATTTTAAGCTAGCCGATCCAAGTCAATGACTTAAACAAGATCCGCTAGCATTCTAATTGGTTATTTATACCATCATTCCAGACTAGGGCCTTCCGGCAAATTGTACCTATGCTTAATTAATTGGATACGACTGTGCTTATTATATTTCTTGTATTAAAAGGATTGCTAAGCTCAGGTAAATACTGTTAACCTATTTTCCCCTATACGGGCTTGGGATACGGTAAAATATTTACCGCATGGCTGGGTATGGGATTTGAAGACCTATGTGTCGAGAATATCAAATAATCCGTTTTAATTCATATTGCTTGAACAAAACATTGGGGGTTAATGCTACCGTGTCCTGGATATCCTTGACTCATTTAATTGTAAGTGGCCACGACCTAAGCACGGGGTGTAGGCATACACCTGACAGATGCGAAACGGTTTAAATAAATATTACATAACCCAATAAGGGTGTTCCCAATAAGGGAATAAATTATACATTTACAACCCAGTGTGGGTTTTCCCAATAAGGGAAGAGGTGGTGTGTTGGTTAATCATGAACCGGCATAGATTCCGGTCCCCGTATGTATGTCAACTTATGTAAAACTGATAACATGAGATGTTTGTCCCAAGTTAAATATTCAACAAATGTACCAATGTGTACATAAATGATTTTGAAAAGTTTCAAAATGTTTCAAAATGTGTCGGTTTATTGTATTCACCAGTGAAAACTGACGTACTTTTAAAATAATTAAATTACATGTACAAATACGTAAATTGGCTGGAAGCTGCTCGGTAGCAACATAGAGGATCTTGCAAGTCCTTAGATATGCCAAGTCTGTTAAATTATCTTTTGGATGTATCTTCGATCCGCCTGTGGATCTTCATTACAAACCATTGTCATTATATTTTGAACTTTGAATATTTCGGTTTGTAATGATATTTTAAATTCAAGACTTTTGCTGTGCTATTTTATGTTATTTGGTTATGATAATATCAACATACGTCACAATATTCCCCTCCGGGCCCACCGGGTTACACGTGGAAATCGGGGTGTGACAGGTTGGTATCAGAGCCAACGTTTGAGTGAATTAAAAACTAGCCTTTTGTGTTTAATCTCAAATGACACAATAGCATATTCCTTATACTTTCCGAGTCTAGACTTAACATAGGAATGCTCTCATCCCCATTAAGTATCTTGTTTTCGATTTTATGTATTTCAGAAACAAGTCGCCAAGCAAAGAAGCCATTGATGGATATTATTCTCATCCAAAGCCATGGAATGCTATGCTTCGTACTACGGCAAAGATAAACATGTGATCGATTTGTAGTAAAGACCTTTATAAACTTATTACTAAACCCAAACCTATTAAAACCTTTAACCAGACTTCAGAGTCCATACCGGAGGTCCCTGAGGCTCAAATTTGAAAGTCTGTATCTGTGGAGTCCATACCAGAGGTCCCTGAGTCTCCAACTTCAAATATAATACCGGTGGATACTTATGACCCATATTTTACACATCTGAGTTCATGGAATTCTAAAACATTATGCTTGCCAAACTCCAGTCCGTGATCTATTTTATTCTTTAACGATTGAATCCTTAAATTCTACATTTACAACAAAACCCGATTCGAAGTTATTACACTATCTATTAAAAACCTTTGTGAAAAATGCCATACGTGGCAAGCAAAGAAGAGGAACAACAAAGAATGGATTAAGAAGCTTCAGAGGAATCCTTTATTTTAATTGTATTTCATTTTCCTTTGAGTCCTTATGTGGACATTTGTTTATTAAAGTCCCTAGGTGGACATATTCTTAGACTTAAGTTCCTTTGTGAACACGTTATCTTATTATTGTTTCTTTGTGAACATACTATTTCAATATAGTCCCTTGTGGACATGTTATTTCCTTTAGTCCTTATATGGACATATATATTCTTTTAGTCCCTGTGTGGACTTGCGTGCTTTTAAAAGTCCCTGCGTGGACAAGTTAGATATTAAAAGTCCCGTGTAAGGCACTATAGTAATTTCCTAATGATTATGGAAAGATTTGGAATTTTTATCGTTAATATATATATGTATTCCGCTTCATCCTTTGTTCATGATCGTCTCGAAATTTATGATCAGCTATAATAAATTCAAAGATCTTCTTGATGGTTTACCCTAGCCAAGTGGCAAGACCACATTAATTGGCAATTTTGGTAGTTAAGGATGACTAGCCCTTCTACCATGATAGTTAAGGTTGAGATTTTCCCTTCTAGCTAGAGGTGGTGAACTACGTTCTAAGCCTCCTAGTCTATGAAATCATGACTAGCATATTTAAACCATTTTAAGACAATTATTCTTTATTAGCATTCAAGTAATGTTAATACTTTTGGCATTGCGACTTGAGGAACCACACTAGCCGTCTGGGTGAAGGACTATGCCCAAACCTTATAGCCTATGTGATCAATTTGATCCCGGCTTATATCATCAATACGATGACCATGATTTAACATGCTTTTGAGATGTCAATTGTTTTGCCTACGGGCCATATAATATCGTCATTTATGACAACGACAGTTGTGGTCTACGACCCCCTGTCCAAAGGTAATGAACTATGTTCAAGCCTTAAAGCCTGTTGATCAATAAGATCGTGGCTTATATACATATATTTAATTTAAAATGTCCTTGTGATAAGGCCTCGTGCCGTATTTTAATGTCCCTTAGTGACACGGCCTTTCGTGCCAAACTTATATGTCCATTAGTGACTAGGCCGTTTGTGCCATATCTATATATCTTTATTAACGAGGTCGTTTGAGCCATATTTCTAAATCTTTTGTGACAAGCTTACGAGCTACTTAAATTGTCATTATGACAGCGGCAGATATGACTTTATGATCCACTGCCTGATATTTTTGGACTATGTCCAATCTTTTAAAATACCTGTGATGGTCCTATGAGACCCAGGTTATATATATAAATATTAGACATTCATTTAAAAGTTAAAGCCTGACAGTTGTGACATCAAGCACACTGATCCAAAAAGGTCAAGGGATTTATATATCCAACTTAAAGCCAATATGGTTTAATAATATCATGACATTTATACAATGAGTCATCAAATGTGATTGATCAACTAACAAATATAAATTGGTGTTTTGTACCAAGTAAGCAGAATATGGCAAATTCTAGGGAGATTAGTAGTAAGCAAAATGACGATAATGTTGATGACCACATTGTCATAAGTAAGAAGGACTTACAAGCTTTAATTGCCACGGAGGTTGGCAAGGCTATAAATGCCTATAATGAGAAACAACAGGAGTCGAGCGCTTCTCACTCCAAACATTTATCAAACACTCATCAATACCTCGTTCAAATCCTAGGGATAGTGAGGTACACTCCTCAAATGTGAGGAGTAAGACTGAGAGACAGGAACATCATGATGAGATGCATTCCAATAAGGATGGATGTTCATACAAGTACTTCGTATATTGTAAGCCCGTGATTTCAATAGGGAAGAAGGGGCAGTTGAAGCCCTTAGATGGTTAGATGAAATAGAAACCATAGTCGAGTCAGTGGTTGCGCTGACAAAGATACTGTGAAATTTGTATCACAATCATTTAAGGGCGATGCCCTAATATGGTGGAAAACTATGGTACAGTCTGCTGGAAAGGTGTATCTGTATAATTTGAATTGGTCCAAGTTTGTGGACCTGATTAAACAAACATATTGTCCACCTCATGAGTTGGAAAGGATAGAGACGGATTTCTTATCTCTATCAATGAAGAATTTAGATTGTCAAAAGTATGTGACCGACTACAACTCCTTGTCTAGGTTAGTGTCATACCTAGTTTCCCTTGAACCAAAAAGAATTGCTCGTTTTATTGGTGGTTTAGCGCCAGAAATTAAGGGAAATGTTAGGGCTTCAAGGCCCAGCACGTATAGGTTGCTGTAGACCTAGCTCTGACTCTCACTCAGGATTTAGTGAGACAGAAATCAGTCAAAGCTGAGACTGATGGGAAAAGAGAAAGGGAGAAGGATAACTCTCAGAAATCTATGAAAAAGGGGAAATTTGGATTCAATAAGAACCAGCAAGATTCGGAGGAAAAGCCTACATGCAAGACCTGTAACAAAAGGCACTAGGGACAATGTCGAATAGACCAAAAGCCAAAGCAATGTGGTATCTGTAAAAGAACTGGTCATCAGTCCATGAATGTAGGAACATAGAGAATGCGGTCAGCTTCAGCTGTGGCGAGAAAGGCCACATCAGTACTAACTGCCCTAAAGCTACAAAAGATAATGCAGCAAAGCCTGGAAAGGCTAAGAAAGGAACCGCCTAGTAAAGTCATCAGGTTACCTTTGATCAAGGGTATATATATATATATATATATATATATATATATATATATGTATATATATATATATATATATATTATGATATATATATATATATTTGTTAAGAGTCCTGTTAATTTCAGGCATAATAAGTTTTCCAAACCATAGTCTAGTAAACTCTCGAATATGTTCATGATAACTCGATATTAAAGTATAAGGTAGAACCTACCAGTGAAACCATAAAAATCGCTTCTTCTTGATGGATGCTATTATCCATAAAAATCAGTTATGCTCTTCCTTCGGTTGAAGTATGAAAAATTCTATTATTTTTATTATTTAAATTATTTTATTTATTTATCTCATTAATTTCTATCGACTTCGAATGCCAACTAGTTTGATAGAAGCACCATATGATAATTGGCAGTATCTTAGTGTGTTCCATAGATTGCCTTCATGCCTGATCAACATGAAAGTTTAATGCATGGAACCACAGGATCTCCCAACAGTCATATTGTACTAAAATCAGCAAACGATATTCAAGGAGATATTCCGTATCGAGATGCTTGAGTAGGTGTCTCTACCCAAGGCATCCTAATGTATTCGAGGGGTGGATATTTCATTTATATGGAGCAGTACTACACAAATTATCTCCTGAGAAAACAAGTGGAATTAAGACTGACATCATATCAGAAGCAAGACTTATTGCAAAAGCTTCATATCAACTAATACCGAAGGAAATAGAATAAATTAGATCCTAATTGAATGGACTTCTGAAGAAAGGCTTGCGCAGCCTAGCTCGTCACTTTGGAGACTCTGGTAATGTTTCATTAAGAAAGACGGTCCAATGCGGTCATGCATTGATTGCCACAAGCTTAAAATGTAAAGATTAAGAATCGTTAATCTCAGCCCAGGATCGACGATTTGCTCGACCAACTATAAGGGTTAGGTAATTCTTTAAGATTGATTGGATAGTAGTTGGAATGACCATCTCACCCTAGTTAAGTTCTCCTATATATTAATTGTTATATAAATACCAAGGCTGCTCCCTTGGAAGTCTTGTATGGGAGAAAATGTCAAACGCCCGTTTGTTAGGCATAAGTTGGAAGGAACCAACTTACAAGACCTAAGATTGTCTTGGGAATCATGGATAGGATAATGCAAATCCAAGATCTGTTTCAAAACTATCGAGGAACGGCAGAAGAACTACGCTAACAAGAGTTGTAAACTTTTAGTTCCCAGTAAGGGACAAAGTCCTATTTAGGCATCACCCTAGAAAGGTGTGGTATGCTTTAGTTAGAAGGACAAATTAATCCCAAGATATATATATGACCATTCGAGATGATCGAATGTGTCGGGACTCTAGCTTGATGTTGGGATTGAACCTTTGGAAAGCAACAGATGATACATAGTTCAAAACACACCATCCGAGCTTTGATCCAACCATCAGAGGTTCAAACCGCTGATGAGTATTTACTGCTTTCAATAAACACATTGTTTCTATCCTCTGACAGAAGAAAGTCTCAACCGCTGATAGAAGATCACAAGAACAGAGGATAGCCAACAGTGCTTATTTTAGTATTGATTAATCAATGTAACAGTGTATGCACTGATAGTTTAGTCTAGGCAGTGTTTGTAGTTAGTTACTTTTTGTTAGCTGTCACTATCAACCCTGACGTCATTGAAGGACGATCAGTGGTTAGATAATTAGTATAAATAGGCGCTCAATGTAACAGTTAACACTTATCTTCTTAAAAAGATCAATTTCACTTATCTTCTTCATTTCTTACTATCAAACGTTGTTATTGGGCTAAGGGGGAGTTTGTGAATCACATGCAATAGTTTAATTATTTGAAAGCATGATGGTGATGAAAACAAACGACTGATTGATTGTTGTAAAAGTTCTCCATTAATCCCTGCATTTATTTTCTGTTTTCAATCATTTTCCATTATTGAAACAAAAACAACAATCATTCAAACATAGATCCTGTCAATTGGTATCAGAGCTTGGTCAATCGATTTTGATTTAAAAGTCAAATTGATTTGAACAGATCAGCTCTTTGTTGCTAATTTCGTTTGATAAGTTTTGTTTGAATACAGAGTTTTATTACTACAAAAGTTTTTAAAACACAAATCTGTTGTAAACAAGAGAATGGCAAAAACACACCGGAATCCAATATTGGATCCTTGTTCAAACCACCTATTTTGAAACGAAATGAGTATTTTATTTGGCAACGTAGGATGAGTCATATTCTCGCTCAACAGAACACCGTATGTTGGAGATCCTTGTATTTGGACCACATGTCCCCATGGTTCCAAAGTATAGAGGATCCCCACACTAAGTCCCTAAGAAACTCAAAAATTACTCTGAACATGATATCCTCAAAATCAAATTGGATGCTAAGGCTTTTAGCATCATTGCTTAGTTTGCCCAATGAGATTTATGCGGGATTACTTCATTGTAATAGTGCTAAAGAGTTATGGGATGCTCTTAAAGAGCAATTCGGTGGTACTGAAGAAGGTGATAAAAATAAAGAGAAGTTTTAAATCAACAGTATGAAACGTTTTGTCACGTTAAGGGTTAGTCATTAACCCAACAGTTCGAACGATATAGCTGTCTCATCAGTGAGCTCTAATTGGTAAATGTGGAATTTCCAAATTCTACTGTGAATAGTCATTTCTTGAGATCTTTACCTGAGAAATGGGAGACTGTAACTTATGTCACTCGAACAGCTGTTGGTTACAAGGAAATGACCTTGACACAACTTCATGGTCGACTCCTCACATATGGAGAGAGTTGAACCAGAAAAAGAAGTTACAAGAGTCAGGTAAAATGACCGATGACTATACTCTGGAAAACACTGCTCTCTATAGTCATGAGGAGGGGTCTGACAGTGGAAAGGATCAGAGTTTTGATCATTACATTGACATAACTTCTGGAAACAATTTCAACTTGACCCTGTACACCCAATTTTGCTTTTGCTACAAATTGTGAAAGCCAAACCTCTGAAAATCTGAGTTTTGAGATGAGTGACCTACAACACTTTGAACCCACAGATTTGGAAGAAATGGACATCCTACACCAGTTGGCACTTTTGAGTGTCAGGGCTAGTAAGTTTTACAAAAGAACTGGTAGGAGGTTTCCAGGTTTGCATGGGGGGTTAAAAGTTGGGTTAGATAAATCAAAGATAAAATGTTTTAAGTGCAATAGGATGTGACATTTTGCCAGGGAATGCATAACTCAAACTTTAGGACCAATTATTACACATCCTGGCCCCAATCCTCAAAGCACTGTCCAATATTCCCAGTTTTCCCCTGCACAACAAATGCAAAACACTGCTCATTTTGCAAATCTGTAACAATTATCCCTATTCATTATGTCCAAACCTCTGCTCCACAGATTCAATATGTTCAAGCACCACCTCAAGTGCATGTGCAACAAGTTCCACATGTCACTCAAACTACTCAAACCACTGCTACACCAGCAGAGGTTACACAACAAAGCTTCTTTACCCAAGGTTTTGTTGACTGGAGTAGTTTGCCTGAGGATTTAACTGATGAAACTTTGCTCTCATAGCCAAAAATGATTTTGAAAATGAAAACTTGTGTTTAATGGCTCTTGAGACCATAGTTGAAGGTGATGAGTTGTGGAACAGGAGTCAAAATCTGATGTGGTTGAATGTTGTAAGCAGTGGTTACACCAGAAGTTACACCTGTGGTTTAAACGAATGCTGTTGATGTTGAAAAAGACAATCTATCTGACCCTGGGCACAAAGGTGTGTGAAGAAGAGTGTGACTGTGCTCTTATGGCTGCTTCGAAGGTACACCTCAGATCCTTAAGGATCTATGTTCTGAAAAATGCATTATTGCTTTTGCAAACATAAAACAGGTGAATGAAAACCCGAGAAACAAAATTTTAGAAGATGAACTTAATTTTGAAAAACTTGTTAAAGAGTTGAAAACAAAGTTAATGAAAAAGATCTGAAATGAGTAGTCTAAGGCATGAATCAAGCATAACCAAAGATCAGCTCCAAACTATGGTAGAAAAATACCAAGTTTGCAAACATGAGCTAGAATCTACCCAAATCACTTGTGAAAAATGGGTAGAGTCTTGCAAAGGTTATGAGCTTATGCTTGATGCTCAAGTCAAGAGCACATAAAGTTTGGTATAGGCTTTAGGGAATATGACCGTACTTGTGAAAATGCTGCAAAAATTGACTCTGAGCTGTTGAAATAGTCCCCACAAACTTGGCTGGTGAAGAAATTAAAATCACTGATAAAGAAGGAAACAAAATTGTTCTTGAAAAACCAGAGGTTTTACAAAAGAAAAAGAAATTGAAAAATATCAGCTTAAACCAATCTGGTCAGATGAATGTGATATTTTGGAAAACTTCAAGCCAATGGACTTTTCAACTCTTGATGGTATAAAAGCACCAAAAGCATTAGTGATCCCTATCAAAGACTTGCCAGCAGAGGTTAAAACCCATTGCTCTCAAAAGATCTGAAGGAAAAGGAAAGAAAAGGTTAAACACTTGTTTTGTGAATTTTGTGAAAAGAGAAATCATGATACGGCAGACTGTTTTTTTTGAAAGCTAATGACATAGACAAAACCTGTGTTATACCTAAATCTCGTAGATGCACCATCTGCAACAAAAAAAATCATCCAACTCAAGAGTGTGTCTATATCAAAACCTATCATCAAAAGGTAAAAGAGATTAGAGATAAAGCTCTAGAGAGAGAATTCAAATTCTGCCAAACAGAAATTTAAATCATGTGAAACATCTGTCACCAAAGCTTTAAATCAAACCTCTGTTCACAGAGAAATTCAAGTAACAGATGCACCTCCATCAAACCAGTTTCCAAGAGGTAAAAGCTAGCCTAATTACCAAAAGGTGCATATGACTTATGAGACTTACAAAAAGCCTTCTAAGCCAATGGTAAATAGGCATCCTCATGGTTACCAATAGTTGATAGGAGGTAGCTTACAGCAGTGGTTACAAAGGCCTGATCTAGCCACTGCTCATCAGTCTGAACTTGAGTCTGGATCATCTGATACCCATCCAAAGCCATTTGGCTTTGGAGACCCACTTGAACTAATTATTTCAAAACATGTACAGGAGCTTTACTTGTCTTGACAGTCTTTGGTATGTAGATAGTGGAGGCTCTAGGCACATGACAGGATGTAAAGCCCTGCTCAGAGATTTTAAAGCTCATGGAGGGGGTGATATATCTTTTGGAAATAATTCAAAAGGGAAGGTGTTGGGGTCAGGATGTGTCTCAGAGGAAAACTCAAGTTTGAAAATGTGAATCTCATTGACAATCTAAAATTCAACCTCTTAAGTGTCTCACAGATGAGTGATAAGGGTTATGGTTCCTTCTTCACAAAGAAAACTTGCCAAATAGTAGGGCCAGAGGTTATCAAAAAGATTGATCAAATCATTGCAGAGAGAAAAGCATAGTTGACTGCTCATAGAGTAGGAATGTGTATGTGGTTGATATGGTAAAGGATATCCTGTGTCAAATGCATGCTTGTTCTCAGTTGCCTCAAGCAAAGAGACAGAGCTATGACATAAAAGGCTAGGGTACACAAATCTAAAAACCATCTCCACTCTCTCGAAACAAAGTCTGGTTAGAGGTTTGCCCCACAAACAATTTACTTGTGAAGGCCTCGTGTTTCCTGTTTAAAAGGTAAACAACATAAAAGTTCTTACAAGTCAATTGAGGAGTCCAAAACAAGTCACTATCTACAGTTGCTTCATATGGACTTGTTTGGACCTGTAAAAATCATGAGCTTAAAACGCAAAAGATATTGTCTGGTGGTAGTTGATGATTTTTCCAGGTTCACTTGAACTTTCTTTTTACACACTAAGGATGAAACAACAAACATTTTGCAAAACTTTGTCAAACAAGTTGAAAAGCAATTTGATCTTCCTGTAAAAATCTTTAGGAGTGATAATGGGACAGAGTTTAGGAACAAGGAGTTGGATGCCTTCTGTGAGTCAAAAGGGATTGTTAGACAATACAGCATCCCTAGAACTCCAGAACAAAATGGGGTTATTGAAAGGAAAACAAACTTTAATTGAATCAGCAAGACCATGCTTGCAGACTCAGGTTTACCCTTGTCTTTTTGGGCAGAGGCTGTAAACACTGCCTGCTATGTCCAGAACAGAGTTTTGATAAACGTAGGCATCAAAAGACTGCCCTATGAACTGCTTTACAAAATCAAACCTCTAATCTCTTATTTCAAAGTCTTTGGCTGCCCATGCTTCATTTTAAACATCAAGGATTCAATATCCAAGTTTGCAGCCAAAGTCGATTGTGGTTATTTTCTGGGATACTCAACCACTGCCAAAGCTTACAGAGTTTTTAACTCTAGGACCAAGTGTGTTGAGGAAACTCTAAATGTGAAGTTCAATGAACTCTCATCTTTGAAAATCCCAGCAAATGGACCTGCTGAATTGTTTGATTTATCTAAATTTACATTTGAAGATGTATCTGTCAAGACTAACCCTGCAGGTACCCCACAATCATCATTTCATGAGCAAGGATATGATTGCATTCTTCCAAGTTTCAAAATCAATCATACTGGCAGAGTAGCAGATGTTAGTAGCAATGGTGAAAACTCTGCCAGTTCAACAGTGGTTAGTACTCAAACCTCTGTCAGCTCTTCAAACCAAACATCTGTTGATAAAAGTCCACAACAAATGGACAAAAGTCAACCCACCTTCACTACCATTCCACCAATCCCTCCACCACCATTCCAATCAGAGGCTGGACCATCAATTTCACCAGCAGGGTTAGCTTAGATGATACACATTTGTAAGCTTCACCTAAAAATGCCATTGTCCCATATCAAGGTGATTTGATCTTCCTCAAAAGCCATCCATTGGATCAAGTTATTGGCAACATCAATGCGGGTATGCTCACAAGAAGCCAAGCCCAAAAAAATTTGTCTTTTTGCTGGTTTTCTATCACTCACATAGCCTGTCAAGTACCAAGAGGCACTGAAAGACAACAGCTGGGTAGAGGCCATGCAAGAAGAGCTCCTACAGTTCAAGAGACAACAAGTATGGGAACTTGTACCACTGTCAAAGATGTGAGTCCCATCGGCACAAAGTGGGTCTTCAAGAACAAAAATGATGAAAGGGGTATTGTTGTCAAGAACAAAGCAAGGCTCGTGGTTCAAGGCTACAGACAGGAAGAAGGGATTGACTACGATGAAACTTTTGCTCCAGTAGCAAGGCTAGAAGCCATTCGCCTGTTCTTAGGTTTTACTGCTAACCACAACATAAAGGTGTCAAATGGACTCAAAAGTGCATTCCTGTAGGAAAGATCAAGGAAGAAGTATATGTTTGTCAACCTCCTGGATTTGAGGATCACTTTCATCCTGATCATGTTTACAGGTTAAACAAAAGCACTATATGATCTAAAACAAGCACCAAGACTTGGTATGAAACTCTATCCACTTTTCTCTTATCCATTGGTTTCACCAGAGGTAGGATTGACAAAACCCTATTCTTAAAATGGAAAGGAAAAAATTTGATGTTGTCCAAATTTATGTGGATGACATCATTTTTGGATCCACATGCACTGCCATGTGTGAAGAGTTTAGAAAAGTCATGGCAGCAGAGTTTGAGATGAGTGCAATGGGTGAGTTGCAATGTTTTCTTGGTTTACAAGTCAAACAAATCAAAAAGGCACTTTCATTCATCAAAACAAGTATGTGAAAGAACTACTTAAGAATTTGAAGGATGATTATCATGGAAACATCCAAGCTAGTCACTGAGATGGCAAAGATGACCTTGTTGACCAAACTTTATACAGAAGCATGATTGGGTCTTTATTTTACCTAACTGCCTCAAGGCCAGACATTATGTTTGCCACTTGTGTTTGTGCCAGATCACAGTCATTGCTAAAAAATCAGACCTTATTGCTGTAAAAAGGATATTCAGATACATAAAAGGTGCTCCCACACTTGGTGTCTGGTATCCAGCTAATGGTAACATTGAGCTTGCAGGATATTCTGATAGTGACTTTGCTGGATGTAAAACAATAAGAAGTCCAACATCTGGGGGAGCCCAATTCCTAGGAGACTGCCTAGTGTCTTGGCAATGCAAAAAAGCAAGTTGTAGTATCCACATCCACTGCTGAAGCAGAATATATAGCTGCTGCAAGTTGCACTGCTCAAATTTTGTGGCTTCAAAATCAACTCCTGGATTTTGGTGTGACTGCCTTGAGGACTCCTCTCAAAATTGATAGTCAAGCAGCAAAAACATCATCAAAAATCCAGTTTCACATTCCACCACCAAGCACATTGACATCAGACATCACTTTGTGAGGGATTGCTATGAAAAAGGTTTGATTTCTTTACAACATGTCCATACCAAGGATCAACTAGCAGTTGTGTTGACAAAGGCACTAGATGCTTCCACATTTGAAAGTTTGATATCTAGGCTTGGAATGCTAAACATGGATTAAAACAACTTCTCCTTGTATTTCATGCGTAAATAGCAATAAAATATTTTTAGAAAATAAAAAATCCATCCTTAAAAATAGTTAAAATTCTTTTTTTTTCAATAAATCCTTAAAGTATGTTCAAAGCTTTTGATAGCACAAAACATTGTCGTTTAAAAAAATCTATCCACTAATGCGAACCTCTGATAGTGTTAAAATTTGGTCACAACCATGATAGATTGCCTAACAGTGGTTAGTCAAACAACTGCTTTCCATTGTCAAACAGAGGTTACACGTGGACAGATGTTACTCGACAGATGTTGCATCAGACGCCACGTCATTTGCACTTTTTGAAAAAACCCTATAAACCCTGTTATATCCCCAAACAGAGGTTTCACTTTGCTTGAGCGATTTCAAATTTTCAAAGCCCTTATCTCAAAATTCTTCAAAAGTTTTCAACAAATCATGGCTCCTAAAACAAAATCGAAGAAGAAATCGACCCAAGAACCACCTCCGTTCATCTTAATCATCAAAACACCACACAATTACACCGCAATTCTTGAAGAACCGAATCAAATACTCGATACCATTCAATGATCTGGATTCTGAAAGAATCAAAATTCAAGCATATGATGGAAGTGAAGGCCCAATATACATTGCCTCGTTAAGAGAATTTTGGGCAAATGCTAGGGTTAACTCATCCGCTGATGGTGTTCCCTACTCTATCATTTCCAAGGTTGGGGGCACACAGATACAGATCAGTCCACAATCTATCTCCCAAGTTTTCATGTTAAATGATATGCAACATCAGGTATCATTTCCTTTGAGGGAGATGCAGCATGAGTTTGTTGAAAGAGGTTACACCGGGCAGTTGAAAGGTATGACAATCTTCAAACCCAATTTTCCTTCAGAGATGAAATTCTTTTTCCACACTTTACTTACATGTGTCTCTTCCAAAACAACTGCTTTCAACTAGATTCCATTGAACATGCAGTATCTGGGATTTGCAATTCTAACTGATTCTCATTTTAACCTCTCCCAGGTGCTGTTCAATGATCTTGTAAATAATTTTGATAATATTTCAAAAAGAAAAGCTTTCTTGATACATCCAAGATTCTTGAGTGTTTACTTGCAAGATCAGATAAAATCAAATGCAAGTAAACAAGGCGCCGTAACCGCCGCCTCAATCATGAAACCTTTACACGAATAACAAATAAAGACAAAGTTTCCAAAACAGAAGCAGAGGAGGCTGAGCCCATTTTATAAGAACAAAATGTTCAAGCTCAACCTTCGGCAGTTGAGCCTACTGCTCTAGGTGATCAGGGCTTCACAACCGCTGCCCTAAAACCCACACCTAAAATCTCCAAAAAGAAACCATCTAGAGCATCCCGAAAACCCACCAAATCCAAAAAGGGTCCTCTAGAAGATGAGATCCCGGAGGTGAACCCGGTGACAACACCAAAGTCACCAACCACTGCTGCTATTTCTTCACAGCAGATGGTAGAATGTTCTCAACCCGGCTTTGAAACTCCTCATGCATCCTCACAAAAGGATCAGGTTGTAGGCACAGGGACACCGAATTATGAAGCTCTAGGACCACTTGGTTCTATCTTCTACAGCCCCTCTCCCAGGGCAATGTCGCTTTCTACACAACCACTCTCACCATTAACATCACTTCCACCAACAATGTTACCCTTGCTGAATGCAATAGATATTGAGCAGACATTATCCAACACTTCTCACCAACTCATCAATGAGAATATACTCCAACATGAAGCTGGGTCTGACTTATCTCTAATTGCTAGCCCATCAGCAAATGAAGAGGCTACATCCCTTGGGTTACATGTAATCCTTGGTGATAGTTCAACAACGGCAGCCACTATAATTGCTGAACTCCCAAGTTCTCAATTGGATAGTGGTTACATAGCTAAGTCCGTGTTGAAGGCAACCACTGCCGAGGCTACTACGGTAACCTCTGTTCCAGTGTCCCCAGAACCAAGAAAAAGGGGCATCTAAGATTGAAGCAAGTGGCAAAACACATGCTCATGATATCTTAGATAAAACTACCACATCTGGTAGGAGTTCAGATGATCCTATTAAGTTAGGTGATGAGCTAAAATACCAGTAATTGACGGAGAGGGTTACCAATGTTGAAACCACTGTTGATGAAATTAAAGATCTTTTGAAACAGTTGATCACTATTCAGAGTCAACCTCCTGTTCCAACCACTGCTGAGCTCAAATCTGCAATAACTCCAATCTTTCAACAAGAAAAACATTTCCTGGAGCAAAAACATAAACATCAGATGATGGAACTCAGGAATATGGTTGATGCAAGATACAATGATACTGCTGCAGATATCAAGGCAATCAAAGCCCACGTGCTCACCACCGCTGGTAAATCTCCTCCTACTGTCATTTTTGTGAATCCTGATGAAGCCAAAAAGGGGAGAAACCTCTGGGAAAAGACAAATTGAAGATGGATGATACAAAGGCAAGGCCTACAGTGAAAATCCCTAAGCCAGATGGCTCAAAGAAACCAGACTCAACTGAAGATATCCTGGCAAGGGCAAAGATGTCTCACAAGAAGACTGTGTTTGATGAAGGCATGGTGCTGGCTGAGAAAAAGATTGATCAGTAGTTAGAAAAGGGAGAGACTGGTACCTCAACAAAGAGAAGATCTTCTACAAAAGCAAGACAACCAGATTCCACACCTCTCAAAACTAAAGTTGCTACAAATCCAACCACAAAAACCTCTGTCATCACAAAATCAACCACATCTTCTCTCACAACTCCCATCTCCACCCCAACAGATGTTACAGCAACTAGCAACTGTTGTGCCAACATCTGTTGACACAGCATAGGTTGTAGCAGATGTTATCACAACCACTACCATCATCACCTTTCCCACTTCCACACAAATACTACCAACACCACCCAGAATTCCAAGCCATCCATCGTCACCATCAATCAGTTTTAGAGAAGGAAGGTAATAAAGGTCATAAATGAAGAAGAGATCCCTGCTCCTATGCCTCTTGAATCTGCACCAATGTTAAATCTAACCTCTGCTTCCCCAACTACAACATCTGTCCCTTCAAACGAAGTGGTTCCTTTTCACATGTCCAACTGAAATTTTTCAATGACATAAGTTTTCAAACCTTTTCAGTCAAAGCCTCATTCACGTGCTAGTCCTTGTGTAGAACCATTTTACCGACTTTGGCAGAGGTTGAGTATCCCAAATAGTACAACTACTTTGTCTGCAGAGGCAACTCGTTAAGAATACTTAACTCTAATTGTACTGAACATCATACAGAGTCTTTTTGATTCACTAATCAGTGGATGTAATTTCCCAAATCAAAAATTAGGGTACTACTCCAGGCAGGTACATGAGTTTTGAACTATCAAAAACAAGCAAAACTCAGTGTGTGTGACCTCATTAGAAAAACTTAAAAGAGGATACATATCCTGGTATGAACACGAAAATTTTTTACTATAAAATTTGTACAAATTCATGATAAGTGAATCAATTAGATCTGATAGATCTCCAGTAATTCTTTTGAGAAATTTATGATTTAAGAGTTTACCTTAGTCATTTTATGAGACTAATGTCAATCCTCTCCATCAGTTTGTTATGAAATCAACACAAACACACCTACGCAACACTTAACCACATAAAACGTGATTTTCCGCAAAATTTAAAACTCTGATCTCAACACATATAGATAACACAATAACAACGAGATCGAGCTGATCATCTTATGTCAAATTGACGGTTAAATCAAATTTGACTGACCAAGCTCTGATACCAATTGTTAGGAACTGAGGTGGATTGATTGTATTGTTTTAACCAAATTGATAACAAAATGATAAATCATGAAGAACTTTGCAGCGGAAGAATAGTTAAAACTTTATAACAAATCAATGAGAGAATAGTTTTCATCATACCATGTTTCATTACTCAAAAGATTGAAATCATTACAAAGTAATTACATGAATGAATCACTAGACTCCCCCTTAGACCGAGGGTCTCTCTTCATTCTTCCAATTCTATCAGCTTCTTGTTTGAGAGCTGGGATTGACCACTCCTTGAATTGATCTTCCTCAACTTGATAGGGTTTTTCTTTCATGATAAATCTTATGAGGTTTTCCCTTAGCTTCTTTTGAGGATCATCTTTTGGAGATTCTTTTGTCATTTTCTCATTAAGCTCTTTTGCATACTCTTCCAATTTCTTAACTTTGCTTAGCTCCTGTGCTCCATTCTTGTTAAATAGGTACTACTTTTCCCTTTGCTTTCTTCTTTTGCTATGACTTTTGCTTGTCTTGTTTTCAGTATGATTCTCATCAATGGTTTTAGGAGGTATATAGCCATGAAGAGATAGGAAGGTTCTCTTGGATGGATCAGTCTTTGTATAGAATTGTAGCATTTCTCCTTTTACTGCAGCCAACTCTAAAGGATATGATGTTTCCATAGGAATATTTCTTTTTGGATTTTGACCTTTGAGTGATTCAACAAAACTGATATGTTGTGATGATGAATGGGTGATAACTGGTTTTGAAGTTGTTTGACTAACAGATACAGATGGTATGTCATCATCATTCACTGTAGCCATTCTTTTTCTTTTTCTTGCACAAACCAGTTTTGGTGCAGGGGCATTTGTGCAAACCACTGATGTCGTAACATCTGATGTACTTTTGGTAGTATCAACATCTACTATTTTGACAGGTGGTTGCTGAGATGAGGAAGGCAATAAAATTGAACTGTCAGTGGTTGGCCTTTTAATACCAACAGTGGTTTTGGGACCAGCAGTGGTATCCTTCAACTCCTTCGCTTTTATCCTGACATGACTTTGAACGATCCTCATTTTGTATCTTCATCATCTGCTTAAATTTTCAGGGTTTCATCACCTCCCTTTTCCTTTTCTTTGATAGATGTTTCAGCAGACGTTACTGAGAGATTTTCCTCAGAATCATTTTTCTCCCCCTTTTTGGCATCATCAACTCTTTCGAAGACAGGTGCAAGGGTAGAGTCAGGAATGAGAATGTTCTTTATATCTTTAAGCTCTTCCTGTATGTCTTTATACCTTGCTTCAACTTCTTCCTGAATGTCCGCACTTTTGAATCATATAACTGATTAGCATGCTGATAATGTGTTGAAGCAGAGGATACACTTGTTTTGCAATTCTGGTGGCTTGAGCAGAGGATTGAGCAGCGTTTCGAGATTTTGCAGAGTGTAACATCTATTGCAACACATTTTTGATATCTCCCACTGATGTTTCAATCCTTGTGACTTTGTCCGTCAATTCCTTATGAGTTAGCCCATCTCCTAAATCAATAGGATCATCTGAGCCCCTACCAGAAGTGGTAGTTTTATCTAGGGTATCATGAGCATGTGATTTATCACTTGCTTCAACCTTAGATGCCCTTTTTTCTTGGTACTGGGGTCTTCCCACTGGAACAGAGGTTACCTTGGTAGCCTCAACAGTGGTTGCCTTCAAAGGAGACTTATATATGAAACTACTGTCCAGATGTAAATAATGGATTTAACATTTGTAGTAGCTGCTCCAATTGAACTATCAACAAGGATTTCATGAAATCCAAGTGATGTAGCCTCCTCAACTGTTTGTGGGTTAACCAATTGATTTTTATCAGACACAGCCATAGTTGAAGTTATGCTCTTGTAATGTGTTGTTGAGAGTGGCCCTTTTGTGACTGACTATCAAGGATTTCAAACAGTGATGTGGTAGTTGTTGTGATTTGAAGTGTGGAGAGTGGTGTGGAAAGCAGGATTGTCTTGGAGATGGACATTTTAACATACTCTCAAATGAGGGTGATGTTATCAGTTGTGGGATCCCTGTGCTTACAACATGTTCCTTTTGTGAGGAATCATGAGGAGTTATTGTTTTGGGTGGAGATCTTTCTACCATTTGCTGCGAGGAAGTAGCAACAATGGTTTCATGTGACGTTTGTGTTGTCACTAGATTAACTTCTGGGATCTCATTTCTAGAAGGTCCTTTTTTATGGGTTCGGTGGGTTTTGAAGGTTTCTTTTTGGTCTTTTTAGTGATTTTTGGTGTGGGTTGCACAGCAGTGGTTGTGCTGCTGTGGTCACCAAGAGCAGTGGGCTCGCAGCTGATGTCTGAGGAACAGATCTGGACTCATCTAAATTTTGCTCAGATTCCCCTGCTTGTGTTTTTGAAACTTTTGACTCTTTGGCCATAAGGCGAGTATATGTTTCAGATGATAGACTGTTTATTTGAAAAGGCACACCTTGAACAAGAACATGTGCACTCTTTTTGGGATTTTCTTTTGTAAATAATAACTTAAAAATATAGGAAATAACAGAAAGGCAGTTTCCCTTTTGTTTTTCACATTTTCTAGATTTATTACCAAATCTTTAAAATAATACATGGGAGTAATTGTAATCAGTTTTAGACATAATGGCATACCCCAAGTATTGAATTTTCAATGGTATTTCATCAAACCCTATGGTCTTATTAGAAACACAGGTAAGCAGGGTATGAAATAAAAATTTCATAGGAATGGGAATTTCCCTTTTTCATAGTAGCTTTTGATATATCTCCTATATACCCCCTGTTTACCAAGTTAACTTGATACTCATCTTTAGAGAAGGAAATTTTACCTTCTAGATCGTTCATCTGAAAACCTCTGAAATGGTTTGTGGGGTTATTAGAACCAAAATCCCTCCCACTTTTGATGTGATTGCCCAAGGTTTCTTGTTTAGACTTTCAATCTAGCATTTGCCCAGAAATCTCGAAGCGCATCTTGATAAATCGGTGCGTTACAGGTTAACATAGTCTTATACTTTGAGGAAGACAAGATATTGATGACTTCATGAAACTCTGTATTTTTCTTGGTCTTTTAAAAAATAAGGTATTTGTGCGGATTTTTGATGTTAAGAGTGTGTTTTGGTGGTTCTTGTGTTGATTTCGCTTTGGGTGCCATGATTTTCAGAGAAAATGGTTTTTAAAATTTTGAAATGGCACAGTAGAAGTGAAAACTATGTTTGTGGATGAAATAAGATTTTATAGGGTTTTCAAAAAGTGATGATGACATGGCATCTGACACATGGACTGTCGAATAACATCTGTCCACGTGTAACCTCTGCTTGACAGTGGAAGATAGTTGTTTGGCTAACCACTGACAGAGTAAGCTATCAGTGGTTATAACCAAATGTTACCACTATCAGAGGTTCCACATCAGTGGATAGGTTTTTCTATCCAACAGTGTTTTTAGGCTATCAGAGCTTTTGAACAGACTTTGAGGATTCATTGAGAAATTCAATTTTAAACTATTTTTAAGAAAGAAAATTTTGATTTTCCAAAACTTTTGATGCTTTTACACATGAATTACAAGAAAACTTGTTTTTAACCCATGTTCAACATTCCAAACCAAGATATCAAACTATCAGATGTGGAGGCATCAAGTGCCTTTGTCAACACATCTGTTAGTTGATCTTTGATATGGACAAGTTGTCAAGAAATCAACCCTTCTACATAACAATCCTTCACAAAGTGATGTCTAATGTCATCATGTTTGATAAAAATTTTGATAATATGCAAGTTTGGTTTTGACAGACCTTTTCACATGTCCAACTGAAAATTTTCAATGACATAAGTTTTCAAACCTTTTCAGTCAAAGCCTCATTCACGTGCTAGTCCTTGTGTAGAACCATTTTACCGACTTTGGCAGAGGTTGAGTATCCCAAATATTACAAACTATTTTGTCCACAGAGGAAACTCGTTAAGAATACTTAACTCTGATTGTATTGAACATCATACAGAGTCCTTTTGATTCACTAATCAGTGGATGTAATTTCCCTATAAAAATTAGGGTACTATTCCAGGCAGGTACATGAGTTTTGAACTATCAAAAACAAGCAAAACTAGTGTGTGTGACCTCCTTAAAAAACTTAAAAGAGGATACATATCCTGGTATGAACACGAAAACTTTTTACTAAAAATTTGTAAAATTTCTTGATAAGTGAATCAATTAGATCTGATAGATCTCCAGTAATTCTTTTGAGAAATTTATGATTTAAGAGTTTACCTTAGTCATTTTATGAGACTAATGTCAATCCTCTCCATCAATTTGTTATGAAATCAACACAACACACCTACGCAACACTTAGACCACATAAAACGTGATTTTCGCACAATTTAAAACTCTGACTCAACACATATAGATAACACAATACAACAAGATCGAGCTGATCATCTTATGTCAAATTGACGGTTAAATCAAATTTGACTGACCAAGCTCTGATACCAATTGTTAGGAACTGAGTTTGGATTGATTGTATTGTTTTAACCAAATTGATAACAAAATGATAAATCATGAAGAACTTTGCAGCGGAAGAATAGTTAAAACTTTATAACACAATAATGAGAGAATAGTTTTCATCATACCATGTTTTCATTACTCAAAAGATTGAAATCATTACAAAGTAATTACATGAATGAATCACTAGACTCCCCCTCAGACCGAGCTACACACGAAAAGAATGTACAAAAAGTGCAAGTGTGAAAAGCTAAATAGAACAGTACAAACACTGTCTATATATAGTACAATCCTAACCGCTGATCGTCTATGCTGACATCACCTTGACAGTGACATCTAACAATAATAACAAACTCTAACCACTACCTAAGTTATCCTCTGATAGTAGATATAAGCACTGATGATCCTATCCTCTGATAAGCTTAAAACCTGTTGAAGCATTAGCAGATGTTCTTCGAAGGATGATCAGACCTTTGACTTTCAGCAGACCTTTGACCCATCAGAGGTTTGGTGATTAGCAGACTTTATAATTGGCAGAGCTTTGGCATAAGGTAGTTGTTAGAACTATCAGCGGTTTGGTAGCTGGTCTTTGTGAAGAGTGGTTCTAAACACTATTTATTCTAGATCATATAGAACATACCTGTTTTTGGCTTTCTATCATCTGTTCTTTTGTAGGGTTCAATCCCAACAGAAAGATTTTCAAAGAATCTATCAAATCAATTTCTGAAGCTGAGGATAAATTTTTGAAAAAAAAATACATCTCACACATCATGGAAAACAAAAAATATGTTGCAACTAGGGCACATTTCAAGGATTGGTCTGTGAGTGAGCTTCAAGAAGAAATTGCAAGAATACAATTAAAAGATCCTCACAACAAACCTACATGCCTAGATTGGAACAAATGCAAAAAGAATGTACCTGAAAAGACCTGAAGCTCAGAAGAATGAAAGAAGAGCTAATTCAAAATCATTATGGGTCAAGAACCAGGTAATGAGATGCGGGGGAGTTAAGAGTGTTAGCTACCTACAAGAAGCTGGAAGCCAGAAGGAAAAAAGATCCATCAATGCCTCCTAAACCTGTTATACCAAAGAAAATGCTGCTCTCAAAGCCCAACTTTCTAAAAAGCCCAGCTCAACATCTGCCCAATCCACACTTGCCTTGCTAAAGCGAAAAAGGCAAGGGGAGTTGTCAGAGAAGGTTGACAGAGAGTTTGAAGAAGTATTCATCAAAGAAGGCATAAAAAATATGATGGACTATCCAACAGATGATACAAGTGCTAAGTTGGCAGAAGATTTGACAAGAATAGCTCATTTTCTAACCTCAGCAATAAAGGCTCCTTCAAGAAAGCCTTCAGAACGAAAAATTCTAAAGTGGAAGGTCAACAAAGATACCCACGGATTGACTCTGTTCAAGTCTGATGGTAAAGCCACTAAACTATCCATGGAAGCTGCTTGTGGGCTTACAGTAGAAGACTTCCACGAACTACTAAGTTTAGAGCTTGAGAAGGATGCTGATGATATAGAATCTCTTAACTTTGAACTACAATTCAAGGGTCAAATATGATAATTCTTTCTGAGGAATAAAGATCAAGAATAAGGTGTTTATTGGCATCATCTGTTCCAGGGGGAGATTGTTGGGATTGAACCTTTGGAAAGGAACAGATGATACATAGTCAAAACACACCATCCGAGATTTGATCCAACCATCAGAGGTTCTAACCGCTGATGAGTATTTACTGCTTTCAATAAACACATTGTTTCCTATCCTCTGATAGAAGAAAGTCTCAACCGCTGATAGAAGATCACAAGAACAGAGGATAGCCAACAATGTTTAGTTTAGTATTAGAAAATCAATGTAACAGTGCTATGCACTGATAGTTTAGTCTAGGTAGTGTTTGTAGTTAGTTACTTTTTGTTAGCTATCACTATCAACCCTGATGTCATTGAAAGACGATCAGTGGTTAGATAAATAGTATAAATAGGCGCTCAATGTAACAGTTAACACTTGTCTTCTTAAAAAGATCAATTTCACTTATCTTCTTCATTTCTTACTATCAAACGATCGTTATTGGGCTAAGGGGGAGTTTGTGAATCACATGCAATAGTTTAATTACTTGAAAGCATGATGGTGATGAAAACAAACGACCAATTGATTGTTGTAAAAGTTTTCCATTAATCCGCTGCATTTATTTTCTGTTTTCAATCATTTTCCATTACTTGAAACAAAAACAACAATCAGTTCAAACTTAGATCCTGATACTTGAGCTAAATTATTTGGGAGCACAGCGCAATTGATGACGTGTTCCACGAAGGCAACTTAAAAGAAGAGTCTAGCCAATGAGTTGCTAGCAATGTCACGTAAAGATGTATAAATTATTAGAAGCCAATGGTTTTGTTGGAAAGCCGATATCGATTGAAGATCGAAAAGATAAAAAGTTTTGAAGAAAGTACATGCCTATTGTCAAGGCCATATGAGAAGTCAGTAGAAATCCGGAGTACATGTGAGGTCGAGTCCAATATGTGATGAAAGTACTTCTATCTTTTGAATAAAATCTCGAGTTCGAGATTTCTTTTAAGGGGGTGAGGATGTAACACCTCGTAAAAACCCATCCAGTAAAATTCCGACACATGTCCTGCTGATCCTCGTATGCCACGTGCTAAAACGAGATGGACCAAATGCATCGTTATGTTATTTTATAACCTCTGAACGACAAAATAATAAGATAAGGGTCTAAAGTGTCAACATGCTCAAACTAAGCCTCTGAGTGACCTTTCAATGAACCAAGAGTCGTATAATATTATTCATACTCTTATGTGTGCCTATTATATGCCAATGAAGGCTTTACGCACTAATTATGATGTTTCACGCAAGTTTAGAAGTCCAGGGACTATTCCTAACAAACTGCGGAAACATGCCGATTCTCGTATTTTGATATACAGACCCAATATATGGATCTAAATATATTGTATACAAACAAAATCTTGTGTTTTATTAATAAGGATGTGGGGATGTCCGTCGTTGCGAAATTTCTGTCGTTTTTGTGTCCGTTTAAGCGTTTTACGCATTTTTCCAAAATGCGCAACCGTACAACCGAACGAACTGACATCCGGGATATTTCCAGACATAATCCAAGTCACATATGCCTTAACACCTTTATTGAACCTTGAAATTAGGTTAAAAGGTGTTACGGGTTACAAAACGCGACGAAACAAATCCAGGAGCCAAAACTGTCAAAAAGTGAAACTTATGCCTACTGACCTGGGTCCTTACGGACCGTATGTATAGGACCTTACGGTCTGTATGTATGTCTGCAGACCAAAATTGCTTGCTCATCAAGCACAACTCTCACAATTCGACACCTATCTCATTTTTGCCACTCTTAACCTGGTTTTGACACCTCTCCAACACTTGTATTGATCCTCTAACCCTTGTTAACACCTGGAATGATCCTATCAATCCTCAATCATTATGAATATGTGATGAACATATGGGTTCAAGTTTTCATTTTTCTAATCCTTTCACTAATAATCAATTCAGGAGGTTCCTGATCACTTAGGAGTTTTCCTCTGAGTTTATTAAGTTCATAGGATCATTTGTAAGTGCTCTTTTCATAGTTTGTTCTTTGGTTTAGATTTTCATAGCCAAAAGTCAAGTGTTTTCGATAAACGCTTTGACTTTTGATTAAAACTATTATGGTCCAGCCATGGATCAATCTGAATGTGGCTATGTGATCGTAAATAAGTAGGTGTTAATCCCTCAAAAGCACTCCTAATTACCACGTTTGCTAGATCAATTGACGAGTCAAAATATATATTTTTAAAAAGTCAATAGGTAAGATTTTGGAAATATTCATAAACGGAGTGTAAAGGCTTTCTAAAATATTTTTAACACATAAACAACTTGGTAATAAATATTAGAACATGTGTAAACAAGTTCGGCTCGTCAATTTCCAGTTTTAGGATCGATTCGCAACCGAAAGTCGCGAAGTTTGACTTCTGCGTTGACTTTCGATTATGAACTGAATTAGATTAGTATGCTTCTGATTTAAGGTCTCGTTATGATCATATTATGATGTAGCATAACGCTCTGAGTTTATATTACATGATAATGATAGTTATCCGAGTCTTATGCGAGTTTCCGTGAAAATGCCATATTTTGACTATTTCGCCATTTTATTTAAAAATGAGGTTTTAAATGCCAATGAACCTTCAAATGAATTAGTTACTGATATGTTAACATTTTTAACATATTTTGATGTTACAGATCTGATGATAAATCGGATTTCGTAATATATCGTAAATTAAGCTTTAAAATAACCGTGAAGCCCTTTGGCGCGTAGAACGGTTTTAAACATAATGTTTCATACCAAATTATTGTTTACTGATATTATATCATAATTAGGATATTTTGGGATAACATTTCAGTTTGTAAACCAGTTTATGCACAAGTTCTTGTATTACGCTCTTAAAGACGATAATGCCCTTATAGCACATAAAATGAATTTAAAGCATGATTTTCATACGAAATCTTTTACCTACTGTTTGAAATACTAAATAGCATATTTTGACGATATAAACTATTCATAACTTCAGTTTTCACAAAATATCCAAATATCGTCATTTAACGACTTTTACACCTTTTCGGCGCATAGTATGGTTTTAAACCATATTTACCAACCAAGACTTGATACCTACTTATTTAATAACTCATTTAAATTATTTTTATAGTAGGTACATAATATAAACTCAGAATCCCAAATAAGCTTTCGAAACTGTGTGTGAAATTACCAAAATACCCCTACGGTGCATCGTTCGGTATTAAACTATAAAACACACATATTCGATATCCTACTGAATATTATATCATAAATAAAGTATTTTCACAAAATTTTATGGTCTTAACATCAGATTATACGCAAGTTCCTTTTATACGTCGCTAAATGACCAAAACGCCCTTATAAGGCATAGTTTGATTTTCAAAACATAACGGCATACAAGTTGATATCTACTGATATTATAACTTGTTTAAAGTATATTGGCATATGGAACTCGTTCATGACTCATCCAGTTACCCGGTATCGCTTATATGCGTACGTTAAGCCTGAGGCTAGGGTTTACGTAATTTAACCGAAACGGGTTTAACCTTATCATTTTTATCTCAAAATCAGAATGTGAGTAGTTTACCCATATTATACAAGTATTAGTACTTGTTAGGTCTAAATTATATTCTGTTCCGGTCATCGCTTAATCAAGCGATATCGTACCGTTCTTAATATTTTTAAACTAGCTGATCCAAGTCAATGACTTAAACAAGATCCTAGCATTCTAATTGGTTATTTATACTATCATTCCAGACTAGGGCCTTCCGGTAAATTGTACCTACACTTAATTAATTGGATACGGCTGTGCTTATTATATTTCTTATATTAAAAGGATTGCTAAGCTCAGGTAAATACTCTTAACCTATTTTCCCCTATACGGGCTTGGGATACGGTAAAATATTTACCGCATGGTCGGGTATGGGATTCGAAGACCTATGTGTCGGGAAATTCAAATAACACGTTTTAATTCGTATTGCTTGAACAAAACATTGGGGTTAATGGACCGTGTCCTGGATATCCTTGACTCATTTAATTGTAAGTGGCCACGACCTAAGCACGGGGTGTAGGCATACACCTGACAGATGCGAAACGGTTTAAATAAATATTACATAACCCAATAAGGGTGTTCCCAATAAGGGAATAAATTATACATTTACAACCCAATGTGGGTTTTGCCAATAAGGGAATAGGTGGTGTGTCGGTTAATCATGAACCAGCATAGATTCAGGTCCCTGTATGTATGTCAAGTTATGTAAAACGATAACATGAGATATAGCTTGTCCCAAGTTAAATACTCAACAAATGTACCAATGTGTACATAAAATGATTTTGAAATGTTTTCAAAATGTGTCGGTTGATTGTATTTACCAGTGAAAGCTGACGTATTTTCAAAATAATTAACATACAGGTACAAATACGTAAATAGGCTGGAAGCTGCTCAGTAGCAACATAGAGGATCTTGCAAGTCCTTAGATGTGCCAAGTCTGTTAAATTATCTTTTGGATGTATCTTCGATCCGCCTGTGGATCTTCATTACAAACCATTGTCATTATATTTGAACTTTGAATATTTCGGTTTGTAATGATATTTTAAATTCAAGACTTCCTTTGTGCTATTATGTGTTATTTGGTTATGATAATATCAACATACGTCACAATATTCCCCTCCGAGCCCACCGGGTTACATGTGGAAATTGGGGTGTGACATAAGTGTGGTATTTATAGGAGAAGGAGACAAGTGAGCAGAGAAGTGCCCCGCACGAGTGGACCCTCGTGCGAGTGGGCCTTGTGCGAGCCAAGGCTTCCTCATACGAGTGAGCTCAGTTTGCATTTTGGGCAGTTTTCGTTCGAGGTCTTCGTTCGTATTATTTAGTTTAGGTACGTTAAGCGTTTTGGCGAGGCGTTAAGCGATGCGTTGCGTGTTAATGCGATAAAGCGAGTTTAAGCGAGCGAGACGAGCGAGAGCGTTTGAGCGAGTTTAACATATACAAAACATACATAACACATAAAGACATAAAGTAATATAGGTAACCGCGTTTGAGTTTGCGTTGCGTTGAGCGTTTGAGTATTAGCGTTTAAAAGTAGTTAACCTTGTTATTATCGAATCTTGGAGTACAAGCGGTTACAAGCGAAATAAACCGTAATAATAGAAACAACCGAAAAGTCGGGTTGTTACACCCAACCCGGTATGATTTTATAACCGTTTTTAAAACATTAGTATGTAATTGATGGTGTTGGAAATGATTGTTTAATAAGTTTATAAAGGGTAAAACAGTAATTTAACAAGAGTAATCTTATTCATTGACTTGTTAGTTTGTTTAATTTATTTCACAATGGTTGTAAAAGTCCCGCCTAGGCTCTGAGTACTCCCCGGGTACTTGCTACAAGGTTGGTTGCCGAGACTCGATTACTGTTCGCCTAGGCCAATTACTCCCGGGTAATCTCCGCCTAGGCCGAGTACTTCCCGAGTACTCCCGAATCCGACTATTATAATTTAATATGAAATAATAAAAACAAACGTTTATCCTTATCTACTTTTTACCTAAATCTTTTTATAGAAAAATAAATATTTATTCTTATCCCAATTTTTTGTTTAAAATTATTATTATTATTTAATATGAGAGATAAATAGAAAAATAAGGTAAGATGCACCAGGAAGTGACACATGATCAAAATAAAGTTTTTATTTATTAGTATAGGAAGATTTTAAACAAAAAATTAGATAAGAATAAATATTTGTTTTCTATAAATAACTTTAAATAAAAATTTAGATTAGGATAGACGTTTGCTTTTATATGAGTAGATTCAAAGTTCATTTTTAAAAGATAAATCTTGACGACTATATGTGTTAACATATGACATTATATTTTTATTAATACGTGCAATATACGAGTTTTAAAAGATATATTATTATTATATATTATTATTATTATTATTATTATTTATTCTATAAAACTACATTTATGCAAAATAAAAAAACAAAGTAAAATGTTATAATAAATAAATAATACATCAAACTTCATTTTTAAAAGATAAACTTGACGACCGTAAATGTTAACATATAACATATATTTTATACAATACGTGCAATATACGAGTTTTTTTAAATATATATATTTTTTAGCATTTATTATATAAAATTATATAATGTACCCCGTGTAATACATGGGGTTCTAACCTAGTTTTAATAAAAAGAATAAATATTATGAAATATAAGACTGTGGGTTATGGGCTTGGTTGGGGGCGTGGGTTGCCCTTCAACGCCAGCTTCTCCACCCCAGGTTGGTGTTGGGCTGGGTGTTGCCCCTTTGGCGTTGGTATTCCGCCTGGCTTTGGTTGGCTGGTCCAATATGACTGGCTTTGGTTGGCTACTTTAATTAAAAGAAAACTCCACATGGCTATCTACGACAAGCTAAGCCACGCCACACCACGCCCCTCCACACCTCACATTTTTTTGGTGGCCGGGTGGAGCCCATCTTCGTCACGTGTTATGCAAAACCCCCAACCCAAGCCCCACATCCCGTAGTATAGTGGTTCAAGAAAAAAAATATGTAATTGAATTTTGAAAGACGTGACTTCATACATTTCACACGGTAAAATGTACCAAAACTAGTTGTTGTCCCTGCTCGCGTTGCGGGGCGATGGCCGAAGAATGAGCGAGTGTTAAGCAGCTCCTTGACACGAATAAAAAATTAAATCGAGTCAACCAATTAAAACAAAAACTTTTATAGTTTTGCTAAAAAACGAAAAGAATGGTAATACTGTTACTTTTAACTAATGGATAGTTTTATTTTTTGACTGGGAAAATCGTAACTTGCCAAAAGCTAAAGTGATGGCAGTATTGTAAATTGGAACCAGGGGCGAAATTGTAAGATTGTGCGGGGCAAATTCATAATTTTGAACTTGGGGTAACACAATAATATAAATTTCAACTAAAGGCACAATCGCAATTTTAGGCTAGAGGCAAAACCATAATTTTATTTTGAACTGAGGGAAAAATCGTATTTTTGAGTTGGAGCCAAAAGCATAATTTTATTTTGAACAGGGGCAAAAGCGTAATTTTGAACTGAGGGCGAAATCATAATTTTTTAAACGGGGAAAAATCTATTTTTGAAAAGAGGGCAAAATCGTAATTTTAAGCTGGGGGCAAAAAGTATATTTTTCTTTTGAACTGGGGCGAAATCATAGATTTGAATCGTGATTAAAATGTAATTTTTATTGAGCTGAGGGCAAAATCGTAAATTTGAATCATGTGTAAAATATAATTTTGAGCTGGGGACACAAGCATAATTTTATTTGAGCACGGGGCAAAAACGTAATTTTAAACGGGGAGCAAAATGGTAATTTTAAAGTGTGTAAAAATAATAAACTGTTTGGTCCAATGGGGGAGTGCCAGGCCAGCTGCCTGACACTATTCCCCCAAACTTATGTTTGTATAGTACTAGTTGATGCCCCGCCCACGTTGCAGGGTGATGGCCGAATAATGAGCGAGTGTTAGGCAGCTCCTTGACATGAAAAAATTAAATCGAGTCAACCAATTAAAACATAACACTTTTATAGTTTTGCTAAAGAAACTAAAACAATGGCAATATTGTTATTTTTAACTAAGGGAAAGTTTATTTCTTGACTGAGGTAAAATCGTAATTTGCCGAAAGCTAAAGTGATGGCAGTACTCTAAACTGGAACCGGGGCCAAAATTATAAATTTGCGCAGGGGGAAATTCGTAATTTTGAACTTGGATAAGACAATAATATAAATTTGAACTAAAGGCACAATCATAAGTTTGGGCTGGAAGCAAAACCATAATTTCATTGTGAACCGAGGGCAAAATCGTAATTTTAAGTTGGAGCCAAAAGCGTAATTTTATTTTGAACGGTAGCAAAAATGTAATTTTGAACTGACGGCGAAATCATAATTTTTTAAATGGGGGTGAAGGGGTATGGTCCCAAATCTTGCGCTGCCTAAAGGATGAACTCCTACCACGCCGCATAACCATGCCCAACGTCAACATGAAAACGAACAAGCTAGACCTCGCGCGGGCTATGATGAATAATCAGGAACCTCGCGCGAGTAGAACCAACATTAATCAAATGCCTGATTGGACAGTTAACTTAATTTGAAAGCAGAACAAAACCCTTAAAGCCTCGCGCGAACTAAAAACAATTAAACAAAAGCGCAGGTGAGGAAACAACCAGTACAAAAAGTACCAGTGGCAGAGCCGTGAGCCAATAAGAACGCGACAGGCTGTATTGGGTCATGCTGCGCGATGGACAATCGTACAGGAGACAAGAAAGTACGAAAGGACGGCCACGTGGCACCATACAGCTCGCGCCAGTTACTGTCACACGATCTCCACTAACCGCCAAGGACAGACCAGACAACAAGGACGGTTGTCAGGACACGTGGCTCCATTCACGTCGCGCCAGGTATCGACATAACCTGAGATCACTAACTGTCGTGACAGAGGAGACCAAAAGGATATTCCTTGTTGTCGACCTTAGGCTCACGGCCCATGAGCCCATCTCCTCCACAATTCACTCCGGCTATAAATAGAGGATTTCACCTCCAGGTTCGGGATCTCTCCCTCAACTCTCTCACTTAATACACACACTTATTATCCTCAAAACATATACTTATTCTCATGCCGAAGGGTGGTTATGAGGAGAACCCCCTATTCCCCTCCTCGTAACGAGCTTAACGGTGTGTTTAGTGTTTTGTAGGATCGGTAGTCATCAGACTGGCGAGAAGGAGGAAGATTAACCTTATTTGTCAAAACACCAACCTCAAACTAATATTATAATTAGTTCGGTGTTTCTTCATTGGCGCCCACCAATTTTTACAATCACTTCATCTTCCTTTTTCCCCAAACAATACTCTGATAGCTGATCAGGGTATCCCTTTCCCACCACTCGGCCAAATCTCTCAATCAGGAATGGTGGCGGACAACACGCACGTCCATAACCAACCTGTTGACGAGCCCGTCGATGGAGGACACACAGGATCGGGAATTATCCGTGCAAGTGGCCCTCACGCTACCCAAACGTTAACCCCAATGATCCATGTTGCAGGACCATCAACTCCTGCTTTATCAGGATTGCCTGAGGGAGAAACTCCCGAATCTTGGTATGCTAAAAATCAAACGATTCTTAGCAACATCTATGCGCAGTTATGCGCACAACAAGGGGCAATGACGGTTCAAACACATCAAACCCCCATGATGCCACCAATGCCTAGGCAGTTGAGCTATGAAACACCACATCACGAAGCCGCACAACGTCAGCAGGTCAACAAGCCACCATCACCACAACGAAGAAGCGTTCACACCATGGGTGATAACCACGCCGACTCCGAAAGTTGTTTCTACACTCACACAGAGTCTAGACAACGACAACCAATTAGTAGCCGGCTAAGGCCGTGCAACATTCTGAATGCCGAATTCAACACGAAGACCGATGAGTTCGACCCAACTTACCAACAGGAAGTAACTTCAGTTTTCAACAGACTACCAAAAAAACCATGAGTTGTAAAATTCAAAGACTCGCGCGGCATACAATCCATCAGCAGAACATGACTACACTCTAGTGTACCGGCCCTCAGCGGCAGCAGAACAATCGATGTTCATTCGGGAAATTGCACTTGCGCTGCATGAGAAAGCAAAGCTCCCACAGACAGTCGATAAGTTTAACAGCTTGACAGACCCTGATGATCACGTTCAAGTTTTTACAAGTGTTGGAGTACTTGGAGCATGGACCATGCCAATGTGGTGCCATTTGTTTGTTCAAACTTTAACAAGAGCTGCTCCCGCGTGGTTCGAAAGTCTCCCTACAGGAAAAATCAGGTCTTGGCCAGATTTCCAAGAGAAGTTCTTAGCTCATTTCAACCAGCAGAGGCGATACAAGCGCGATACCTCTGAGGTAATGAACATCTAGAGACGTGATAACAAGGGGTTAGAGGATTTTATCATCCGTTTTAACAAGGAATGCCTTGATATTGGCAACTCAGGCGCGCTCATTTCAAAAAAGCAATCAGGTGCGGCACTTTAATTCAAACCATTACTGGCAAGGATGGGATGCCAGAAGAATGGGATAAATTGATGGCAGCGGCCAAGGTGGTTGCACAAACAAAAGAATCTCTTACTGGAGGGAAGTCTAGCCATTACTCAGACGACTGGTATTCAACAGCGAATGCGCTTGAGTCAAGCAGGCGTGGGAGAAGAAACAGAAGCTCTGGCTGGAATGTAACTCAGTCCGGCAGCTATGACGAGAGACCAAGGTACGAGGACAAGCCGCGTTATCACGAAGATGCACATGCAAAGATTGATAAAATTGGTTATAAGAAGGCAGTCAAGAATGAAAATCTGGAAAGACACTGGACCCCAATTATCAAGTCACCAAAAGAGGTCCTTATGATGGAAAATTATGATTTCAAAGCCCCGCCTCAGATGAAGAATAAGAAGGGTCAAGATCCGAATCTATACTGTGATTTCCACAAGGACACAGGTCACACAACCGATGATTGCATCAGCTTGCGCGTAGAGATCGAAAAGGCTCTCAAAAGTGGTAAGCTCTGCCACCTGGTGAAGAACGTGCGTAAAGAAACCAGGCAAATACAAAGGAACGACGATGGCGGGCAAAAAAGGTTCACCGACTGGAAACACACATGGTGAATGGCGGGCCTTCTGGAAAACGAACGAGGGGTAAAGGGAAATGCCCGGTCGATGACGAGGCTTGGCGAGAAAAGCAAGTGATTATTCCAGTAGTCCGCGGGGGACCCCGCGCCACACGTCGAGTCATGATTACTGGAATATTTGGGCATTATGAAAAGAGTACATGTTCATCGACACAGGAAGCACAACAGACATCATATACGAGCAATGTTTTAATAAGTTGGATGAAGACGACAAGAAACGACTAGAACCAGTCGACTGTCCCCTGTCAGGGTTTTGCAACGAAACCGTTTTCCCGCTAGGTCAGATATCTTTCCCTGTCACGCTTGGCGATGGGAGAAATTCAAGAACAGTGGAAGTCACATTTATGGTCATGCCAGCAAGCTCAAGGCATGACGTCTTAATAGGAAGAGAAAAACAGGGTCAGTTGCACATGGTAGTTTCACCCCCTCATTCAGCGATCGTTTTCCCACTAAAACCGGGGTGGCAATCATATTCTCTCGAAAGGAGGTAATGGCAGTAGACGACGGGCCCCCATCAAAGAAAAGCAAGCAATTTCCGTGCACTAAGACGAGAAATGGGTTTTGAATAAGAAATACCCAGAGCAAACGATGACCTTAGGTCCCGCGATGTCGGAAAATATCAGAACATTCTTAAAGCAGTTGTTGTTTCGCAATATGGACATTTTCGCCTGGTCGCCATCCGATATGACCGGAGTCCCGCGCGACGTTGTTGAACACTGCCTAAACACTTTCCTCTCAATTGAGCCAAAAGTGCAGAGAAAGCGCAGCTTAGGAGAAGCAAAAACCAAAGCAATGAACGAACAAGTTTCAGAGTTACTACAAGCAGGGATCCTACGAGAAGTACGATATCAAACATGGGTAGCAAACCCAGTGATGGTAGAAAAGGCTAACGGAGGGTGGCGCATGTGCGTTGATTACAAAGATCTCAATAAAGTGTTCCCCAAGGACTGCTACTCTCTACCTGAGATACACTAAAAGATCGACTCACTCGCACCTTTTCGGTGGAAATGTTTCCTCGATTGTTACAAAGGATACCACCAAGTGCAGATGGCCGTACATGACGAAGATAAGACCACTTTCTGGACCGAAATGGGCATTTTCTGCTACACAAAGATGCCATTCGGCCTACGTAATGCTGGCGCCACTTACCAGTGTTTGATGGATCAGATATTCGGAGACGACATCGGCAAACATGTCGAAGTCTATATAGACGATTTGGCAATAATGAGCCCAGAGGAAGATCAAATGTTGAAGGATATCAAGAAGACCTTCAACTTGTTGCGCAGCTTTAACATGAAACTCAACCCGAGCATATGCTCGTTCGGAATGGAGGAAGGAAAATTCTTGGGTTTCATGGTGACCAAAGGAGGTTTCAAAGTTAACCCGGAAAAGATACAAGCCATCGACCGCATGCCGTCACCAAGAAACATAAAAGACATGCAACGCCTCACCGGCCGACTCGCCACGCTGAATAGGTTCCTATCAAACCACGCTGCGAAATCTTTCCCTTTCATAAGCACATTGCACAATTGTGTAAAGAAAAACGAATTCAAATGGACTCCGGAAGCAGAAGCTGCGTTAAAAGAGATGAAAGAATGGTTGATGCACCTCCAACACTAACCGCACCACGCAAGGACGAACCGATGTTGTTGTATTTGTCGGCTTCCGACAAAAGAGTAGGCGCGGTGCTTGTAGTAAAGAGAGACTCCATCCAAACGCTGATATATTACGTAAGCAAGATGCTGACAGACCCTGAAACCCGATATTCGATCATGGAAAATCTTGTGCTAGCGTTTGTCCATGCATTGTGAAGGTTACGTTGATATTTCCCAGGTCACGTCATCCATGTACTAACAAACTATCACATCGGTACGATACTTCAGAAGCCCGAAATTTCTGGGAGGGTTAGCGAAGTGGGCTATCGAATTAGGGGGATGCAACATCGTGTACCGCCCGTTTCCGGCAATCAAGGGAAAAATCTTAGCAGATTTAACGATAGAGATACCAGATGACAAGGTCAAGGAATGCGAAACTATAGTGGCATCACCAACCACCTCCTCAGAAGAACAATGGTTGTCGTTCATGGATGGCGTGTCTAACGAAGACGGTTCCGGAGCAGGGTTACGCCTAGTCAGCCTTGAAAAGAGTGAATTCACATACGCCATCAAGCTGAATTTTAAGAGTACCAACAACGAGGCAGAGTATGAAGCGTTCCTCGCAGGCCTGCGATTGGCAATTAAAATGGGAGCAAAGAATTTACAAGCGCACGTAGATTCTTTACTTGTTGCGGGACTGATAAACGGTTTATATGATGTGAAAGGAGAAACAATGGCGCTCTATTTAGAACAAGCTAATGAGCTGTTAAAAAATTCAAAACTTTCAAAGTGATACACATTAACAGAAGGGAGAACAAACCAGTAACGCCCAATGTTTTGACACTTTCTATATTTAGAAAGCCTTTAGCGTATTCTATTTTTGGAAACCCTTGTAATCGTTTATATCCATCATTCTATTGTAATCATCATTTGAGCCTTGATTCGTAATGAAAACATATCCTATTTCTGTTCATGTTAAGCTCAATTATATTTTACTTATATGCTAATTGATACACAATACGAGGAAACGCTTCGTATGCTTGCAATATGTGTCATACATGTTTGAAACGATAATTATACACGATATTATACTCGATTTATTTCAAATATACCTATGACACCTTTGACATGTGTTAAATAGGCCTAGGAACCTTTATTTATTCTTAAAATATCACTATGTGACTTATAATTGTGTTACAATTTAAGAAAATCAAAAAGATAAAATTTGTTTGCCCTGACCAGGTCCTTACGGATCGCATGGGAAACACCATACGGTCCGCAAGGCTTACTGGCGGGCAGCAAGTTTGAATTTGGTCGTGGGTTTGCACGAATCCCACACCACAACTCACCTCCAATGGCCTTCTTCCTCCATTAAAGCACCACCAACTTAACCTAACCAACCCCTATATATACCAGCCTATTCCACACCATTTTCCACTTTACAATCCTCCTAATCACTCCCAAATCCTCCCTTAATCAGCTGAAAGTTCTAAGTTCGAGCAGAAATACCTATCTTCACTAAAGTGAGTGTAACTCACTCATTTCTCAATGAAATCCTTCCATTCTTTTTCCCACTTGCTTGGATTGACCTTGTGCACATCTCCAATGGTTTTCCATGGAAAATCAGGCCCTGGAATGTCACGAAAAAGGCTCCAAAGTGGACTGTTTGTTTCTATATTCATCTAAACTTTATTAAACTTGTTTAACTTGAGTCTAACTTATCTCAAACCTATGTCCTAATGCTTACAACACTACTAGTGGTTGGTTAGGCTTAAAAACAAGGTTCAGACATGTCAAATTAGAGGTTAAAACCTCACAAACTTTCTGTTTTCAGCTAGGGTTTACACCCAAAGTAGTGTCCAAGTTAAACATGATGAATGTGTGATATTTGGACTAGCTTGGGCTATCCATCATTGAATCCACACACTACTTAATGATTTCATTAGTTTAGGTTGTTGTTCTTATTTAGTTCATGACCCTCCTTATGTTATAACACAAGTGTAGTGGTGAACATCCGAGGTGCCTAAATGGAAGCTTGTTCTTCCTACCTCATGCATGAAATCTATGACTCAAAGAGGTGCCTAAATGGAGACCTTGATCTCCTACCTCATGCTTGATTTATGACTTAAAGTATCTAATCTAAGTATATAAATATATATGTGACAAAGACTTAATAATAACTCCATAGTTACTTGTTAAGAAACTTGTTACATCATCTAAGGATCATACACTTATTATGATTTAATGGGTCTTGAATCCATGAAAACACACCAAACCCTTGAGGTCTCTAGAGTGTCAAGAACAAGTGTCATGAGTACAAGATGATTATTTTCATAACACTATTTTCACGTTATTTAAACTCCGAATCTATAATCTCCCGTTAACTCCCAATACTCATACGCCTTTGTTATTTCTTGTAGAAGGACAAGGTGCTCCAAGATAATCAACCCAAGCACTCTCGGAATTCAAGTCAGATAAGCTTGCAAAACCGTGAGTATACTCGATCCCGTTTTAATTTTAATATCTGGGTACAACATGTACAAAACACAATAAAACTCGTTTACGTATTTACTCTATCCGCCGTAACATGATACTTGTTTATATACTTGATTATCGCATGCTATGTTAGACTTGTGTTGTATGATCATTAACTTTGCGAGCCAACCTTAACAAATATAGCGCTATAGGAGTAACGCCCGCCCGTATTCTTGTGGTATTGTTAAGTAAACAATTAAACACCCGTTTTATGACAATGTTGGGTAATCACAATTGCGTTAGACTATGGATTGACATATGAGAGCACATGTTTAGTATGTTATGACAATTATATACAAAGTTGCCATGTTGGATATGAGATAAATTATTTCATTATTATGCTATGTACCAAACTTGTATGCTCGCCAACTTTTTGTTGATATATACTACTTTAATACATGTTGCAGGAAACTAAGTTGATGCCGATGAAGAAACATATTAGGGTGGATTAGATACGCACCTAGTTTTAATTTCATGTATTTCGTTCTATGATGTATTGTCCTTTGAATCTTGTCGTATTTCCCTTTTGAACTATTGTATTACAAATTAGCATCAATGAAATCTTGTATTATTAAATATTGTCGCAAAGTAGTATTATGACGTTTTGAGCAATTTGTTCGTCTCATCCTGATGTTTCCACCATCGGTTGGGGTGTGACGATTGGTATCAGAGCCATAACTATTGGGAATTAGGAAAAATTTCCATGCTCTTGACCTAATCTATAGTTTAAGTGTCCAAATTTTGACCATTCTTGACTCATGCTTGAAACGTTAATTCTTCCTTACTTTGCTTCTATCTCTTCTTTTTGTCTTAAACATACAATGTGTCTTTCCTAAGACATCTTACAAACTACACACTTGAAGACACTCTTATTACATAAACGAGACGATTTGCACCAAGATAGGCCCAATGGCCCGCAATTTTTGGTGAAATCCCTCACTCCGCGATTATGATTTTTACACGAAGTAACGCCATCAAGATAGGAGTGATATCCACATCTTGATGGAAGACTTCCCTTTCAAACTCTAGTGGACCCTTACCAACGAGTCAGAACTTGCTCCTCGTTAGGTAAGTACCAACCACATTTAGGGTACGATGTTATCAAGTTAGGGGAACCCGCACCTTGTTAACTAGTCCCATTCCTCGATTTTCAATCTCGCCAAAGTCTCGAATTTTCGATCGACTAGGGACATGTAGTAACTGGAAGGGTGAATACCTTAGTCGCTTCTCGATGAGAGTATTTTACCTATTAGGCCAAAGCATGTTTCCCTAACTTGAAAGGATTTTTGATCCACTTTGGAATAGTCGACGTTTCTCTACCCAAAACATATTCTACCTATTAGGCCAAAGCATGTTTCCCTAACTTGAAAGGATTTTTGATCCACTTTGATAGTCGACGTTTCTCTACCCGAAACATTCCAATGTTTTATTGAGCCTATCTTTTATGATTAATCAATTTCAGTGTGTTTTATACTTTGTACGTTTGTAACTTCGTTTCAATCACACAATTTGCACTTTCCTCGCAATCCTAAACAATAATAATCCTTCGTGAATGAACTAAATTTACACTCTTTCATGTCAATATTTGTGATTATAATTCTTACTTTGCCAATGTAAACTATTTGAAACTATGTGCTACATGTTACATGCTAAATTTTGCAAATAACTTTTCTCAAAAACATTATGATCAAGTCTCATCTTTTATCATCACCTTTGTAGATGTCTTCCAACCGTTTTTCCAACTCCAAGAGGAACTCCAAGTCGAAATCAAGCAAGAAGATGCTTGCGTTCATGGCCAAACAAATGGCTCAAGTCATTCCCGACATTGTGAGCAAGGTCACCGCTAATGCCGCCAACTCGTCTGTCAACTCCAAAGCTGACCAACCTAAGCCTACCTCTTTCTACTACAAGCACTTCATCGCTTGCAACCCTAAGACATTCACTGGCAACGAGGGTGTCATCGCTATGCTTGAATGGTTTGAGAACATTGAGGTGACATTCATCAATAGTGATTGTCCTGAGCACCTCAAAACCCGAAGCGCAATGGGCGTCTTCCAGGCTCGAGCTCTCGAGTGGTGGACAAACGAGCTAACATCCGATCCAACGAAGAAGCCAATGCCCTCCTTTGGATCGAGGTAAGGGAGATGATGATGTTGGAATTTTGTCCTCCCCATGAACAAGAAAAGCTTGAGGATGAATTTTGGCACCTCAAGCAAGCGGGTGACGATAACCTTGGTTACACCACTCGTTTCAAACAATTGAGCATCATCGTTCTCCACCTCGTGAACACGCCTGCACGTGCCATTAGGAAATACCTCAACGGCCTTCCTCCTGCCATACGTGAGGCCATTAAATCCACGAGACCTGATAACATCGAGTTATGTTACCGCCTAGCCGCTGAAATCAATGATAACAGTGTGCGCGATAAGAAACCCAACTCCACCAAATCTGCCTACCAAGCCACCACCGAACCTAGTGAACCCAAATCCCAATCGCGGAACAACAATGGCAAGAAACGAAAGTTTCAAAACCAAAGTTGCAACACGATCACACCAGCTGCAAACCCAAATCCCCCTCAAGAACCCGCAAGAAAACCGTTCGTTGGGAATCATCCCAAGTGTACCATATGCCATCACCACCACCCAGCCAACGTCGCATGCCGCCATTGCACGAATTGCAATCGGTTTGGGCATGTAACCGCCGCTTGCCGAAGTGGTCCTGCACCACAAGGCAACCAAAACCAGCAACCACCCCAAAACCAAAACCGTCATGCACCTGCCAACAACGTCCGAGCCTGTTTTACGTGCGGTGATCCAAATCACCTTCTCCCTCAATGTCCCCAGATCAACCAAGAGCAACAACAACAAGCCCCTCGTGGTCGCGCTTTGAACATCAACGCAAACCAAGCGCAACATGACAATGAAGTCGTGAACGGTACGTTCCTTGTCAATGGCTTATATGCTTCTTTACTATTTGATACTGGTGTAGATAAAAGTTTTGTATCTGTAGAATTTGAACCAATGTTAAACTGTGCACGTCAATTCAAAATCTTTCACGCGAAGTTGCCAAGGAAAAAATCCTACTGTCGACTCCGTTTTCGGATTTTTTCTCCCCCGCAAAAAAACCCTGTGTTTTTCTATCGATCTCTCCTATGCAATTGGGTAGTTTCGATATATAGTAGGTATGGATTGGCTCGTAAGAACTGTGAAATCGCTTATCACAAAAAAGTTTTTCGATTCCCTCTTCCCCGGGGTGACACTTTGCTGCTATGGAGAAAGACCCTAAAAGGTCTAAAATCATGTCATGCCCCCAAGCAAAAAAAGTATTGTAAGGAGTACTTTCCCTTTTTCCCCACATTGGGGAAAAAAAGGGAAGGGGAAAAGGAGTAATGATGTCCCAGTGGTGTGTGTTTTCCCCGACGTTTTCCCCGAAACTTTCCGGTCCCCTCCTCGTTATTTGTTTTTCATATCGATCCCTTCCTGGCGCTCCCCATTCGCTGAACCCCCTTATCCCCTACCCCCTTTGGGAAAATGCAAGAAGCTATCGAGCCAACTTCGGAATTTTTTTTTTTTAAAGGCTTTATCGCCCTAGTCTTCTCCTTGGGGCGCTCCCCTTTGTTTGTCAAGAAGAAGGTGGTTCGTTTGGTGTGTATGATTATCGCGAACTCAACAAATCACTCAAAAACCCTTATCTCTTCCTGCATCGACGACCCTTTTTGATCCTCCCAAAGGGGAAATTGTTTTTCCAAGATGACCCTTTTTCGGTTCCCTCACTTCGGTCCTCGAAGAAGAAATATCCCAAAAAACCCTTTGTTTTAGTACGGTCACTCGAAATTTTTGTTATGCCATTCGGTTTAAGAATGCACCCGCGGTCTTAGGACTTTTTTGATCGGGGGTGTAATTAATTGGATCGCTTGTGATCGTTTTCATGACGATATTCATTATTTTAAGACTCAAAAGAGCCGAAGGACACCCCGTCTTCCTTGAACCTTTCAAGTGAAAAATAAGCCAAATTCCCAAGGTGAATTTTTCTGAAGAAATGCAATTTC
>CAMTDV010000006.1:21329413-21384972 GCA_947069175.1 Scalesia atractyloides
GTGTGAATTTTGGCTGAACGAAGTGCAATTTCTCGGTCATGTTGTGAACGAGAAAGGCATTCACGTTGATCCTGCAAAATCGAAGCCATAAAGAATTGGATTCGCTCCAAAATCCCTTCCGAAATACGTTCTTTCCTTGGTTTAGCTGGTTATTATCATCACTTCATTCGAACTTTTCAAAAGTCGCCGTTCCTCTCACGTCTTTGACTAAAAAGATAAACCTTTTGTTTGGGGTCCGAACAAGAGGAGTCTTTTCAAACACTCAAGGGCATGCTTTGTAATGCTCTGATTCTCGCTCTTCCTGATGGAAACGATGATTTTGTCATGTATTGCGATCCTTCAAACCGAGGCCTTGGTTGCGTTCTTATGCAACGGACAAGGTTATCGCTTACGCTTCCAGACAACTCAAGATTCATGAGAAAAACTACACTGACCTTGAACTTTGGTGAGTTGTTTTTGCATTTAAGATATGGCGACACTACTTTATGGTACTAAGTGTGTGGTCTTCACCGATCATAAGAGCCTTCAGCACATCTTCAATCAAAAGGAACTCAACATGCGTCAACGTCGATGGGTAGAGTTGCTCAACGACTACGACTGCGAAATTCGCTATCACCCTTTGGTAAAGCGAATGTAGTAGCCGACGCTCTGAGTCGTCAACCCCATGCAAAGAGTATCCACTCTTTCCAAATCCTAAGCAATCTTCACAATCGAATTCGTAAGGCCTAACACTTGTCCATCAACGAGAACAATTTATACATTGAGATGAAGTGTGGTACCGAAGATCAACTCTCTTCCAAAGCGATGGTATGTTATACTATCTCAATCGAGTCTGGATTCCAAATCGTGACACTTCGTGATTTCTGATGAAGGAAGCTCACAAATCCCGATACTCTATTCACCCTGGCGCTGACAAGTGTACCAAGACTTGCGTACCTCTTATTGGTGGCCTGCATTAAGAAGCATATCGCTCTTTATGTCTCGAAATGTCTCACGTTTCCAAGGTAAAAGCCGAACATCAAACCCCTCTAGCTTACTCGAACAACCAGAAATTCCCGTCTGGAAAAGGAGAGTATCGCTATGGACTTCATTATTAAACTCCCTCGTACGTCCTCTGGTCACGATAGCATTGGGTCATCATTGACCGTTTGACCAAATCCGCGCACTTTCTTCCCATTCGTGAAGATTACAAAGTCGAAAAATTGGCTCGTGTCTAACGAAGGAGATTATATGTCGTCATGGTATCCCCATTGACATCATTTCCGATCCTGACGCTCGTTTTACCTCCCGTCTTTGGCAAACGTTTCAAACCGCCCTTAGTACTCGTCTTATCTTAGTACTGCCTTTCATCCTCAAACGAGATCAAACCGAGGTACCATTCAAACTCTAGAGGATATGCTTCGTTGATGCGTAATCGATTTTGGTGGCAATTGGGATTCACATTTACCGTTGGTAGAATTCTCATATAACAACAGTTATCACGACAGTATTCAAATGGCTCCATTTGAAGCATTATATGGTCAAAAATGTCGATCGCCTATCTGTTGGCATGAGATGGTGAAGCTCAACTCACTGGTCCCGAACTCATACAAGAAACAACGGACAAGATCTTGCAAATACGTGATAATCTACTCAAAGCCCGAAGTCGTCAAAAGAGTTACGCCGACAAAAGACGCAAACCTTTGGAATTCAACGTTGGTGATCAAGTACTCCTCAAGGTATCCCCTTGGAAGGGTATAGTTCGTTTCGGAAAGAACGGTAAACTCGCACCTCGTTACGTAGGTCCTTTCAAAATTCTAGAAAGAATTGGTAAGTTGCGTATCGACTGGACCCGCCTGAAGAACTCAACAACGTTCACCATGTCTTTCATGTTTTGAACCTCAACAAGTGTTTAGCTGAAAAGGACTTCAAGTTCCGCTCAGAAGATCTTCAAATCAACGATACTCTGCACTTCGTAGAAAAACCGATCGAAATCATGGACCAGGAGTCAAGCAACTGAGGCGCAGTCGAATTCCTATTGCCAAGGTTAGGTGCGAAGGAAAACGCGGCGCCAAATTTACTTGGGAACTCAAAAGTGATATAAAGACCAAGTATCCGCATCTCTTTGTTACATCTCCCTAAATTTCAGGACGAAATTTCCTAAAGGAGGGGAGACTGTAACGCCCAGCGTTTTCACACTTTCTATATTTAGAAAGCCTTTGTTGTATTCTATTTTTTGGAAACCCTTGTAATCGTTTGTATTCATCATTCTATTGTAATCATCATTCGAGACTTGATTCGTAATGAAAACATATCCTATTTCTGTTCATGATTAAGCTCAATTATATTCTACTTATATGCTAATTGATACATAATACGAGTAAACGCTTGATATGCTTGCAATATGTGTCATACATGTTTGAAACGATAATTATACACGATATTTATACTCGATTTATTTCAAAATATACCTATGACATGTGTTAAATAGGCCTAGGAACCTTTATTTATTCTTAAAACATCACTATGTGACTTATAATTGTGTTACAATTTAAGAAAATCAAAAAAGTAAAATTGGTTTGCCCTGACCAGGTCCTTACGGACTGCATGGGAAACCCCATACGGTCCGCAAGGCTTACTGGCGGGCAGCAGGTTTGAATTTGGTCGTGGGTTTGCACGAATCCCACACCACAACTCACCTCCAATGGCCTTCTTCCTCCATTAAAGCACCACCAACTTAACCTAACCAACCCTATATATACCAGCCTATTTCACACCATTTTCCACTTTACAATCCTCCTAATCACTCCCAAATCCTCCCTTAATCAGCTGAAAGTTCTAAGTTAGAGCAGAAATACCTATCTTCACTAAAGTGAGTGTAACTCACTCATTTCTCAACGAAATCCTTCCATTCTTTTCCCACTTGCTCGGATTGACCTTGTGCACATCTCCAATAGTTTTTCCATGGAAAATCAGGCCCTGGAATGTCACGAAAAAGGCTCCAAAGTGGACTATTTGTTTCTATTTTCATCTAAACTTTATTAAACTTGTTTAACTTGAGTCTAACTCATCTCAAACCTATGTCCTAATGCTTACAACACTACTAGTGGTTGGTTAGGCTTAAAAACTAGGTTGAGACATGTCAAATTAGAGGTTAAAACCTCACAAACTTTCTGTTTTCGGCTAGGGTTTACACCCAAAAGTAGTGTCCAAGTTAAACTTGATGAATGTGTGATATTTGGACTAGCTTGGGCTATCAATCATTGAATCCACACACTATTTGATGATTTCATTAGTTTAGGTTGTTGTTCTTATTTAGTTCATGACCCTCCTTGTGTTGTAACACAAGTGTAGTGGTGAACATCCGAGGTGCCTAAATGGAAGCTTGTTCTTCCTACCTCATGCATGAAATCTATGACTCAAAGAGGTGCCTAAATGGAGATCTTAATCGATTACCTCATGCTTGATTTATGACTTAAAGTATCTAATCTAAGTATATAAATATATATGTGACAAAGACTTAATAATAACTCCATAGTTACTTGTTAAGAAACTCGTTACATCAATCTAAGGATCATACACTTGTTACGATTCTAATGGGTCTTGAATCCATGAAAACACACCAAACCCTTGAGGTTTCTATAGTGTCAAGAACAAGTGTCATGAGTACAAGATGATTATTTTCATAACACTATTTTCACGTTATTTAAAATCCGAATCTATAATCTCCCGTTAACTCCCAATACTCATACGCCTTTGTTACTTCTTGTAGAAGGACAAGGTGCTCCAAGATAATCAACCCAACCACTATCGGAATTCAAGTCGGATAGTGCAAAACCGTGAGTATACTCGATCCCGTTTTTATTTTAATATCTGGGTGCAACATGTACAAAACACAATAAAACTCGTTTACATATTTACTCTATCCGCCGTAACATGATACTTGTTTATATACTTGATTATCGCATGCTATGTTAGACTTGTGTTGTATGATCATTAACTTTGCTAGCCAACCTTAACAAATATAGCGCTATAGGAGTAACGCCCGCCTGTATGCTTGTGGTATTGTTAAGTAAACAATTAAACACCTGTTTTATGACAATGTTGGGTAATCACAATTGCGTTAGACTATGGATTGACATATGAGAGCACATGTTTTGTATGTTTTGACAATTATATACAAAGTTGCCATGTTGGATATGAGACAAATTATTTCATTATCATGATATGTATCAAACTTGTACGCTCGCCAACTTTTTGTTGATATATACTACTTTAATACATGTTGCAGAAAACTAAGTTGATGCCGATGAAGAAATATTAGGGTGGATTAGATACGCACCTAGTTTTAATTTCATGTATTTCATTCTATGATGTATTGTCCTTCGAATCTTTTCATATTTCCCTTTTGAACTATTGTATTACAAATTAGCATCAATGTAATCTTGATTTATTAAATATTGTCGCAAGTAGTATTATGACGTTTTGAGCAATTTGTTCGTCTCATCCCGATGTTTCCGCCATCAGTTGGGGTGTGACAAAACCAGCCGACGGCTGAGCAAATTGGCTTCTACAGCTTTCCAACATCTCGTCGAAGACGTTCGAATCGAAGTTCTGAAGAACCCCTCAATACCCCTACGCCAAGGGAATGTAATCGAGTTAGAGTCATTATCATGGATGACACCTATTATTCAGTACATGCAAGGGGGATTTCTCCCTGAGAACAAGGCGGAAGCGCCGAAAATCCAGAACAAGGCACTGTGTTACCAATGGAGGATGGAATTCTATACCACCGATCTTACTTAGGACCGCTTCTGCGCTGCTTAGATCCACAAGATGCAAACTACCTAATAAGATAAATTCACGAGGAATTTGTGGAATCCACGCAGGCCCGCGTATGGTGGTTGCAAAGATAATGAATGCAGGATACTACTGGCCTGGCATGCATTTGGATGCCGTGCTGGAATTACACAAGTGAGAATCTTGCCAACGCCATGCTCCAAAGACCATGTGACCTAAGAATGATCTGATTCCTATGTCAACAGCTTGGCCTTTCCAGCAGTGGGGTATCGATATGGTCGGCCCATTCCCAGACGCTCCCGGCGCAGTAAAGTTCGTAATCGTGGCAGTAGACTACTTCAGCAAATGGGTGGAAGCGAAAGCACTAGCATCGACTTCAGCAATGATAGTGCAAAGTTCATATGGGAACATATTTGTCGATTTGGCCTACCATTGCGAATTGTAACAGATAATGGTACCAATTTTGCATCCGAAGACCTTAAAGCGTGGATGCAAGAGCTCCAGATTGAACACACCTTCTCCTCGGTAGCCCATCCACAAGGAAATGGCCAAGTCGAAAGTGTGAACAAGAGCATCGTCGAGGGCATCAAGGCCAGGTTGGATAATAAGCGCAGGGGCTGGGTGGATGAGCTCCCAAGCATTTTGTGGGCCCATCGTACAATGCCCAAAACTAGTAATGGCGAAACCCCTTTTAGCCTAGTCTATGGCTCTGAGGCGATAATACCAGCTGAGATTGGCATGCCCTCACCACGCTTGATGGCAATCAACGCAATTGACAATGAGGCGGAACGCCGCCTAGACCTTGACTTGCTCGAAGAAAGGCGCGAGAACACCGGCATCAAAAAGGCCAAATATAAGTCAAAGCTGGAAAAGTATTATAACGCGCGGGTCCGCGTATGTACTTCAATCCTGGTGACTACGTCTTTCGCGATAACGAAGCATCCAATACAGAGCGACTAGGGAAACTAGCGCCCAAATGGGAAGGCCCTTACCTCATCCATAAAGTCCTGGGCAAGGGCGCTTATAAGTTACGCACCATGGATGATCACCTCGTTCCACGCACCTGGAACGCACAACAGCTGCGCAAGTGTTATATCTGATAACACAACTATCTTGTAGTTAAAGGCCGAGAGCCTAGTACAATTATCTTTCAATCAAAGGCCGAGAGCCAAGTACAACAATCTTGTAATCAAAGGCCGAGAGCCTAGCAATTGCCTCTAATGAAACGTATCGTTATTATCATGTCAACACATTTAATTTGTTATAAATGCATGTTAACTTTTAGTACGCCAAAAACGTTATCGTCAATAAACAATTAATGAATATAACACAACTCAAATCTCTAGCACTTGCGCGGAGGCAGGTTAATATATTCACACATGAGTCAGACTTGCACTTATTCGTGCTGCCCAGACAAAGTTTAATTACACATTGCAATAATTATAACAAGACAAAATATATAAAGTTGTAATATTAACCAAAAGGCACAGAAAGCGCAACAATTACAAGCATTGCCAAACGGTCATATACAAGCATGGCCCAACTATCCAAATAACTAACACTAGAGCCATTTATTATTCCGCCCCGTCATCGCCATCACCTTCCTTAGAATCGGAGATCTCCAAGGCCTCCGGAGGCTCGAATATATCTTTCAAGCACAACACGCAATCATCGTGTTTTAGAGCTTCAGAGACCAGCTGCATGATCGAGAGGGAGAGGTTATTGTAAGCCTTTTGATGAGCGGTATAAGTGGCCTGCGCGTCGGATGTAACCGAGCAATGGCTGGCATCCCACTCTTTTTCTGCCACCTCCTTAACATGACCCACACATTCTTTATATCCGTCGAGATGACCGACCTGGCGCGCAGCAACAGTAAGCGCCGCAACAGTCTGGTCCAACTCAGGCAAATTAAGCACGACATTAGCAACCTAAAAAATAAATTAAACGGCCAGGCAGATGATAAATATGGCATAATGGAAGAGAAAAGACAAATAACATACATAAGGAATCCCAAAGTCCTTGAGCCATTTGGAGTCACTAACAAACGGTTCGAGAGTAGCTTGAGTAGCGGCATAGTTATCCTGAGCAACATTCAGCGCCGCTTGTGTAACCTCACACGCCTCCTTAGCTGCAACAAGTTTTTCCTCGGACTCGCGTAAAAGACGCATGAGTTCGTTCATCTCAGCATCCTTACCAGCCAAGTCTCTATCCCGAGAGACGATTTGTTCCTTCAACGCTTCCTAAGAAGTTATGAATGATTGAGATCTTCAAAATCTTGGTGTAATTAAATAGATTCAAGATGGGTACAAACCTGATCCATTTCAGCGCGTTCACGACTAATCTTGGCATCCTGAAGTTGGTTTTCCAAATCAGCATTAACTTTGCTTAGCTCCTCGTCTTAGCGGTAAGCTCAGCAAGAGCTTTCGTGGAAGTTTCAGCTTGCCCTTCAAATTGGTAATCTCAATTCGAGTAGCATACATCTTACGATTTTCGCGATCGCAAGCTTCCTTCCATTCTTGGCGCTCCTTGGCATTATCTTCGAACTTTTTCTTCCAACCCAACACACCCATTCCGTGCTCTTCTATCAGCTTCCAACTTCAACCGTTCGGCAGCAAGCTCTTCTTTGGCTTTCTCAAACTTTTCATGATCTGCTGATAAGCGACGGCGATAAGCTTCAACCTCAGCACGCTCGCGGTACATAGTGCGCGATTCCTCATGATCTAATTACCATTTGAGGATTGGTTGGCTTGCGCAACCACATGAGATTGGTACAGACAATCATGCTGACGCTGTTCCTGAAAAATGACTTCGGCTGGAGGGAAAATACCATTAACCACTCTCCACATTCAGGGAATTTAAGCAACGTATCCCCTTGTTTTAACTTCCATACAGCAGTATGAATGTCCCCGGGCGCGACTACTGTCGTAAGAACGATAATAATGATCGCCTGAGGTATCCTCAGACGGATAGGGGAGGGTTCCTATGCCTGGCATGGAAACCCAATACTCTTCCTTCACCGCCACTAGCCGCGGTCTCGACATGAGGACCTGCCTGAGTAGCAGTCTTTTCAGGGTCGGAACCAACAGTCACTTTGTCAACAGGTTTCTCTAACCTTTTCAACGACTCCTCACATTCGACGTTGACATCAGCCTCTACAGTCTTGCTAGCATCAACTTTCTGACCTTGTTCTCAGCCTCTACCGGCCCCTTCCCTTGCATAGCCGCGCTATAAATTTCCTGAGTTTGAACCCCAGTAATTGGCGGTCCAGCGAATTTATCGTGAACGACCTCAAACGTACCCTCGGCCGGGTAAGATGAACCGGTGGCCGTGGCTGGGGGTAATTGACTCCCTGATTTGGGATGGATAATGCGAATTTTGGTTGGAGCCCTTTTCTTTTCTGCGAAAAACAAAGGGGACCTAAGCAAAAGGAGTCACCAAGATTGACATGAAATTAAAGAAGAAAAGTCGTACCTGGAGAAAGGGTAGACATAAGGGACCCAATATCAACCCTCTTCCAAATCATCGGTTTGCTGAAGGCGACCTTTTTGGAGAAGGTCCACCTTTCTCACTTCCTTCTGAGAGCGGCCTCTTAGATGACCTTTTTAATGATGGGCTTAGGAGAAGTTTTATCTTTCTCTCCCATCGGGTCAGATACAGGTGTTGCGCTAAATAACTGCTCCTTTGAGCTCGCGCTCCCAGTCGTTTTCGCTCCAGCACTACCACCAGCTTTGCCTGAAGAGCTCAAGGCTTCAAAAGAATCAGCAACGATTATATAATTGTTTTGGTCAAAAATCAGATTGATAATGTAACCAAACTTTGAATGTGAGGTTGAGTGCTTGAAATAATGAATTATTGTATGAACGAGTATGAAATGTAAACAATGATGAACACTGAGATTTATACGAGGAAAAAGCCCTTGATCAATGAATGATATCCGGCATAAAAAACCTCGGGTGATGGAAACTACCGATCACCAACTACATTGCATAAAAAGATTACAACTTTGGATGATATTGAGCTTGTTACAATGAGTACTAGTGTGTGTGTTTGTGAGAATGTTTGCGTATGTCGTCTGATCAAAGAAAAAGGTGCAAGTGTGTTTTCTACTCAGCTCAATACCCCTAATAACATAGCCGAAAATATCCTAACTAACTTCACGAAAATCCTGCCATGCATGCACGTTCATCACCAACGGTTACTAGCTTATGCACGTGCCGGGAATAAAAGCATATTGGAAACAATTATTAGTTTATAGAATATTAATGAGGAGCCTTGATCCTTATCTTTCCTGCACCAAATCCTAAGGATCCGTGATCCAGGCACAATAAAGGATTCATGATCCAGAAGCAATAAAATTCTATCCCTAATAATAATCATCCAACTGACGTTGCCAGAAGCGAGCTATACCTTTGCGCGATGTCGCATCTGAAACAACCGCAGGAATTTCCACCTTCCATCAGCAGCAGTCTTCTTCCTTTTGCTTTGCCTCTTAGGCTTTTGGTCTTCTGGGAACAAGCCTAGATCGCGCAAACTACCTGCAAATGTAGGAGGTGGTTTTCATAAGCCGTGGTCAGAAGAAGCTATAGACTCCTCGCTGGAAAGCAAGAAAACGTCTTCACAAGCAGGAGTTATAACACGACAAGGCCTAGGGTTGGCAATAGGCGCACCTTCTATGGTGGCGACAAGCATAGCAAAGGATCCAGCCTGCGGATACATGAAGTTGGCATGGTTCTGATCATACCAAGGCTCCTCATCTTCCCGCAGCGGTTGGGTGCCAATAACTCCGGCATGCGCAACAAAAGCATGATGATACAATGGTACCTCTGAAAAAAGCGTTCCAAATATTCTTCAACAATGAGTCAATAAAAGTAAACAAAAGAAAGATGATAGAAGATTACCTTGGCCTTCTAACAGAAGCACGGGACGTTAACGCTCGTAATGGGCCATTTATCACTCATCATAACAGCAACCAGCGCAAATTCCCCAAATGCCTTGTGGGCAGGGGTTGTAACTGTTTGTACCACTTAACACCTTTTGGAATCTTCAGATCTTCCTTTGGGATAGGTAAAGGCTCTCGAAGCTCCATAGCGATAGGATCACCTCTTCCCTAACATAAAAGAACTTGCCTTTCCACCCGTGAAAACTCTTCGGAGGGTTAATAAAAAATCTCTTGGATCCGCGTGTGACACCCGGCTATTTAGGTTGTACCGTACAAATGTAACACGTGTCATGAATGAATAAAATGCCGTATTTGATTATTTATGATGTTTATATATGGTATTTGATGTGTTGGTAAATCCAAATTTTGATAAAAATTATGTTGGCAATATTAAGTAAACGCTTATCGCGTAACGGTTAAAATACGAAACGAACGGTGACCGCCGAATAATGTTAAAATCTTAAAAATAGTCCGTTATGAGTTAAGTAATATATTTAATTATAATCGTGAGGAAAATAATTTAAAAGGCTAAGAAACTATATTTTTCGAGTTTAAGCGCGTACTGTGCGATACTGCGCGTATCTGACAAAATACTGTCAACACAGCCAGTTCAGGGCAACCAATAATTATTATAGTAAATAATTAGCAAGTTTATTTTTATAGAATGATAAAAATAAATGAAAACGCTTAAAATCTCTATTTTACGAATTTAAGCGCGTACTACGCAACAGAGCGCGCATACTGCCAAATACCGACAATGTAACTGGTCCTGGCAAATAAAATATTAATTAGTAATATTTTGGTGTGTTTATTTTTATAGAGCGCTGAAAAATAATTTAAAATGCGTTAAAACGCAGTTAAAACGCTAGATAAAACACCCGGTATCCAGTTAAATACCAGTTTTGAACACATATATGTAATATATACATATATATGCGTGACGTATATGTGAGTGGAGGATGGTGGCAGCCATTTAGGGCCTCTCTCTCCTCTCTCTTGACACTTGGTGGAGTTAGGGACATGTATAATGATTAAAAGATATGAAGATCTTCCATATCTTGCAAACTTAGCCATTTAATATTAATATGGATTGCGTTGAATTGTTGATAGATCTATCGGGTTGACAACCCCGTCACGACCGGTAGTTCCGTGTCATGTCAAGCGACGAATTTATATTCTGTTGTTGTCTAGCGATGATTATACCCTTAATGTTAATATATAGTTCGTATTGTCTTGCAAACATACGAGTCTGAACATTTGATGCAATAAATTTAATATGTAAAACTTGGGAAGATGCTTCGTTCGGAGGTTTCGGAGAAACGCTTGCGACAGCTGACTCATGGATTTTATTAAGGAAATTAAATAAACTAACGAAAATATTATTTGGATGTTTTGATAATAAACACATCTAGAAAGTTTTTCCTTGGATCAAATTATTTTAAATTTGAATATGTGAGCTCACCCTCTTTGTGTTGACACTTGATTTTAACGTGTTCTTCAGGTACTTGAGCATGGCTTCGGGAATCTTTGGCATGTCTTGTGGTTGTGATGTATGTTTTGTTTAATAATAAACTTTGGACTACTTTTAAAACTTATTTTGGACCAACTGTATTATGATCCAAAAGGATCGAAACAACTTAACTATGATGTGGTTGTGATGGGTTTAAACTTTTAAACTATGTTTTAATTAAGTAACATGTCCAAAATTAACGATGCATCATCCACTAAGATATTTATGGGCACCAACTTCCATCACCATTACGTTTGTATTTCCGTTGCGACGTTTTTGGGGTGTTACAGAAGTTGGTATCAGAGCCAATGGTTGTTAGCGAACTAGATGTTTTCAGGGGAAAACTCTAGACTTCAACCAAAGAATTTTGAGATATAAGTCCAAAATTGCGAAGCCAATTTTTTTAAATAAACATGGATTTTGATCATGTATGAGAACCATCGCGTGTTATTGTGCATACGTGTTAATCTGTTTATTTGGGCCTTATGTGTTATTTTCATTTGAACACACATTTACTTTGTATGATTATATATATGTCACAGATGTCGCACGAGCACGAGGTCATCGAGATTACTGACTCTGAGAGCGAGCCAGAATTCAAGACTTCACCTAGATCCGTATTACCGGAGGTACCCCCTTCGATTCCATAGTTTGTCGATGCGGCCGAATTCGCTTCATCCTTCGAGGTTAACCCTGCTGCATTCACAAGCCAGGTTGACCCACGTTATGCTTTTACAAGCAACGGTTGGATCGAAGACGATGATGATGATGCTCACCCTCGATCTACGAGACTGGGCAATCACCAGGTACCTTGCCTGTTATCGATGATGTGGGTAGAGGTGTTCCATTGATCGGAGGATCTTATAGTGTCGCACCAGCAGTAGACGCTACCATTGTTACGGCTCAGCCATTAGAGCCATTGGTCGTCTCATCTGCTGTCATTGCAGAGCCCACTACTGAGATCCCTCCACCTGTTGTTACCGAGTCGTCATTTCCATCGATCGAGTCGCGCGCTCCTACTGCACCCATGTTGGTATACTTTCGACGTAGGAAGAGGATACGACATGTCGGAGACATCTCTTCAACTTCCAGAGCTGAGACTGCATCTGCTTCGAAGAAGCAGAAAGGAGTGTGGGTTGACCGATGTTCTCACTGCGACCATCAGTTGGGGGCCATACACGGAGATCTGGAGGCGATTAGGGGAAAAGTGAAGGATCTTGAGGGGCAAATGGATTGGTTTGATGAGCTGAAGGATTTGGATGACAGTGCAATGGATCAAATGCCCTGGAGGATAGCTGACTTGGAGGAGCTTGTGAGGAGGCTTCTTGAGTTTGCAGATTGAAGAAGTGATTGTTGGTTGTATGTTTTGTTTGTTTTGTATGTCTCTTGATAAACCCTTATATTGGCTTGCATGCCAAATTTTTGGATATTTAGGAGGAGATTTCATCTAGATTTGTTATTAGTAGATGATTGTGTCTCACCAAATTTTGATTAGTCGTTGTACTATGGACAAGCTTTGTAATTTCCGTGATAAATATCAATGTTATGGGTTCTCTTTTGGTTATATTATTCTCATTATTATGTGGATGCATGTGTAATGTTTAGTCCACTATTATTTAATGATTGAAATATTTACACAATGTCTTATGTTGATATTATTATTGCAATAATAGAAACGACAAGATACCGCCAAAAGCGAGACAGGATACTGGACTACCTACCACCCAGAAGAGTTGGCATAACTCATAGCCCAACACGTTAATATTGCCTTGGAACAGCGTGAAGCTAACCAGAATATTGGCAAGGACGTGGACGTGGTGCTCCTGGGCATGGTGAAGGTGGTGTGCAGATTGGAAACCCGCAAGGTAATATAATGATCGGAAAAAGTTTTAGTAGTTCATGTGTTATGATATAATCAGTGAGTAATCTTGATTTTTCATTAACCTTGTGAACAGTGCATGGATGTACGTATAAAACATTTCAGGGTTGTAACCCACGATCATTTACAGGTGCTGAAGGGCCTCTTGAAATCACTAGATGGATCGAGAAGATGGAATCTGTGATGGCCATCAGTGGTGTGCTGCTGATCAGAGGGTTAGGTATGCTTCGTGTTCGTTTCTCGATGAAGCTTTATCCTGGTAGAACACTCAAGTTCAGATTTTGGGCCAAGATGCGGCTTACGGTCTTACCTGGAATGAACTAAAAGAGATGCTTCTTAAGGAATACTGCCCGCGTAGTGAGATGCAGAAGATTGAGACTGACTTTGGAATTTGACCATGGAAGGCCTGAACGTCAGAGCATATACGTCTCGGTTCAATGATTTGGCTAGATTGGTTCCACGAATGGTCACTCCTGAGTACGTTAAGGTAGAGAGGTATATCTGGGGATTGTCGCACAAATTCGTAGTATGTTATGTCAGCGAAGCCCATACCTATCTGGAAGCTACTACTCTAGCGAAATCATTAGCGGATGATGTTGCTCCAAAAGTAGCCTTAACAGAAAGGAGGAGACTGGGAAGTCGTCGGGAAAAGTCTGGGCAGATGGGAAATTTGCCGAACAGAGCGTTCTGACCTAGATCTGGGGATTCGCGGAAGCGAAAGTTTGAGAGCTCGAGAAAGGATTCCGATGTGAAGCGTGAGAGGAAATGCGATTCGGGGAAAGCATATGTGGCTAACTCGAGTGGTTCGAGGAAGGATAATGCCAGGGATGGCGGAAGTGGTTCAGCAAAGAAGACTCACGGAGATGAGCAGGGAAAGTGTGCCAGATGTGGTCGAACTGGTCATATTACTCGCGAGTGCTATGCTAAGAGTACTCGGAGGGAGTTAAGCTCGAGGGATGTTTGAATGCGGAGAGCAGGGACACTACAAGAGGAACTATCCGAATGTGAAGGGTCAGAATGCCAGGGGCAAAGCTTTTGAGCTGAATGCTGGGAAGGCACGTGATGATCCTGCAGTTGTTACCGGTACGTTCCTAATCAATGACCATTCTGCGTTCGTACTATTTGATATTGGTGCTGACTTGAGTTTTGTTTCGAAAAACTTTGAACTGTTTCTGTGTTCACAAACAAGTAAGCTAAGTAAAAAGTATTCGATAGAATTAGCAAATGGTAAATTGATAGAGACTAGCGAAGTTATTCGTGGTTATAGAATTCGGTTATGCGATCATTCGTTTTAGTATCGATTTGTTACTAGTGGAGTTGGGTAGTTTTGCTGTAGTCGTTGGGATGGATTGGCTATCCAAGAACGAGTGAGATCATTTGTTCGGAGAAACAAGTGCGGATACCTCGTCCTGGTGGTGGTGAAGCTTTAGTTGTTCACGGTGACCGATCGAGTCGATTATAAAAGTGGTTAGTATTATGAAGATGCACAAGATGCTGCGTAAGGGCTATCCTGCGTTCTTGGTTAAGTAGTGGATACAAATGCCGAAAGGGAAGATTGAAGAAATTCCTGTAGTTCGTGATTATCCGGAAGTTTTCCCTGAATACTTGCCTGGATTACCCCCTGCGAGACAGATCGAGTTTAAAATTGATTTGTACCTGGTGCTGCACCAATTGCAAAATCTCCTTTATAGATTAGCACCGTGAGAAATGAAAGAATTGTCAAATCAGCTTCAAGAGCTATTAGACAAAGGTTTCATACGACCAAGCTTTTCGCCTTGGGAGCACCTGTGTTGTTGTGAAAAAGAAAGATGGTTCCTTCAGAATGTGTATTGATTACAGAGAGTTGAACAAGCTGACTATCAAGAATCGGTACCCGTTACCAAGAATCGACGATTTGTTCGACCAGCTTCAAGGATCAAGCTACTACTCGAAGATAGACCTGCGTTCAGGTTATCACCAATTGAAGATTGATGAGGAAGATGTTCCGAAGACTACTTTTAGAACACGTTACGGCCATTATGAGTTCTCAGTCATGCTTTTGTTAACTAATGCGCCTGCAGTGTTCATGGATCTCATGAACAGGGTATGCAAACCCTATTTGGATAAATTCGTGATAGTATATTGCGACAATCCAGCAAAGAAGATCATGAGCAACATTCGAAGATGATTTTGGAGTTGTTGAAGAAAGAGAAGTTGTATGCCAAGTTCTCTAAATGTGAATTTTGGATTCGAGAGGTGCATTTCCTTCGGTCATATCATAAATGAGAAAGGTATACATGTGGACCCGTCGAAGATTGAGGCGATTAAGAATTGGGAAGCGCCAAAGACTCCTCAGAGGTGCGACAATTCTTAGGACTTGCTGGTATTATAGAAGATTCATTGAGAATTTTTCCAGAATAGCGCACCATTAACGCTATTGACCCAGAAGGATAAGAAGTTTGAATTGGAAGAAAAGCAGGAGGAAGCTTTTCGGATGTTGAAGGAGAAGTTGTGTAGTGCACCTATTCTATCCCTGCCTGAGGGAAATGACGGTTTTGTTTTATACTGTGATGCGTCACGTTATTGGCCTCGGTTGCTGCTTATGCAGAAGGACAAAGTGATAGCCTATGCATCCAGACAACTGAAAGTGCATGAGAAGAACTACACAACTCATGATTTAGAGTTGGGAGCTGTTGTGTTCGCTTTAAAATTTGGAGACATTATCTGTATGGCACGAAGTGTACGATTTACACAGACCATAAGAGCCTCAGCATATCTTTGATCAGAAGGAACTCAACATGCGACAGCGGCATTGGGTAGAGTTACTCAATGATTACGAGTGTGATATTCGTTATCACCCGGGAAAAGCAAATGTTGTTGCTGACGCGCTCAGTAGGAAGGAGCGGGAAAAGCCTCTACGGTTCGTGCTTTGGGTTTGACCACACAAACGAGTTTGACCGATCGAATTCCAATGCACAGCGAGAAGCCCTAAAAGATGAGAAACTAAGTAGAGAAGGTTTAAGAGGTTTGGAATGTGAACTGATACCAAAAGCGGATGAAGTGATGTACTTCATGAACCGAGTTTGGGTTCCGCTTAGAGGTACTACGTGAACTCGTTATGAACGAGGCTCATAAGTCCATGTGTTCGATTCACCCAGGTTCTACCAAGATGTATCAGGATATTAAGGAGTTATATTGGTGGCCGAATATGAAAGAGATATTGCGGTGTATGTAAGTAAATGTCTGACATGCTCAAAGGTTAAAGCTGAACATCAGAGGCCGTCTGGGCTTCTGCAGCAACCAGAGATTCCTAAATGGAAGTGGGAGCATCTTGCTATGGACTTTATCACCAAATTACCCGTACGTCATGTGGACATGACACCATATGGGTAATTGTGATTTGAACGTTTCGACTTGAACACTAAAAGTCCTAGCTTCCTCATAATTTCTGTTGATTCCATATTAAGGAAATAATAAAAGACGGTAAATAGATTAGTCGCAGTTGTACCTCAACGAGATTGTAGCCCGACATGGAGTGCCTGTGTCAATTATCTCTATAGAGATGGACGATTTGACTCCAGATTTTGGCGATCTCTTCAGGAGTTGCTGGGTTCTCGTTTGGACATGAGTACTGCGTATCATCCTCAAACGGATGGTCAAAGTGAGAGAACCATTCAGATGTTAGAGGATATTTGAGAGCGTGTGTGATTGATTTTGGTGGAAGTTGGATACTCATTTGCGTTGGCAGAGTTTTCTTACAACAATAGTTACCACGCTAGTATCAAAGCCGCTCGTTTGAAGCCTTGTATGGAAGGAAGTGTCGACCGCCCTTGTGCTGGGCTGAAGTTGGCGAAAGGCAACTCACCGGACCTGAGCTTAACCAGGAAACCACCGACAAGGTTGTCTAGATCAAGGAAAGGTTGAAAGCTGCTGCCAATTGACAGAAAAGTTATGCAGACCACCGAAGGAAACCATTGCAGTTTCAAGTCGGGGATCGTGTTCTGCTGAAAGTCTCGCCTTGAAAGGTGTTGTGAGATTTGGGAAAGGGGGAAAGCTAAGCCCACGGTATATAGGTCCTTTCGAAATCGCATCTCAGTTGGATCAGTCGCGTATAGGCTTAAGCTGCCGCAGGATTTGAATGGAGTTCATGACGTGTTTCATGTTTCCAATCTGAGAAAGTGTTTGTCGGATGAGACACTAATTATACCCCCTGATGAGGTTCAAGTAGACGATAAATTGAGATTTATCGAGGAAACGGTTGAAGTTTTGGATTAGAAGATTCAGAAGCTTAGAAGGAGTCGGATCAAGTTGGTCAAGGTTCGCTGGAATTCCAAGCGTGCACTCGAGTTCACATGGGAACGAAAGGACAAGATGCAACAAAAATATCCGCATCTCTTTAAATCTAGTGCAAAACGAAACCTGTAGTGTAAGAATTTCGGGGATCAAATTCCTTAAACAGGGGAGACCGTGACACCCGGCTATTTAGGTTGTACCGTACAAATGTAGCACGTGTCATGAATGAATAAAGGCTGTATTTGATTATTTATGATGTTTATATATGGTATTTGATGTGTTGGTAAATCCAAAGTTTGATAAAAATTATGTTGGCAATATTAAGATAAACGCTTATCACGTAACGGTTAAAATGCGAAACGAACGTCGGTGACCGCGAATAATGTTAAAATCTTAAAAATAGTCCGTTATGAGTTAAATAATATTTTTAATCATAATCTTGAGGAAAAATAATTTTAAAACGCTAAGAAACTCTATTTTTCGAGTTTAAGCGCGTACAGCGCGTATCTGACAAAATACGTCAACACAGCCAGTTCAGGGCAACCAATAATTGTTATAGTAATAATTTAGCAAGTTTATTTTTATAGAATGATAAAAATAAATTAAATCGCTTAAAATTCTATTTTGCGAAATTTAAGCGCGTACTCCGCAACACAGCACGCTTACCGCCAAATACCGACAACGTAACTGGTCCTGGAAAATAAAATATTGATTAGTAATATTTTGGTGTGTTTATTTTTATAGAGACGTGAAAATAATTTAAAGCGCGTTAAAACGCAGTTAAAACGCTAGATAAAACACCTGTATCCAGATAAATACATGTTTTGAACACATATATGTAATATATACATATATATGCGTGAGGTGTGTGTGAGTGGAGGATGGTGGCAGCTATTTAGGCCTCTCTCCTCTCTCTTGACACTTGGTGGAGTTAGGGACATGTATAATGATTAAAAGATATGAAGATCTTCCATATCTTGCAAATTCCAACACCAAAAATTCAAAATACTCCTCCACTCTCTCTCTAAGAACCATACATGCATACACACACGCATTTTGGAATTTCAAACACAATCTTGAAGATTAAAGCCATTCCAAGCAAGTTTCTAAGTTGTCTTGAAGATCCAAAGGTGTTTTAAGTGATTTCAAGGAAGAATAAGCTCCATATCATCAAAATATCATCAAAAACCCACTAACTTCTTGTGAGGTATAAACTTACTTTATAAAATTTATATTCTTGTTTCATGACGATGATGATGATAGAAAGTTTCTTAAGAATTTGGAGTTCTTCACAAACTTAAAAACAATAACAAGTGGGTTTTCAAAGAAAATGAAAATGGATTAGTGTGTGTAAGTATGCAGGGCCGTGGGTATGTATGTATGTACATATGAGATTGAGTTTTGATTTTGTTGAATGATTTATGTTGATGTGATTCATGGAAATTGAATGCATGCATGATCTAAATAGGTTTTTGTAAAAGTTCTAGTGATTAAAGAATGTTGTGAAAAGTGATATTTTAGAATCATATGTATGTGTACATATGGACCGTGTTATATAATATATATATATATTATGTATGTATGATGTATGTATGAGTATGTATGGCATGCATACAAATTTTTGATGATTAGTTCATAAAAGCATGAGAATGTTACATAAATTAATGCTATGAATGATTTGATGATGATTATATGAAGATGAGAATGTTCTTGGATACATGACATGAAGTAAAGTCATGTCTAGATGCATATTAGTTCATACAAAATGATGAAGACATGATGTTAGTGCATTAAGTGCTTGTACATGGACATGCATGTGGGTGTATGTACATAGAAAGATGAATAAATGATGATATGATAAAAATGATTTTAGATCAGATTATAAAGTATAAAAATAATGTTATTTTAAGTGTAAAATAGTATGGAACTTTGACATAAAGTTTACTAGCTTTGCATGTTGTACTATGTGCTTAAAAGTGTTGTAAGATCAAAAAAATCGCATAATTTATGTGCTTTACACAAAAACTGCACTAATTATTATAACCATCATTTTAATCAGTATATAACATGTATTGTGTTAAAATTGAAGTCGTTTCGAGTTCAGATGGTTATGGTAACGTTTGACGCAAAACTATGCGGTAAAAACGGTAATAATCGCATTTTGAGAGGGTTTTTATGAAATTGTTTTAAATCAGTAAATAAACTGATATTTTTAGTATAAATATAAGTATATTAACTTATATTTAGTTTATTTGGTGTTTGGTTGGTCATACGTGACTTTCGGCACCCGTAAACGTTACCGAATCACTAAAATTCGCATTTTTCAACATACACTAGAATGGGTTGTTAATGGATGAACCTTATGTGTTTAAATGTGTCATGTGATTTAAATATGTGAATATGATAATACTTTAAGTGTTGACATGATAGCGGGAATTAAGACTATGCATGTACGCTTGTACGTTTAAAACGGTAGAATCGGTGAAATCGCGTTAAAATGTGTAACTTATTTGTCGAGCATGAAAATTGATACATATGTTAACTTAGTGAGTTATTTCATGTATACATGCTTTAATAATGATAAAGTGAATAAGTTAATGAGTTTTCGTGTGTTATGATATTGTGAATATGTGCACGTGTAACAACTCGAAAATTCGATTGTTATCTCTTCTTTTGTTCTCTGTTTATCTATCCTTTTGTAATCCCGAGATTCGGTTAATAATAAAGTTTATGTTAATTACTTATGGTGTTTTACGTTATTATCGCATCTAATCGCTTATTAAATCTCATTGCTAATCTCTTCGCATCGCAAATCGCAGTTATTTATGTGGTTTTTATGTTATTTATTTTTATGTGTGTTTGTGGTGATATTTACAATCGCTCTCAGCACTATCGAATCGCTAAATCGCACTATTATATCAATTAAAACGCTTAATATAACTATCTAATGTAAATCGAATAACCAAACGAACCCTTAACGCGAAATCAGCAAACGGAACTTGGTCATCAGGCCAAGTTCGGCCGAACTTGACTACCATAAGTTCGCCCGAACTTGCCTGGCAACCAGGAACCCCTTTGTTTTATCAAGTTTGCACGGACTTGCATGAGTGTATGCAAGTTCGGCCGAACTTACTCATAATTCTTCCCAAAATCCATCAAGTTCGCGCGAACTTGCATGAATTTCATGCAAGTTCGGCCGAACATGCCTCCACCAGCTCTCCTCCTATAAATACCAAGCTCATTTCTCTCATTTGAACTTGCTGTAAGTTCGCCCAGAGCTCTCAAAACCCGAAACCTTCATGTTCTAAGTAAGAATCGACCCGATTTCGACTGCAACAACGTTTATCAACGATCTACAAAGGTTTACAACGATTTTGGCACAAGGCATAGCCTTCGTTTTCATCAAAACCCATTCTTTTACGAAAATCTTCATCTTTTTCTTCAAAACTTCTGTTTGTAACTTAGATCTACACAATACGAGTTCGTTTGGTGTTAGCAGAGGCTTCCCAAACACGAGATCTACAAGATCTCGGCTTGTAAGTTCTAGATCTGAGAAAACCTTTGATAAATATCGATTTCTACACAAGATACGGACTTTTGATGGTGTTTCATTCATTTTCTGATATGAAACGAAGCATCTATCATTCAAGATCCTAGATCTGGTAGCACACGGACGTTTGTGACGGTTTACACAAGCCAGACTAACCCGAACGAACCCCGAGTTCGTCTGGATCAGCCCATGCTTTTGTAAAACGGCTAAAACTACTCTGAAAAGACCACTCTGACCTAAGTTCGCTCAGTAGCACAGGGTCGGAGGGATGAACACTCGATTTACTCAGCAAACGACATGAAAACGCAAGATTTTGGACTCGGAAACATCAAGTTCGCTCGAGAATCACCAGCTCACCAGGTCAAGTTCGACCGAACTTGTACCCAAATGGGTCAAGTTCGACCGAACTTAGGCTAGTCTCATCAAATTTCTTTGCAAGTTCGCCCAAACTTGTCTAGTTTCCTAAGAATCTATGCAAGTTCGCCTGAACTTGTCACCTCAGTAAGGTTTTCATAAAAGTTCGCTCGAACTTGACACGATTCGGTGAATCCTGCCAAGTTCGACCGAACTTGGCTATAAACTCACCAAATTCATCAAGTTCGCTCGAACTTGTGTGTTTACACACAAGTTCGCCCGAACTTGGCTACTGCCCAACCAAGACTTAACCGTTTCAGCTTTTCGGAGACTGATGCACTTCCGTTCGCGTATGCAGGCTGATCCGACGCTCTTCTCGACTCCTCGCAGAATCTCAAACCTAACAAAACGCACCCACAGTGAGTATACTGACCCATTTTCACTTTAACGCACTTTTTGGGTGTACATACGTTCTTATATTAAAATCACATCACAAATCAAACAGTTTCTCACAAGCGAATAATCTGATTGTGTATGCTCAATACGTGATACTAGAAACATGTGACTAGGACTTGTTTTCGTTAACTTGCCTCCTTAGCTAGTATGGTACTATAGTGTGGCTTACACCGACGGGGTCTAGTTAGGATGGACGCGCAAGCCTTCTCACGGTAGTTAGCATGAGAGATGAACCTATGTTATGTTAAGTGTTTTGGTGTATCATGATATGTAATTAGATTGTTTCGCAAAGCTTTCTCGACTATGCTAGTATTATCAAACATGTATGCTCACCTTTACATAATTGTATTGACTTGTATTTTAACGTATGTAACAGGTTGAGGATTTAGCTATGGACGCTTGGATGATTGCATGCTTAGCTTAGTTTATTTTCTTTTGTTTTGTTTAGTTGGAATGTAATAAATCTAGGGAAATCGAACCGTTTTGTTTTTTTTTATGAGAAAACTTTGGATTTTGTAATGATTATTTAAATATTATGTTTAATAGTATGGGATGTTAAACGTTTAGTAATGTTGTGAATAATGGTTATGGAATTTCTCGTGAGAACAATCTGGTTACCTAGTGCCACTAACCCTGGTGATTCCGCCATCGTCGGGTGTGACAGTGTATCAAGCGCATACTTAGGATAATAGGTAGAATTGCCATGATTCGACTTAGTAGCATGTTTGAGTACCCGATTGACCTATCTTTGAATTACATGCTAATCTACTTGACATAAATGCTTAAATATGCTTTTCCTAAGGCTAATACTAAATACACGCTTGGAAACGCTCGTATCTCACAAACGAGGATCGAGTTGAGACTAGGTGTGAAAACCACAAACTCTCAATAAGATCGCTCATTCCGCGTATTACTCATCACGAGATATCTTCGTTGAGTTAGTGGTGATACCCGGACCTCGACGAAAATGTCCATTTCTATCTAGTGGAACGCCCGACGTAGTCGGTGAGCGTAACCACAATTTGGAACTAGTTGTTAAGTCAGGGGTGAAACCCGTACCTTAATGATGAATTCCGCTTCTCGATTTTCAATCTCACCAAAGTCTCAGTTATGCCAATGGTTTGGAACATGTATTAACTGGAAGGGTAAACGTCGTTAGCCGCTTGCGGTGAGAATGTTTATCTATTAGGCCAAAACGTGGGTCCGAATGCAAAGGGTAGTCGAACCACTTTGGGTAGTCAACGTCTCAAAACCCCGGACACTCCCAATTGATTTAAGCCTATATCGTCGATTTACGCATCATCGAGTTTATTATTATTTATGTATTAAAATTTTGAGAATTTTCGCTTTATTCGATTTCTCGCTTTGATGATTTATCATATCATCGATTTCTCGATTTATCGCATTTACGCTCCATCGAATGTATGCACAACTCGCACAGCTCTCGTAATCTAAAACGCTAAATTAATACACCAACCAAACAAATCGCTTAACTCGCTTACGCCTATGAGGACGTGTGCCTCATAGGCGGTATTATCTTGCTTATCTCGCTATTATATATCGGATATATCTCGCTATTACTATCTAGCATCTCAAATCGCGCTACACATGATTTATGAAGTTAAAGGTGAATACGTGCAAAATATGTGCTTATGTGACTATGTGCTTACGTGCTTATGTGCTTACGTGATTAAGTGCTTATGTATATATGTGCTTACGTGTTTGTGCTTGCTTGAATAATAATAATGAATATTTAAACATAACTCTATTATAATCGAATCTCGTCTAATCTAAATCCTTTATGTAGATGGCATCAATGGGATCTCACACTCGCCGCACCGCTCAGCGCAACAATGCTGACAAACGCATCGCCTCTCTCGTAGCCAAGGAAATGGCTAAGGTGATCCCGCAAATTGTTAGCGAAATTCAAGCGGTTAGCAGCAACTCGTCTGTTGACTCCAAGAGTGATGCTCCGAAATCCCGCTTCAGCTTCAAGCAGTTCAAGGCTTACGCACCTCCAACGTTCTCTGGCACTGAAGGACCGAGCGCCATGTTCCATTGGTTTGATTCGATTGAGGTTACCTTCCGCCAAAGCGGATGCCCGAGGCACTGCGCACTATCAACGCCACCTGCGTGTTTCAGTCGAGGCTCTCGATTGGTGGACAGCCGAGCGCAATAGGCGCGGAAAACGATGAAGCCTATGGGCTCTCATGTGAGGAACTTAAGGAAATCATGATTAAGGAGTTCTGTCCTCCGAACGAAATTCAAAATTGGAGAACGAGTTCTGGAACATCAAACAAGACGGTCCTGACAATGCCGGTCTTACCGCTGTTTCAAGCAGTTGAGCATCATTTGTCCCGGTCAGGTTGACACGACCGAGAAAGCAATCAAGAAGTACCTCAATTTCTCCCCGATTGCGTCGCTGACTTTGTGCAAGCAGCACGCCCTGTTACTATCGAGGAGACTTATCAGCTCACCGCAGAAATCAACGACAAGCATGTTTAGTCTGGTTATTTCAAGAATCACACCAAGGTCACAAATCAAGCAGTTACCGAATCAGCAACTCCTCCTACCGATCAGCCCCGCGAGTTAAAGAACAGTCGCCGTGGTCGCAAGCGTGAGAACTCCAGCAAGAACTTCGCCCTCGCAGCTCCAGCGAACCCGCAGCCGCTCCAATCCGCAGCACCCAACGCACCTCCTGCCAAGCGTGTGTATACTGGTCCTCACCCGATGTGCCCTAAGTGCACATATCATCATGTAGTGGGTGGCAACTGCCGTTTTTGCACAAATTGCAATATCTACGGCCATTTCACAGTGAGCTGCCGTACCGGCCCTCGTCAGCCAGCTCCTCAGGCTCCAGCAGCTCCAGCTTTACCTGCTCCTCCTCCATCCAATCAGCAAGCTCCAAAAGCACGTGTGTGCTTTGTTTGTGGTGATCCTAACCATTTCGCCAATGCCTGTCCGAATCGTCCAGTTAAGCAAGAGCAGCCAGCACCGCCGCCTCAGCAGCAGCCAGCACAGCCACCGCAGCAGCAGCAGCAATAGCAACCACAAGTTGCGCGGGGTAGGGCTTTTAACCTCAACCATCGCCAGGCTCAGAATGACAACAATGTTGTCAATGGTACGTTTCTCGTTAATGGTATTTATGCTTCGTGTTTATTTGATACTGGTGCCGATAATTGTTTTGTATCGTTAGAATTCGAAAAGGTTTTAAGATGTAAGCCGCTAAACTCTCAAAGACTTTCATGTGGAAGTCGCCACCGGAAGAACCGTTACCGTTAACTCCGTTTTACATGGTTGTAATCTCGATCTCAACAACCATGTCTTCTCGATCAATCCATACCTATGCAGTTAGGTAGTTTCGATATCATAGTAGGCATAGATTTTCTTCATGAAAATCATGCTGAAGTTGTATGCTTCGATAAAATGATTCGCTTCCCCCTTCCTAATGGTGATCAACTCCATGTTTATGGTGAAACTCCTCAAAGAAGTTGAAGCTTTTGTCATGTACTCGAGCACACAAATGCTTGCAAAAGCGATGTGTTGCTTTCCTTGCCCATATCGTGAACCCGGAGAAAGAAAAGAAGAGTTATAAAGACGTTCCTGTTGTTTGTGAATTTCCTAAAGTCTTTCCCGACGATTTACCCGGTTTACCCCCTACTCGAGATGTTGAATTCCGCATCGATTTAGTTCCCGGAGCTACTCCCGTTGCTTAAGCTCCTTATCCCCTCGCACCATCCAAATGCGCGAGCTATCAAGCCAACTTCAAGAGCTTCTTGATAAAGGTTTCATACGCCCGAGCACTTCGCCATGGGGCGCTCCTGTCCTTTTCGTGAAAAAGAAGGATGGATCGTTCCGTATGTGCATCGATTATCGTGAACTTAACAAACTCACGATAAAGAACCGCTATCCTCTTCCTCGTATCGACGACTTATTTGATCAGCTTCAAGGTGCTACTTGTTTTTCCAAGATCAATCTTCGTTCCGGTTATCATCAGTTACGTATGTTGGAAGAAGACATTCCTAAAACCGCCTTCCGTACTCGCTATGGCCATTTTGAATTCGTGGTCATGCCTTTTGGACTTACCAATGCACCTGCGGTTTTCATGGATATGATGAACCGTGTGTGTAAAGCTTTCTTAGATCGTTTCGTCATTGTTTTCATTGATGATATCCTTATCTATTCGAAGTCGAGAGACGAACATGCGCGCCATCTCCGTTTAGTCCTCGAACTTCTTCAAGGAAATCGCCTTTATGCTAAGTTCTCTAAATGTGAATTATGGCTCGAAGAAGTCCAATTTCTCGGCCACATCGTTAATAGTCAAGGAATTCACGTCGACCCTGCAAAGATTGAAGCCGTCAAGAGTTGGATTACACCGAAGAATGCTTCTGAAAATCCGTTCATTTCTTGGATTGGCGGGTTATTACCGTCGATTCATCGCCGACTTCTCGAAAATCGCCGTTCCGCTTACCGCTTTAACTCATAAGGATAAACCTTTTGTTTGGGATTCCAAGCAAGAGGAAGCTTTTCAAACTCTCAAGCATATGCTATGCAGCGCTCCTAACCTCGCTTTCCCGACGGAAACGACGATTTCGTTGTTTACTGTGATGCCTCAAACCTTGGTCTTGGTTGTGTTCTCATGCAACGAGACAAGGTTATCGCGTATGCGTCTCGACAACTTAAGATCCACGAGAAGAACTACACAACTAGATGTGTACAAAAAAACCGGTTACCGAAACCAGAAAAAAACCGAAACCGGTTTCTTTTTTAACCGGTTTTTTTACAACCGGTTAGTAACCGAAATCGAACCGCCGGTTGTAGACCGGTTATGGTTTTTTTCCTACGAAACCGGTTAATAACCGAAACCGATTAAAAAAAACCGGTTTTAACCGGTAAAAAACCGTTTTTTTAGGTTAAACTGGTTAAAAACCGGGCCTAACCGGTTTGATCAGTTATTAGTTTGAGTAAAAAACCGGTTAGTAACCGGAACCGGTTATACAAAAAACCGGTTTTTGATTTTGATGAGAAAAACCGGTTCGGTTAATAACCGAAACCGGTTTTCGAAAAAAAACCGATTTGTACACCTCTATACACAACCCACGATCTCGAACTCGGTGCAGTTGTTTTTGCATTAAAGATATGGCGACATTACCTTTACGGTACAAAGTGTACGGTCTTCACCGACCATAAGAGCTTACAACATATCTTTAATCAAAAAGAACTAAACATGTGACAAGGTCGATGGATTGAACTTCTCAACGACTACGATTGTGAGATACGCTACCATCCCGGCAAAGCTAACGTCATCGCCGATGCTCTAAGTCGACGAAGCTATGTATATGGTATTCGTGACTCTCAAGCTTGTGCTAAACTTGGAACCCTTATCCGTGCCGCTCAATTCGCCTGCTTTAACGAGAATACTTTGAAAGAAGAAATAAAATGTGGTGCCGAAACTCAGCTTGTATCTAAATCTGATGGTATTTACTACTATCTCAATCGCATTTGGATTCCCAGTCGTGATAATCCTCATAAGTTGCTAATGGACGAAGCTCATAAATCTCGATACTCCATTCACCCCGATGCCGACAAAATGTACCAGGACCTTCGTCCTAAGTACTGGTGGCCGGGCATGAAAAAGGATATCGCCTTGTACGTCTCAAAGTTCTTAACTTGTTTGAAGGTTAAAGCCGAACATCAAAGGCCCTCTGGTTTACTCGAACAACCGAAATCCCGATGTGGAAGTGGGAGAGTATAGCTATGGACTTCGTTACTAAACTCCCCTGTACTTCATCCGGTCACGATAACATTTGTGTTATCGTTGATCGTCTCACCAAATCTACGCACTTTATTGCTACACGAGAAGATTTTAAGGTCGAACGGTTAGCCCGAATCTATACCGACGAAGTCATTTGTCGACACGGGACGCCTCGTGATATCATCTCTGACCGAGACGGTCATTTTACCTCGCGTCTCTAGGAGACTTTTCAATCTGCTCTCGTACTACTCTCAATCTCAGTACCGCTTTTCACCTTCAAACCGATGGTCAGACTGAGCGAACGATCCGCACCCTCGAAGACATGCTTCGTGCGTGCATCATAGATTTCGGTGGTAACTGTGATATGCATTTACCTTTGATTGAATTCTCGTACAATAATAGTTATCATGCCAACATTCAAATGGCTCCTTTTGAGGCACTGTATGGAAGAAAATGTCGATCGCCTATTGCATGGCACGAGATCGGAGAAGCACAAATCACGGTCCCGAGCTAATTCAAGAAACGGCGGACAAGATCCTCCAAATCAGAGACAATCTCTTGAAAGCTCAGAGTCGTCAAAAGAGTTACACCGATAAACGCCGCAAGCCCCTACAGTTCGAAGTGGGAGATCACGTTCTCCTAAAGGTTGCACCTTGGAAGGGAGTGGTCCGCTTCGGCAAGAAAGGAAAGCTAGCGCCTTGATACGTTGGTCCCTTTAAGATTCTGGAAAGAATCGGTAAAGTAGCCTATCATCTCGTATTACCGGAGGAACTTAATAATGTACATCCGACTTTCCACGTGTCTAATCTCAAAAAGTGCTTAGCCGAAGAAAATCTGCATGTTCCACTCGAAGTTTCTGCAAATCAAGGAAACTCTCCATTTCGAGGAAAAACCCGTTGAAATCATGGATCGGAGAAGCACAAATCACCGGTCCCGAGCTAATTCAAGAAATGACGGACAAGATCCTCCAAATCAGAGACAATCTCCTCAGAGTCGTCAAAAGAGTTACACCGATAAACGCCGCAAGCCCCTAAGTTCGAAGTGGGAGATCACGTTCTCATAAAGGTTGCACCTTGGAAGGGAGTGATCCGCTTTGCCAAGAAAGGAAAGCTAGCGCCTCGATACGTTGGTCCCTTTAAGATTCTGGAAAGAATCGGTAAAGTAGCCTATCGTCTTGAATTACCGGAGGAACTTAATAATGTACATCCGACTTTCCACGTGTCTAATCTCAAAAAGTGCTTAGCCGAAGAAAATCTGCATGTCCCTCTCGAAGATCTACAAATTCAAGGAGACTCTCCATTTCGAGGAAAAACCCGTTGAAATCATGAATCGGGAAACCAAGAAACTCCGACGCTCTCGCATACCTATTGTGAAGGTCCGATGGGAAGGCAAACGCGGCGCTGAGTTCACTTGGGAACTAGAAAGTGATATGAAAACGAAATATCCGCATCTCTTTGTTACAACCACTACCTAATTTAGGGATTAAATTCCCTAAAGTAGGGGAGACTGTAACAACTCGAAAATTCGATTGTTATCTCTTCTTTGTTCTCTGTTTATCTATCCTTTTGTAATCCCGAGATTCGGTTAATAATAAAGTTTATGTTAATTACTTATGGTGTTTTACGTTATTATCGCATCTAATAGCTTATTAAATCTCATTGCTAATCTCGTCTCATCGCAAATCGCAGTTATTTATGTGATTTTTATGTTATTTATGTGTTATGTGTGTTTGTGGTGATATTTACAATCGCTCTCGCACTACTATCGAATCGCTAAATCGCACTATTATATCAATTAAAACGCTTAATATAACTATCTAATGTAAACCGAATAACCAAACGAACCCTTAACGTGAAATCAGCAAACAGAACTTGGTCATCAGGCCAAGTTCGGCGAACTTGACTACCACAAGTTCGCCGGAACTTGCCTGGCAACCAGGAACCCCTTTGTTTTATCAAGTTCGTGTGGAAATTGCATGAGTGTATACAAGTTCGGCCGAACTTACTCATAATTCTTCCCAAAATCCATCAAGTTCGCGCGAACTTGCATGAATTTCATGCAAGTTCGGCCGAACATGCCTCCACCAGCTCTCCTCCTATAAATACCAAGCTCATTTCTCTCATTTGAACTTGCTGTAAGTTCGCCCAGAGCTCTCAAAACCCGAAACCTTCATGTTCTAAGTAAGAATCGACCCGGTTTGACTGCAACAACGTTTATCAACGATCTACAAAGGTTTACAACGATTTTGGCACAAGGCATAGCCTTCGTTTTCATCAAAACCCATTCTTTTATGAAAATCTTTCATCTTTTTCTTCAAAACTTCTGTTTTTAACTTAGATCTACACAATACGAGTTCGTTTGGTGTTAGCAGAGGCTTCCCAAACACGAGATTGCAAGATCTCGGCTTGTAAGTTCTAGATCTGAGAAACCTTTGATAAATATTGATTTCTACACAAGATACGGACTTTTGATGGTGTTTCGTTCATTTTATGATATGAAACGAAGCATCTATCATTCAAGATCCCAGATCTGGTAGTACACACGGACGTAGCCGGACTGACCCGAACGAACCCCGAGTTCGTCCGGATTAGTCCACGCTTTTGTAAAACGGCTAAAACTGCTCTGAAAAGACCTCTCTGACCTAAGTTCGCTCAGTAGCACATGGTCGGAGGGATGAACACTCGATTTACTCAGCAAACGACGCGAAAATGCAAGATTTTGGACTCGGAAACATCAAGTTCGCTCAAGAATCACCAGCTCACCAGGTCAAGTGTTCGACCGAACTTGGGCTAGTCTCATCAAATTTCTTCGCAAGTTCGCCCAAACTTGCCTAGTTTCCTAAGAAACTACGCAAGTTCGCCCGAACTTGTCACCTCGGTAAGGTTTTCATACAAGTTACGCCCGAACTTGACACGATTCCTGTGAATCCTGCCAAGTTCGACCGAACTTGGCTATAAACTCACCAAATTCATTACAAGTTCGCCCGAACTTGGCTACTGCCCAACCAAGACTTAACCGTTTCAGCTTTTCGGAGACTGATGCACTTCCGTTCGTGTATGCAGGCTGATCCGGCGTTCTTCTCGACTCCTCGCAGAATCTCAAACCTAACAAAACCACCCACAGTGAGTATACTGACCCATTTTCGCTTTAACGCACTTTTTGGGTGTTACATACGTTCTTATATTAAAATCACATCACAAATCAAACTGTTTCTCACACGCGAATAATCTGATTGTGTATGCTCAATACGTGATACTAGAAACATGTGACTAGGACTTGTTTTCGTTAACTTGCCTCCTTAGCTAGTATGGTACTATAGTGTGGCTTACACCCGACGGGGTCTAGTTAGGATGGACGCGCAAGCCTTCTCACGGTAGTTAGCATGAGAAATGAGCCTAGTTTATGTTAAGTGTTTTGGTGTATCATGATATGTAATTAGATTGTTTCGCAAACGCTTTCTCGACTATGCTAGTATTATTCAAACTGTATGCTCACCTTTACATAATTGTATTGACTTGTATTTTAACGTATCTAACAGGTTGAGGATTTAGCTATGGACGCTTGGATGATTGCATCTTAGTTATTTTCTTTTATTTTGTTTAGTTGGAATGTAATAAATCTAGGGAAATCGAACCTGTTTTGTTTTTTTTATGAGAAAACTTTGGATTTTGTAATGATTATTTAGAATATTATGTTTATTAGTATGGGATGTTAAACATTTAGTAATGTTGTGAATAATGGTTATGGAATTTCTCGTGAGAACAATCTGGTCGCCTAGTGCCACTAACCCCAGTGATTCCGCCATCGGTCGGGGTATGACAGCACGTTTATGTATATATTACGACGCGGAAATCGTAGATATATAGTACGTATAAGCGAGTGTTAAGGGGTATAACATTAAGGTCACCAATAAAATCGTTCAAGTTGCAAAATCTTAAAATATATATATATATATATATATATATATATATATATATATATATATATATATTATATATTGACTCATATATATATAATATGCACATAATAAAAAATAATGACTTTTCGAGAAAATCTCAAAGTTATGTGAAAATTCTAAGTATTGGAGAAACTTAGGAATTTTGTAATATATTGATTATTCGTGCCTACGTATGTTAGGACGTGTAGAATCTAATTGTGGGATCGTGCTATTTTAATACGCACCCAAAGGTGAGTGTCACAAACCCCACTTTTTATTGTTTTAGTATATGTTTTGGGGGAAGAACACGCCTTAAAAGGATAAGTATACGTTTTCGTATAAAATATGCCTTTGAATTAAACTGCAAATATATTTTCGTGAAAATATGATTTGGAAATTATGTGATATGTTTTTGGAGAAAAACATGGTTTTGAATATAAATATGTTTCGGGGATGAAACCGGGATTTTACGTCGTTATGGGATAGAACGACCGTGTGGATTTAAAATGTTTAAATCTAAAGTTGTAACGAATTGGCCCGGTCTCAAGAGAGTGGTATTGGGATTAGGCTTATGTTTCGGTGGGGACGTCGGATTCGTACAACGTGTTATATTAAATATTATCATTTTAGTAGGATATATATATTGTTCATAAGGTTGGCACCTTGGGTGACCCATTGCAGGCACTTTGCGCAAACTTAGCCATTTAATCATTAATATGGATTGCGTGGAATTGTTGATAGATCTATCGGGTTGACAACCCGTCGCGACCGGTAGCTCCGTGTCATGTCAAGCGACGAATTTATATTCTGTTGTTGTCTAGCGTTGATTATACCCTTAATGTTAATATATAGTTCGTATTGTCTTGCAAACATACGAGTCTGAACATTTGATGCAATAAATTTCATATGTAAAACTTGGGAAGATGCTTAGTTTGGAGGTTTCCGGGGTTATTTTAAGGAAATTAAATAAACTTTGAAAATATTATTTGGATGTTTTGATAATAAACACATGATTAGAAAGTTTTTCCTTGGATCAAATTATTTTAAATTTGAATATGTGAGCTCACCCTCCTTTGTGTTGACACTTGATTTTAACGTGTTCTTCAGGTACTTGAGCATGGCTTCGGGAATCTTTGGCGTGTCTTGTGGTTGTGATGCATGTTTTGTTTAATAATAAACTTTGGGACTGCTTTTAAAACTTATTTGGGACCGACTGTATTATGATCTAAAAGGATCGAAACAACTTAACTATGATGTGGTTGTGATGGGGTTTAAACTTTTAAACTATGTTTTAATTAAGTAACATGTCCAAAATTAACGATGCATCGTCCACTAAGATATTTATGGGCACCAACTTCCGTCACCATTACGTTTGTATTTTCGCTGCGACGTTTTTGGGGTGTTACACCACGAGTGGCAAAAGAATAAAACCCTAGGTTGACATGGAGTTGATAAAAACGCGGAATTTCTCTACTGTCGGTTCTTCTCCTTGAGAACGGAGACAGAACTCGAAATGCCTAAGGCGCACCATACCCAAAGGACTAAGTTGGGAGACATGGATTTGATAATGGGATAACAGATACCCGAAGAAGTGGGTTGTAGGAAGACGGAAGTTACCCTCTCCAAAAATATCGGCGAACAAGGTGATGTAACCAGGGGGTGCATCTCTAGCAGTCTGTCCCGGAGCAAGGAACCGAGCATCCCATTCGGCGGCAAACTCATGGCCCCTAACAATTTGTTCAAACGAAGCTTGGTCCCATTTCAAGGGTGGCATGCTCCCTCCGATATCTTCGACTTCAGGCTCCTCAGCGTTCTCAGACATGAGGATGAACAAGAAAAACTTGAATCGATGAAAGAAAAACGGGAGTTTTTGAAGAAAAACTGGAAATCTTGAAGATCTTCAACGAAAAAACTTGAAGATTTGAAGATACAAAGAAGGTTTGAGAGAAGAATAAGAGGAGAAGTGATCTCCGGGAAAGAGCTTTCGGCTATATATACCCATCGCATTTAATGCGATGGGTAATCGTGCCCAACAAGTGGAGCGCGTGTCCAATAACAAGATGACACGTCAGGCGGCAAAAACGGGATGACGGTTACCACGCGCGCGTGACCGTCATTCCCCTGACAGAAGTCGCAACGGCACGCCTGACACGGTGACGACATGCCATCTACAGTGTCAGTTGTCCCGTCAAAACGTCTCCATCGCCACCAACCTGTCAGCAGTTCCATCTTTTTCAAACTTCAAGGAAGTTTCCCGCCAAAAGAGAAGAGTCGCTTAAAAGGAAGACAACATAGTCGCGTTGTGTTCATGACCACGAAGTCACATGCGCGCAACTCTATTTAACCGAGCTACCTTTACTTGAAACCATTACAAAAATGCAGACACTTAGTTTTATTTCTAGTCCAGAGCTACAACCACTTGCTTCGCGCATGGAAGCAGCACTAGACTGGGGGGACTTGAAGGGATATGGTCCCAAATCTTGCGCCGCTTAAAGGATGAACTCCTACCACATGCGCATAACCATACCCAACGTCAACATGAACACGAACAAGCTAGACCTCGCGCGGGCTATGATGAATAATCCGGAACCTCGCGCGAGTAGAACTAACATTAATCAAATGCCTGATTGGACACTTAGCTTAAATTGAAAGCAGAACAAAACCCTTAAAGCCTCGCGCGAACTAAAACCAATTAAACAGAAGCGTAGGCGAGGAAACAACCAGTACAAAAAGTACCAGTGGCCGAGCCATGAGCCAATAAGAACGTGACGGGCTGTATTGGGTCATGCTGCACAATGGACAATCGTGCAGGAGACAAGAAAGCACGAAAGGACGGCCACGTGGCACCAATCAGCTCGCGCTAGTTACTGTCACACGATCTCCACTAACCGCCGAGGACAGACCAGACAACAAGGACGGTTGTCAGGACACGTGGCTCCATTCACGTCGCGCCAGGTATCGACATAACCTGAGATCACTAACGGTCGTGGCAGAGGAGACCAAAATGATATTCCTTGTTGTCGACCTTAGGCCCACGGCCTATGAGCCCATCTCCTCCACAATTCACTCTGGCTATAAATAGAGGACTTCACCTCCAGGTTCGGGATCTCTCCCTCAACTCTCTCACTTAATACACACACTTATTATCCTCAAAACATATACTTATTCTCACGTGGGAGGGTGGTTATGAGGAGACCCCCCTATTCCTCTCCTCGTAACGAGCTTAATGGTGTGTTTAGTGTTTTGCAGGATCGATAGTCATCAGACTGGCGAGACGGAGGAAGATTAACCTTATTTGTCGAAGCACCAACCACAAACTAATATTATAATTAGTTCGGTGTTTCTTTAGGGGGGGGGAAATCTATTTTTGAAGTGAGGACAAAATCGTAATTTTAAGCTGGGGCCAAAAACATATTTTCCCTCTGAACTGGGGTGAAAACGTAATTTTGAATTGAGGGGCAAATCGTAATTTTGAATCGAGGGCAAAATCGTAATTTTGAACTGATGACAAAAACATAATTTTATTTTAAGCAGGTGGCAAAAACGTAAAGTTAAACTGGGGCCAAAACGTAATTTTAGAGTGTATGAAAAATAGTAAAATGTTTGGTTCATCGGGGGATGGTCAGCCCAGCTGCCTGAGACTATTCCCCATCCTTTTTGTATAGTATAGAAATAGTAATAAATAAATGACTTTGTACGTGGATTAAAAAAGGACCTTGACATTCACACACCTCAAACCTTTTTTTCATGCTTCAAAACGCCCCGCTTTAGCCAAAGCGAGGCATTTTGGTCTTAAAGGACAAAGTGAGATGTGAATTTAATAATATTATATTAGTCTAATCATATTATTTTCTGACATTGAGTGAGAAGCGTACCAACACATTGTTTCTTTCTCTTCAACTCTTTGGTGGATGGACATTTAGTGGTCTTTCGTACAGGCCAGTTGGCAAGTTAATATTAAAAGGAAATTATTTTGAAAGGAGAGTTTAAATCTTGTCCGTTTGATGTAAAGCAACAAACAAAGTCCGTCTTGCTTTGACCAAAACGAAGTGTTTTGAGGTGTGTGAATAGACAAGGGCGTGTGTGGATAGCCTCGCCTTAAAAAAACAAAGCAAACAAATTTCCTATAGATCCAATAGATGTGGTTGATTGATATTTGATTTTATCCGTGATAAAAATCCTTTACAAAGCTGTCCTCTCGTGATCCAAAAGGCCACAGGTGTTCAACAACACACAGATATATCTAAACACAAACACATCTTTCCTTTTCACTTTCTCCGATCGGCAACGATGTCTTCAGGTTCAGGATTCAGCGGTGATGAAACCGCCCCTTCTTCGGTTTCCTCGGCGCTGCTGCCGCCCTCGTCTTCTCCTGTACGTCTCATCAAACCCTAACCCTAATTATCACTTTTTTATTTATCATCTAGTTAATCGCATGATTTCATCAACGAATTGGATATACAACATTAGAACGACCGATTGTAATCCCTGAAAACCCTAATTTTGTGTTTAAATGATGAGTATATGATGATTTTTATTAGAAACTAGGCGATTGTTGATATTGAAATTGTGGATCTGGAGGAATTGAAATTAGGTCTTTGATTGATTGATTGATTGATTGATGGATTTGTGAATTGGATAGGTATGGGGGCAGCATACGGGACTGCTAAGAGTGGTGTAGGTGTGGCGTCGATGGGGGTGATGAGGCCGGAGCTGGTGATGAAGTCGATTGTGCCGGTTGTTATGGCTGGTGTGCTTGGTATTTATGGTTTGATTATTGCTGTTATTATTAGCACTGGGATTAACCCTAAGGCGAAGTCGTATTATCTGTTTGATGGCTATGCGCATCTTTCGTCTGGTTTGGCTTGTGGTCTTGCCGGTTTGTCTGCTGGAATGGCGATCGGGATTGTTGGTGATGCTGGTGTTAGGTATTGTTCTTGGTTCATAAATGGTTTAAATTATTCTTACGCATTGTTGTAAAAATCCTGACTAGTCTCTGATTAATCGCCGATTAATCACTAATCGGAGGCTCACCGATTAGCAGCAGATTAATCTCTAGCAGGTCAATGGTGGTTCTACTCTAGCCAAATTTTGGCGATCCTGGCCAAATTTCGACCAAACCTTATAAATTCCCACCAATTACTTAAAAAGATGGGTCAATAAGGGGTTAAAACAAGCCTACTTTAAAAAAATACATATAAAAATGTTTGTGTACATATATAACTAAATATTATATATAAGAATCACAATCCGATTAATCCCGATTAATCCCTATTAATCGGTAGTCGGTACCCCACCGACCGACTAGCGCCTAGCGATTCTTACAACATTGTTCTTATGGAAAGTTATTTGTGTTTTATGCATGTTGGTGATTGCCTGCTAGTGATGATATTGTTAGTATGGATAGGCTTATAAGTTGACTTTGTTCATTGAAGATGGCTCTACTACTCAAGGATTGAATGTGGTTAAGATAATATAGAGTGCTAAACGTGTAACTAGATGCTTACTCTTCTCACTTGCTTTATTCATAAATTTAGATTGTTATTTTTAGTTTTTGTACAAAGTAGATGTTTACATCTGATTACAAAACTTTATTATAAAAATAGTTATATTTTTACATAATATGATTTTAGGAGATTATATTTTTACATAATATAATCGAGCCGGGGGTCTCACTGGAAGCAGCCTCTCTATTCCTGGGTAGAGGTAAGGCTGTCTACATCTTACCCTCCTTAGACCCTACCTTAGCTTTGCTATTGGTGGGATTTACTGAGTATGATGATGATGATGATAAGCATTTCAACACCCTTTGCAACTATTGATCTATTTTCTTCTATAGTTGATTCTTTTTGTTTGTTTTTACTTCTTGGCCCACTATCAATTACAACTGATCCATTTTGACACAAATGGGTTGAAATCACCTTACCTTTTCTGATTATCCTAGATTTCTGTTAGTTTTACATATGTTAAATTTAACTACCAGTAACAAAGATACATTCATCGAATTCTCGTATGTCATATTGAATTTTGGGTATGCCTTGAGACATAATATAGCATCATTATCTAAAGCTACCCTTGCGATTTGTGATTTTCTTTGGGAAAATGAGGGACAACAAAGTAATATCTAGAGTTGGCAAAGTGGGCAGATCCAGTTGGGTTGACCCTGAACTTTGTTGTCGATTATCTAAATTTGTTTTATAATCAACTAGCATGCCAAAGATGATTACAATAATTGTACTTACTTATAAATGTTTTAGAATCAATTTGATTTTTTTTAAAATGATTTAGTACAGTTTTATGCATTAAGCGTACACTTTGCGAGACTTTTGATTTGTTGGACATGTTTCCTTTTTAGCTATGTTTTTTTACTTGTGTGTCTAGTTAGAGATAAAACATAGGGGATGGCAATTCCTCACACGACCTGGAACATGATCTGAAACACAACATGAAAAGCATTAGGTTTTGGGTTGTCATATTCAGCCTGTTAAATTAATATCTTGTTTTGAGTTGACATGTTTAACCCGTTTCATTAAGAGGGTCATGTTTAAACATGTTGACATGTCAACTTGCCAACCCGTTTAAGCCATTTACTGCAATCCACTAACACATTTACAGCCCATTTGACTAATTGGATAAATGAGTTAAACGGGTTGTGTTCAGTTAAACGATTCAACCTGTCAACCTAAAACCTAACCCGAATTGATCCGGTTGAAGTCGACAACTAAAATAATACCATATATTTTATCTGAGTAACCTCTTTGTGTATTTTACAGAGCAAATGCGCAGCAGCCAAAGCTTTTTGTGGGTATGATTCTTATTCTCATCTTTGCTGAAGCTCTTGCCCTATACGGGCTTATTGTTGGTATCATCTTATCTTCGCGTGCTGGCCAATCGAGAGCAGATTAAGAAGGTAACTCGACAACGAACGCGGACTTGTTTCTTTAATTTATATATGTTTATTGTTTGTCCTCATAAATCACGATCATTTTTTTTATTTCCCATGTTTTGAACTTAAGTTATTGCATTATTTTCCATAATTTCTTGATAGAACTCTTAGTGGTCTTATTATTATTAGTGTTTATGATGTTACTGCAGAATAAGGCCATTGTTTTGGTCAAGACTTTTGTTCATCTGTGTGCTTGTTACAATCATGATTCATGATCCAATAGCCCTTTGCACTCACAAATTGTATATCTTATTGTTTAAAAACTGTTGGGATCCACTCAGGTTCAAGTTCTTGTATTTGGTTGATCCAACACATAAATAAGAGCCTAAAGTTTGCCTGGTTGGATTGGGAACACTCACTCCATTTCGTTTTGGTTCGGTTCATTTGAACCGTGAGTAGCCGGTTTTATCGAGTTGTGGTTGATCCAGTAACCCAGAGATTATGATTGGACCAGTATTATTTAGTTTTTGAACTAATCATCATGTATGTATTGTGACATGTGGAATGTTGTATATGGTTCTGTTTTGAGAATATTGGTAAATACTAAAACGAACCTTGATATGAAATCCAAAATCTAAGAGGTATAAATGGAAATAAACCTCTTGAGTGCTAATTAGCCTCGCAAATGTGCGCTTCACTGTCTAATATATTAACCGTCTAATATATTAACCGATGATAACGCTAGGGTTTCAAACGAGAACCATTGAAAAATTACGAGTCACCTTTTTCTCTGAGACGTACTTCGATGAATGATTGAGAACTCACTCTCTTACATCTCTTCCACTCCATTAACCGAAACCTTCACCAAGTTACTCAAGTTGAGATATGTTTGGTATTACCTCTTCTGCATCAATGAAATTTGTATTAAGGGCATATTTGGGGGTGCTTATAAAACTCCTTATTGACTTTTTGGAAAAGTCGTATGGAGTGACTTTTTGGAAAAGTCACTTCTCATATACACCCTCATTGCCAGATATCATTTTGGAGCTTATGACTTTTTAAAAAGCCAATAAGTCAATAAGTTGTAGCTTAGCCAAACATGCCCTAAATCCAGAAAAAGTGAAAAGATCGTTTAATTAAGTATATAATCACCTACTATGTTTTTGTTAATAATCTTCTTTTATCAGTGTTATTACAAAGATCCTAGTATCTAGTCTTGGATTGTTTAGTCATCAATGACGTGTAATTGTGTATGATGCATGCGGTTTGCCAAGGCCGTCTGATGTGTGCACTGGTGTGGTCAGTGGTGCAGGTATGAGTTTTATGGAATGTTGTTGAGTGCTCCTAATGTAATGTGCTCCAGATGCGACCTGCTTTGGATGTGTCGGGCTCCAAACATTAGTGCTTCGGACATTAGGTTCTGATTCAGTCTAGACATCTGGGTGGGAGAAGTGTGTAAAGGTTACTTACTTTTATGGAACATCGAGAGATAACTTACACGTATAACTTGTTGGATAAGATAATATGAACATGTTCTTTGATGGCGTTTTACCTAACTATGATAGATGTCAAACCAAAAACAAGAAAAGTCAATTGAAACAAGATGTAAAATTGTAAAATTAAAACATGTGGGTCGGGTTGTGTTGTGTTGTGTTGAATAGTCGCCAATATGTCGCGAACATGTAGGAATTAGTTGGTATCAAATTTTAATGCTCCTCAACCAAACCACATATGCTTCTGCTCAAGTGAATGAGACATTAAAGTTGTAGACCATAAGAACTTATTGTCGAACTTTATAACTATGTAATAAATAATGACACTCGGCCTTTATTACAGATTAGTATTGTCTGTTTTATCCAACTAGTTTTGTAGGACCTTACGAGTTACGACTTTGTTTTTGTGCAACAAACTTGGGTTTGTAATCAATGAAAAAACTGAATCCGAGTTGAGGGTGGTTTACATCGTTGAGATAACCATCACAGTTGGGGATGGGAATTATGGGATGATTGGGATCATTCATTAAGGATGTATAGAGGTAATAAAAGTCTGTAGTGTTGAATTCGTTTTTGAAGAATCTCATGTGTATGAGTTTGCTTTTGTGCGCAAAACAACTTTATAAAATTCAGTTGGTTGTAAAACTTATATAAATTTACTCGCTTTTCGATGTCTGCTACATATTTCATGTTTACCTTTTGTCAACTCCGGGCACTAATTGGGTCAAAAGTAGTGTCGTAACACCCTAAGTAAATTCCACATCATTTTAGTTAGTATGTTCTATTTATAGGAGAGATGTTATCACCAACGCATTTTGGAAGCAATAGTTGTGAATGAGAGAACTTCACAGTTAAACATGCTAAGGTGAAGTAATACAAGGATGGGTGAATTCCTAGGATGTCATCACTCAAACAAGAAAAAAAAAACAAATCCGTAAGCTCCTAACGGGTAAGGCGGACAATATTTACAGTACAAGAGCCCAAACGTAATAAATGGTATAAGAGCCACTCATGTTGAGTCCTACAGGAGGGTGTTTGTGACAGCTTATGCAAATTCAACGTGAAATTTCATTTTTGTCCACATGAGAAATAATGGGTCATAATATGGCAAAAAAGCCCAAGCTCGGCGGGTATACCCGAAACATATGGGTCGTGTATACCCGAAGCCCGACGGGCATGGGCCGAGTATAGGATTAAAAATATAAAAAAAATCAGGTACGGGTACGGGATTTAGTGATACCCGCCCAATACCCGAATAATACTTGTTAGTGCACTATTCGTGTGGTCATACTAGAAATCTAATTGTACTAGTTAATGTCTAATGTCTTGAGTCTATATACAAAGGTTTCGCTATTGTGTTAGGGGTTGTTTGACAACTTCTGAATGGTTAAGTGTTGAACCATTAAGATGACTGAACTAGTAAGAGGTCTGAACCATTAAGAGACAGTATAATCTTTAACCGTTAAGAGGCAAATGTCTGATCAATTCAGATTAGAGGTCTTAACCATTCAGAATTAGTATAATGCTTAACCATTTAGAGGCAAATGTCTTAACCATTCAGACATTTGCTCGCGAAACAAACAGTCTGAATCATTAAGTGCTGAATCAGTAAGAGGTCTGAACCATTCAGAGTCTCATTAAGAGGTAAACAACAGCCCCTTAGATTTGTTTAGGTCATGTTAGGTTTCGGTACGGCATGTGCGTAGAGAGCGAGAATAATCAGACATGATGTCATCATTTAGAAAGATGACATCATATCACCTACATCATCAAAATTCTGAAATGTATAACATACATACAACGTGAAGGTTGAGTCAGTTCGCACGAAATGGGATGCATACATTCGTACGAAATTCATACACTATATATCATCATAGAGCTCTCGCACAAAGATTGGCACGGAACTCTCTCAAGAACATTCACACGGAATCGACGGTTCCGAGTCAAGATTAGGCGATTGTGTCGTAGAGCGTCGAAACTCTGTTCGGTTTACGATTGATACGTAATAAACGATTGATTCTTTACTTTCGTGTGCACGATTACGGTTCGGTTTAACGGATTCCGCACGTTAAACCGGAATAAACGCAGATCTTGTGTTCTTCGGTGACCCGATCCGGACCTACAATTGGTATCAGAGCTACGGAAGCACTGAGTGTAATCTTATCAAAGATCTGGATCATATCACAGATCTGAATCCTTCAAGATCTGAGTTTGGTTCATAATAAACACGAGTTTCGGTGTTTACCGACGTATCGTTTGTGTTTTTCAGATCTGAGTTTTGTTGAAAGCCTGTGTTTTTTGTTGAGGTTTGAATCGAAGTCAAGTTGCTGTTAAATGATCGATTATGTTGGTTGAGAAATGAAAACTTAGAAGTTGCAGGTTTGATATTGAAATAGATCTAAATTGAGAAGAGAAGCTGGTTAATTGTTGTGGTGATTGTGATTTAAAGATAAGATTTTAGCGACAGTTTGTTAGTGTTGATAAAATAAATGTAAAAAGAAAAAAAAGGCTTTCTGAAGAAGAAGAAGAAGAAAGGTTTAATACGAAGGGTTGGGTAATTGATTTGTTAGGGTAAATTTTTGGTGACAATCGAAGTGATATAAAAGATTTTTAATGTGATATTCTGAAAGGATAGATCATTCTATGGTTGTGTGGTTAATGGGAACAACATAAATTTTTGGGAATATTATAAAATAAAATAAAATTTTAATTATAAAAAATTATAAAAAAATTAGAGTTAAATGCTTGGTTGGTCAATGTGGTTTGCAAATCTTGCAGATTTGGTCCCAGTGGTTCACTAATTACACACTTGGTCCCAATAGTTTCAAATGTTGCACTCGGGTGGTCCTTACCACTAACCTTTGTTAGATTTCTCAGTTAAGTATATGCAAAATTACTATTATACCCCTCCTTCACAAACCTGCAACCTCCACATCCACCTTAAACCCACCACCACCTCCACCGTCAACTGACCACCACCACTGCAACAATCACCGGAAAGGTTAGAAGAAGGAGGTACACCGAAACCGAATGGGTGTTGAGGCGGTATTCTCGGCGGCTTCAGTCGTCTTCTCCGGCGCTCCGGCAAGTTGCAGGTTTCTCGGCGGCTTCAGTCGTCTTCTCCGGCGCTCCGGCAAGTTGCAGGTTTCTCGGCGGCTTCAGTCGTCTTCTCCGGTGCTCCGGAGCTCCGGCAAGTTGTAGGTTTTTCGGCTGTGTTTCCTTTTTCTGCAAAATCAATGTAACAAAGATCGAAACTCAAAAACTCGAACCAAAACTCTTTGAAATTTCACTGAAATAGTTTGAAATCATCAATCAACACACCAAAACGGATCCAAAATTTCTTCGAAACTGATCAAAAATCAACCGAAATGATCCGTACGAATGAACAATATGTATCATTTTCAGTTCATCTTCTTCAGTTCAGATCTACTCGAATCAAGCTCAACATGAAGGAGTTGCAGGTTTCCGGGTAACGAAGAAGATGAAGGAGTTGTGAGGGCATAAATGGAGGGGCTTAGTGCAAAAGATGAAGAGGAAGATTTGTTATAACAGATTAACGGCAATGTGTGGTGGTGAGAACAAATTCACAGGCGATCGATGGTGGTGATAAACGATTCAACCTCAAATCGGTCTAACAAAATTATAATTGGAAATCGTCCAGATCTGTAAAATCAGTAATTGTTTAATGAAGGGGGTTGGAGATGAGCGGAGGTGGCTAACCGGAAGGGGTGACCGGAATTCCACGGATGTCGGCGTTTACAGCCGATAACTTTGGGTCTTGGAAGGAAGATGGCGGTGAAAGGCGGCGAGGGTATGGCTGAGTGGTATGGCGGTGAAAGGCGGAGAGGGTGAGGGTGGTGGTAGCAGAGTAGTTGCAGGTGGTAGCAGAGAAAGGATGAAGAAGACGAGGGGTATAATAGTAATTTTGCATATACTTAACTGAGAAATCTAACAATGGTTAGTGGTAAGGACCATCCGAGTGCAAAATTTGAAACTATTGGGACCAAGTGTGTAATTAGTGAACCACTGGGACCAAGTCTGCAAGATTTGCAAACCACAGGGACCAACCAAGCATTTAACTCAAAAAATTATCAATCAATCAAAATTTGAATTCATATAATTGTCCTTGAAATTAACGTTTCATGTTTTTTGAAAATAACAAGTTGAAAATTAAATAATGAATTCATACTATACGAGCCCGTTGCAAAAATCAGATGGGTTCTTCCAAGTGTTATGTCATGTGTTAACCATTTGAAAACCCGTGTTTCGGCGTATTCGATTCAACTCAATGTAACCTATATAAGCATTGTGGTTGAATCAAAACATAAAGTAAATCGAGTTTATATCGTACAATTATAACGTATTATATGTGACATGACTCATATATATGAGACCTACAAAAACACATAACATGTATAAATGAATAATTGGCATGTGTAATAAAAAAAAGCTTATTATAGCTTAAAAAAGAAACAACAAAAGGAAAAAAAACACAATTCAAGTGTGTTTTGCAAAGTGAAAGGACTAAAGTCGAGAGGTATAAAAATCGACTTTGATTTTTGGTATAGATATGTGATAATATAATAGTAATTTTACCCATCGTGCATTGCGACGGGTCGAAATATAGAGTAACTTAAATTTATACACTCGAATGAAAATGTATTATATCTAACCTCACTCGGTTAGGAACAAAATATACGTTGAAGCGTAGATCAACTGAAACGTACATAAAATAAGCACGGAACATATTACATTATTTGAGTTGATTCGTTTTTGTGTAGTAGTTGAGGGGCTAAAGCTGACATTTTTAGAGTTTTGAGTGTAGTAAATTACAAAAGAGAAGACAATGAATGATGTGTAAATATATAAAATGGTAAGGATCCTAAATAGAAAGTCCACCTACGTTCATATTTAAGAGAGATAGAAATTGAAAGCAACGTTTCTTGGGAACTGGCAGAATTGTAAAAGGTCTATTAAATTCATAAGAAACATTTTGCAATTAATATGCTTTATATGTTCTGGATTGAAAATGTTTAGTGGATTTGAGTATGGGCTGAATACAAGTGTTTAGTGGACTAAAGGTTGAACAGTGAATTAATTTTTGGGCCTAAAAAAGCAGTTTTATTTGAGCCAAGATTGTGAAATTGGGTCAATACTAAACGACTAGTTGGGACGAATTATTTTAGTACACTTAGGGTGTGATTTTTGGATTTTGGGTATAAGCGTTTATGAACCAGGATTTTTAATCTACAAAATTTTTGAGTTTGATTTTTTGGGTTCAAGAGACCAAAATTTTAAAAATGTGGAGTGATTCAAAACATAAGCAGATGTTAAAAAATAAATTTAAAAATTTCACGATTCCGTAAAATGCATCAGTTAGAGGGATGACGGAACAGTATTATGATTTAGTATATGAAATGAAAGATTATAGTGTCGTGATTTCAGATACTGAGAAAATATTAAAATTTGTAGATGCTTTACCTTCTGAGTGGGATGATTTTGTGTTCATATTGAAGAAATATTCTGATTTGTCTGAAATTAGAGTATATGAGTTTCTTGAGAGCGTAAAAACTAATGAACCGATAGCAAAATAGAAGAGAAGGATGGAGGTAGAAAAAAGAAAAATTGCGAAGAACTGTAAAGTCAAAGTTTCAAGTACATCTACAAATGTGTTTTCAAGTTCTAAACCAAACTGCCCAGTTTATGATGAAAATTTAAATGATTATCTGGTAAATAATGTCAAACTCTTGACTAATCTAGAGAGTTTGACTTTAGACAATAAAAATTTAAAAGAAAATGAAAAGGAATTTCAAAATAAAATAAAACTTTTAGAAAATGAAAAATGAAAATTTGAAAAGATTTTGGAAATTCTAAAAATGAAATTATTGATTTAGAAAACAAGTTGGAAGGTTTTGTGACCTCGTCATTAATGCTAAATCATATATGTCCAAACCAATCAATAAAAATAAAAAAACTAAAGAGGAAATTCCAATAAGTGACAATGTCACAAATTATGACGATGTCTTAATTGAAGATTGTGATGATGATACTGATGATGAAAATGATAAAAATGAAATATTTTTGAAATTAAAGGAAAATTTTAAAAACATTGTTCTACAATCTACTGAAAGGTGAATGCTCAAAGCAAAAACTTTCTAAGCAGAATGGAGAACAAAAACAAAAGAAAAAACAAAATTCTAAAAGTTGTTAAAACAAAAATAAAAGTTCATCGGTACGATCATCCAATCATTTTAAAAAATAAAAAAAAATGAAAATATAAACTCACAAAAATTTGATAATAAGTGGTGCAGGTCGGACCCTAGTGCTTCAAAGTCAAATCAAAGTTACAGAAGTAGCATGAATGATGATCACTACACGTCAAATTAGTGTTATGATTTGGAAGTGTGGATTGATCGAGAAGAATGGGGCGATAACAGAATGTGTTATAACTGTGGTTTAATCGGAAACATTGCTGTTTATTGCATGAAACCAAGAAAAGAAAAAAAAAGGTTTACGACATGCGAAGATGTTTCAAATGTCAAAGCAAAGGCCATATCATAAGAGATTGTCTGATAAGTTTGAGGAGAGAATCGTCGGATAAATCTCAGGGGGAGAAAAAGAAAGTTGTAAAGAACACAGTGAAGAAAGAAGAAAAGCCCAAAGAAAGAAAAATAAAATTATCACAAGGGCAAAAAGATAAAATGAGAAAGAAAAGAAAGAAAGCGAGAGAATATTTGGAAAAGATTTTGTCTTCGGATAAGCCGATTAATTCTGATGCAAGTTCTGGAGAATCATTTCATAACACTCAAAGTTGCAAAACTTCAAGTGAAACATGTTCATCAGATAGAAATCTGAAAACAGAAGAGAAAACGATAGAAAAGAAAATTGTTTATCAAACAGTTGCAAAACCCAAGCAAGTATGGAAAGCTAAGGTTTTGGATAATTCAGAAGAAATTTTGAAACTGTTTGATGACAAACGGGATTGTGAATGGACTAATGTTTCTTATGTTGATGAATCTGGTCAATCCAAATCCAATATGGATTGGGTTCCAATTCAAAACTAATTAAGTTCATTTACGTGTGCAGGATGACTAAGCTTCAAGCAAACGTCTATGCAGAAGCAGTGGTTGTTCATGGAGTAGAAATAAGTTGAAAAGAGTTATATTCCACAGAAACAAAATGGTAGTCTCGCGTTCACATTCGTAAAAAAAATCATTAAATGGTTAAAATGAAAGATTTTTATTTTCGATCTCGAAAAGATATTTTCAATTTTAGGGGGAGAAAAATTTAAAATTGTCAAAATCCAAAACGAAAAATTTCTGTAAAATTAAAAAACATAATTTCAAAATTATTTTAGATAGATAAAATTTTTTCAATGAGCCAAAAAACAATGAAAATCTCAAAAACATCAAAAACAATGAAAAATGAGATTACTTGTGCAAAAAGAGAAAATGATAGTACATCAGTGGACTATCAGTGCATGCTAAATATATGTATTGTTTAAATGGTTAAACAATCCACTAAAGATGTGTCAATAGGCTCAGCTAGACTAGTAGTTTTGCAAAAACGATACAGACTTAAATAGAACAGCCTAGTTCTAGTGGGAAACGCGGTTGAAAGCATAGTACTTAGTTTTGTCCTTTGTGACTGCGTACCTACTCGGTAATCGTTGAATGTTGCAAAGCATAAAAACTGGTTATTAGTTTTTGAACTTTCACAACGTACTGAAAAAGTCACTGTGATTGTGTATTTCATTTTGCAAAGATTTAAATTTGTTTTATTTCTTTATTTTGTTTAAGCATTGGACATCCTCTGTGTATACCAAAGTATCGAACTGGATGTTAGTGCCTGAACGTTTCTGCTTTATTTTACTTGATGTTTCGTTTAAATCTTGGATCACCTCTGCATATATGGGAATATCAAACTTGTGGTTAAGATCTAAACAATTTCAACTTGTTTTTTTTATTTCTTATTTTGTTTAAACATTGGACTTTCTCTGTGTATCGAAAGATCCACCTGATTATTAATGTTTAAATATTCTACGTTGTTTTCACACAAATCACAGCTGATGAAAGTTTAAAGGCATTACTTGAGTCAGTATATTACATGATGAGGGGATATGCTAAGATCATGGGGTCCATAAGAACTTAGTGCAAATTAATGTACCTTAACGTATCGGTAAGCATTACGAAAGTTTCTAGATTGAGTTTAAGTGGACAACAATATCGACAATCCACGTGAATTGTTTAAACTGAGTGTTTCTTAAAGATCAACGGTGCAGCTGGTATGTCTTAGTAAACTGATATGATCCTCTAGCACGTTTTCTCACAAAAATATAAATTGTAAATATTACATATCTGCATTCAATATCAAAAATCCAAAAAGATTTTCTTTCAAAATCTTCCATGGTAACCTGATAATGTTGAATATGAGCCGGACCAATGAGACTGTTGAGATACTGTTTGTGTGTGGATACGTATGGTTGTTCTTAAACGTCAAATATTAGAGATTCGGAGCATCACTCAAGGGGGAGACTGCGGTTTCACTTGAAGATGTTATCCAAGGTAGATCAAGACTTAACATCACAAATTTCTAGCTATGTCCAAGGGGGAGACTGTTAGTGCACTATTCGTGTGGCCATAGATAGAAATCTAATTGTATGTGTAAAGTCAAAAGTCTTGAGTCTGTATTATACCGGACAGAGGTTTCGCTAGGTTGTGTTAGAATTTGTTAGGTCAGGTTAGGATTGGGCACGACACGATACGAAGAGAGCGGGCATGATCGGGAATGATGTCATCACATTTATGTGATGACATCACATGTATGACATCACCATTGCATCATCATGAAGTTAGAAAACTACATTTGCAAGAAGAATGTTTCGTACGAATTGCTTTGTGGTTTCGTACGAAATGCATGCTTATATATATATCATGAAAAGATCTCGCAAAGAAGATCTCAATGAACTTCTATGAATGATTTCACGGGATTCAGCCAACTGAATATCATTGAGAAATAGGAATCCATGTTATCAAAGGAAAGGTTCGTACAAGAGATCGGAACCTACAGATGCTTCAAAGACTTCATCAAAAAGAAAGAAGAGTGCTGAAACTTCTTCATCGGCTCCCAAACGTCGAAAGAAACAAAAGTTAGTACTGGATTAGTCGATGAACCAGAAACTGAGGAAGTGCCTGTGACGGAGTCTCTACAGGTAGAAGAGAATGTGGAAAGCGTATAAGATATCACCGCAAACATAGAGAAACAAGCGTATGGTACAGTTGAAGGTGGTGATGGTGATGATAATGGATCGTCCTCTGGTTCTGATTCTGAGGATGTGAAAAGGGGTGAAGAAAAGAGAAAGAAAAAGATGTTGGAGGATAAAAAGAGGAAGGGGATAGGAGACGACGACGATGATTTCATTCCGTCAGAGTCTGAGGAAGAATTTCAGTTATCAAGCCTGCAAAGAAACCGGCTGCAAAACGCGCAAAACGAGCTGTCCCAAAGAAGCCTGAATCTGTTGTTGGTCGTCTAAGAATCAAGTTGAAAATTAAAGTTGTTAATCCTCCGGTTATTCCATCTACTGTTGAGACATCTATTCCAACTCCTCCACCTCCTCATCCACAACCTTCCCCTGACCCTATCTCTCACAAAAAACCACAATCTCCACCTCCTCAACATTCTACACTAGATGCTCCAATGCCCTATCCTCTACGTCCTCCTATTCTCACTCCTCCTACCACATCACAACCAGTACTCTAATCATCTTCTCACCCAACACAGGGAACTTTTGATGCAGGGTTTGACGATTTCTTATTTGATATTGGGTCAATTCCTGGAGGAGAATATTTTTCAGCAGATAAAGTATATGAAGGGAGACTTGGAGAGTTACAAGCCGAAATCAAGAAAACTGAGAAGCGAATCAAGGATCTCGAGTTTGACAGAGATAATATAAGGGAGATCATGAAGCTTCTAGTTAATGATAACTAGTAATTCTTGGAAACAGCAAAGTTGGTCTCTACATACGAGGAAAGGATCAAGTTGCTAGAAAATGAGAGACGGAATCTAAATGCTATTCTTCAGATCTACGAGACAGAAAACGAACATTTGAGAAAGAAGATGGAAGAGTATGAGTCTGAATGAATGTCAAACAACAGACAGATAGAGTTGATGGAAAAGATTCTGGTTAGAACTCTGGGTATCTCCTTGGCTGATGAAATTGAGAAGATTGAGAGAGAAGAAGCGAGACAGAGAATAGCAGAAAAAGAACAAGCTACAAAAGCACTATCAGAGGCTCAAGGAAAAGGGAAGAATAAGATAGAAGATATTCATATGATGAGCCAGCCTGAGCCTAAAGCTGAAATTTCTGCGGATCCTTTGGTTGTTCACACTGCGCCAGAAGCTGAATCTGAGCCAATATCTCTAGCCATGGTTGTCTACAAGCCTCCACCTCCACGTTTTGTTTTGATAAGAAGGCCTCGTGAAGTTGAGATTGACTTATCAAGCCTACCAGAGAAGCTTTGTAGGCATATGGAGAAGAAGTTGGAAAAGAAGCGTCAGATGGAAAAGGAAATATATGAAGAGATCGAGTCTTATTTTGAGGAGTTAGGGTTGGATAGCAGTGTTAGTGGTAGAAAGGATTATGATGATAGTGTTGGAGGTTCTGGAATACTCTTCCATCTTCTTTCTTAAACGTTCGTTTTCTGTCTCGTAGCTCTGAAGAATAGCATTTAGATTCCGTCTCTCATTTTCAAGCAACTTGATCCTTTCCTCGTATGTAGAGACCAACTTTGTTGTTTCCAAGAATTACTCATTATCATTAACTAGAAGCTTCATGATTTCCCTTATATTATCTCTGTCAAACTCGAGATCCTTGATTCGCTTCTCAGCTTTCTTGATTTCGGCTTGTAACTCTCCAAGTCTCCTTTCATATACTTTATCTGCTGAAAAATCTTCTCCTCCAGGAATTGACCCATTATCAAATAAGAAATCGTCAAACCCTACATCAAAAGTTCCCTGTGTTGGGTGAGAAGATGATTGGAGTAATGGTTATGATGTGGTAGGAGGAGTGAGAATAGGAGGACGCGGAGGAGAGGGCATTGGAACATCTAGTGTAGAATGTTGAGGAGGTGGAGATTGTGGTTTTTGTGGAGAGATAGGGCGAGGGGAAGATTGTGGAGGAGGAGGTGCAGGAGTTGGAATAGATGTCTCAACAGTAGATGGAATAACCGGAGGATTAGCAACTTTATTTTTCAACTTGTTTCTTAGACGACCAGCAGCAGATTCAGGCTTCTTTGAGACAGCTCGTTTTGCAGCCGGTTTCTTTGCAGGCTTGATGACTGAAAATTCTTCCTCAGACTCTCTGACGGAATGAAATCATCATCGTCGTCTCCTATCTCCTTCCTCTTTTCATCCTCCAACATCTTTTTCTTTCTCTCTTCTTCAGCCTTTTTCACATTATCCTCAGAATCAGAACCAGAAGACGATCCGTTATCATCACCATCACCATCACCGCCTTCAACTGTACCATAAGCTTGTATGTCTATGTTTGCGGTGATATCTTCTACGCTTTCCACATTCTCTTCTACCTGTACAGACTCCGTTACAGGCACTTCCTGAGTTTCTGGTTCATCGACCTATCCAGTACTAACTTTTGTTTTCTTTTGACGTTTGGGAGCCGATGAAGAAGTTTTTGAGCACTCTTCTTTCTTTTTATTGAAGTCTTTGAAGCATCTGTAGGTTCCGATCTCTTGTACAAACCTTTCCTTTTCTGACCATCGTCTTTCACATACCACTGACTTCGTTTTTCTTCAAACAACTCTAACTTTTCCAACTCTTCTAACTCGTCTCCACTCCCTGCTTTTCTCCATTTTCCCTGTGGGTGGAGCCTGGTTGTCTTTGTTGATAAACCATCCAAATAGAGGCTTGTAAGCAGGCTCTCTCTTGTTCTTCTTGTATGAACTGATGTTGTGAAGATCAGAGGGAGTCATATGTTCTAGCTCCAGCAAATCATCTACTTTCTTTTCCAGATTTGGATGTAAGTGATCCAACATCATCTGTACGAATCTAGGATACTGCCAGAATCTCCCTTTTCCCAGAGTAATAACCATATGCTCGAACATCAGTTTGCTGAAATTGTATGGAAGGTTAAGAGCAAGAGTAGCAAGCATACACATTTGATAATCAACTAAGTCATCCCATCCTCCCTTCCCGTGGTTGAATGATCTGACAATACAGTGAGCCAGAAATCTATATGGCCTTCCGAGAAAATTAATCTTGAACGGTGCAGCATTCGCAAAACCGTTATATCCCATTCGGTAGAAGCAACCCTTCACCATTCTCTCAGAATATCCCGTTGGATAGTCACTTTGATCGCTAATATCCAAAACCGATCTGATCAGTTCTTCCGTAATAACCACCTCAACTTCTTTGTCCTTTATCTTCACGACTGCCACAATAGCCCTCGGCGTTTCCTACAGCCTAGCAGCCTTCCAAAATAACTCAATGTGTGACAGATAAACGTCATGCTTTTCTGTCAATGCCTTGAATATCGGTAATCTCTTCATGAACTCGTGTATGTTAGAAAAGGCTCCATACTCCGCTACTTGCTCATTTAGTAAGCAACATGCATTATGCATCGGACCGAACTCAGGCTTGTTTACCTGGAATGACAGAGTGCACAAAAAAATTTAGAAAAATTTTCAACATTGAAATCCTTAAAATTTTCGTACGAAAATTTATATCTAATTTCCGCACGAGAAAATGATCAGATAAGCTTTATAAACAACCTCAATTTTCGTACGAAAATTGTAATTTTCGTACGGAAATGCTGATTCCGCACCAAATTATCAAAATTAACACCGAACCTAAAACGTGTGATTTTAATGAAATTGGACGGTCATTTTTAGTCTAAAAGTGCCGATATTGATGATTTTGTGGTTAATGTTATCTTTTACCGGCTCAGTTATCCTAAAACTACGTTTTAAGTCCAAAAGGTCCGAATTTTGTCAAATTGACAGTCCAATCTTAGTGTTATACCTTCACCATTACGAGATGTGTGCAAATCAACCTCCCAAATGTGTCAAATATGGTCAGAAATGAGTAGAAAGAGAAAATGCTAGATATCGCCTCAGAGAATCCGCACATAAATGATTATCAAATTTTGTATGAAATCTGATTCTCTCCTTCATATATATAGGCGCCCAGATTTTCGTACGAAAATTTGGCATTCTACTCAACTTTCCTTGATCTTTCTCCTTTTTCGTGTGTTTTCAGTTTTAAATACCTGCTCAGTTAACCAAGTCCAAGGTAATGACCTTGATTGACCATGTTTTGACCAAAACTAACACTTTCTGCTGATTTTAAGTTTCAAATTAATGAAATTTTTAACGTTTTAGAACAGACTTTCTTTCCAGATTAGTTCCTAGCCCATAATTTGTAACATCCGCCAAAAACGGATCCTATGAAACCCGACTCATTTGAAAAACCAGATCCGAACCGTAATTAATAAAAATGCGACTTTTATAACTAATTATTATTTTAACAATGTTATGTATTAAATTTAACTAATATAATTATTTTCGGGATTTACATATATTAACTTCGTAAAAAAATATATTATATAAACGAAACACCCACTTAGTGAATGTTAGTTAAGAGTATTGAATTATTATTATTGTTAAGTAAATGCTAGTTAAAACATGGTATTACAATAGTTTAACTCCTATAAAAAACTAACTAGACTCAAAGATTGATTTGTAAATTTCTTAATAACCTAGGGGTAAAATTGAAAATAAGAATTAAATCTCTTGTCTTGCTTTTCACCATCATCTTCAACAGATTTAATAGCACCTTTCGTTTCCATATTCTCGTAACCGACTAAGCATGAATGCATGATGGAATATTATATTTATTACATTAATAAGGTTTTGGTAAGGAATTCTTTTGATGTTGATAAGTTGTACATAATAAATCTCTTGCTCGCAAATTTTAAAGAAATTCCATCGTTTCAATCAGTATCACGGAAGCCAGCCGCATCCGCTGGTCACAGTCATAGCACCACACCCATCACTGATCTTACACCCTCTCGCGTGTCTTTGGTTCGAGCTCTGCTGTCGTGAACCGTATTCGACACCGGCGCAAAACCATCGTTCTCCGCCACCACCTTGGTCACTATACCGCCACCGACTTACAACACTTGGATCCTTGTTGGAATTTGTATTCACCATTTTGGTTTAACCCATAGCCATGACTGGTACTTGAACCGGAGACCAAGTCTTCGGTTTCTCCGGTAGTCGCAGATGCTCATCACAGTAGTAGCTAGAAATGTGTGTGCATAATTTCGCAATATAAGGTAAAACAATTCTTTCTACAATAGCCCATCGATCATCATAGTAATTCATTTTGTTATTTTTTTTGAAAAGTACATGTGAGATGATCTGCTAATCATTTAAAATTTGAAGCTAAACTACTTTCATATTCTATTATTAATCTACTTTTGCAAGTTTTTATCAACCTTGAGTTAAAGATGTGTGGTCATATACAATTTAAATCTCTATGGTTTTACTTCGTAATCAACAACTGTTTCATTTTATGGATGGATTTTGATGGCATGGAACATTGTATATTTTTTTTTCTATTTATTTGAACACTTATAAATCTACAAAGAAGTTTATGAAAAGCAAGATGACTTATTAGAGGTTAACTAAATGAGTAGGTAATTTCTTTGTATATTTGATTTGGTTGTGAACGTTGTAACTAAAATTTATAAGTAAACGCAACTTTTTTAATTGTTTTTAAAATAATAAACCTTGTATCATTTAACAAATTATCGTTCATAACCTTGGTTTCTTTGAAGACAATTCGTCTAATAAGTAGTATAGTAGAGTATTATTACACAAGTAAATTGTGGATTTTAATCAAAGAATTGCAATAAAAAAACGTTAGTTTTATAAAACTTGGGTTTTAATATGTTCTCTTATTGTTTGAACGAATGCCATCAAATTTATTTAACACCTATGTTAACATAGACTTACGTTTTAGTTATAAGATACCACTTGAATTATGGTATAAATGTAGTTTATTATATTTACATACAAATTAATATTATTTTTCTTATAGTTTCGACACTTTAATCATTTTTATTAACTTAAACTAAAAATCCCCTAAATCGTACGTACCTAGAAGTCCGTACTCCATCGCAATTGTTTTATTCGTCCGTTCATTCTTTTTATTTATACATGTATACAATATTTTTAGGATACTTCGTTCGACGTTTCCTCCCGTTTTGTGCGGTAACTCTCGTGGATCATATCTTCGCATTAACTCTTTTTGAGGTGTATCTCGTGCTTGATTTCAAATTTACTATTTTGATAACATGCTATTCAATGTGTTTCTATGTGTCACTTGTTGCTAATTTCTATTGTTTCTCTATACGTGCATCTATGTGTTACTCGCTTTGTGTCACAGGTTTCGCGTGGATCCACCTGGCTGACCGGTTCCCCACGGCCATGAGTTGAAGGTATCCCCATCATTGTTTCGCAGATTCATCTTTCGAGGCTTGAATCTCTATGTGTCTATGGTTACTAATATTGTTATGTTTTGCTTATGGGATATGTGTTGAATTCTTGTTATATTGAAAGACCTAGTTTCACATTTGATATTGTATGTTATAAAATAAGGTTTTTCTAAAAATAATAAATAAAAACCGAATCTATTCACCAACATGTTTGTTGACCCAAAACTCTTTTACA